>ML677371.1:1517750-1875470 GCA_007922305.1 Dermatemys mawii | reverse complement strand
CCACAGCCCAAAAGTCTCTGGAGCCCAGCAATCCAAAAATCACCCAAAAGTCCCTCAGCCCAAGAGTCTCTGTTCCTGGTCAGTGCAGAGTTCCAGAGTTAATCTGCAGAGTCTTACCTCCCAGCCTGGGTGGAAATGGAGGGTAGGGCAAGGGGCACCTTACGTGGTCCGAAGCCGACTGCGCCGCCTCTCTGTGAGGTTCCGCTGCAGCTCTCCCCACAATCGGCTCTGCTCCGCTCCGCTGGCTGTCCCACGAACCGCTCTGCCTGTTGATCCGCTAGCTGCTCTGCTAACCGACACACAGGCAGCTGTGCCGCGCCGGTCACTCTGCCCGCAGCACCAACGCCTCCGCTAGTTGACACACAGACAGCTCCGCCGCACCGGTCACTCTGCCTGCAGCACCAACGCCTCCGCTAGTCGACAGACAGCTCTGCTGCACCGGTCACTCTGCCCGCAGCACCAACGGCTCTGCTAGTTGACATACGGACAGCTCTGCCGCACCAGCCACTCCGCAGCACCAACAACTCCGCTAGCCGTCCTGCTAGCCAACACGCAGACTGCTCTGCTGCACCAACCACTCTGCACTTTTTTCCGGCTTCCCTACTTAAGACAGTGCTCAGTGATTTCTTTAGCTCTTAGGTGATTTCAGCTCACAGTAGGGGAGCCTTAGTGCAGGTGCACCAGCGAGCCCAAAGCAATTTTCAGCTCAGCAGCCTGAAACCAGGCTCCTAATGGAAGCAAAATTCAATTCTGACATTCCACAGTGGAGAGAGACAGGGTGCAATAGGCCTGGGAGGCCCTCAGACAGAGCCCTCACCAAAAGGTATAGGTGCTTGTCCACAACCTCTCTCAATCTCACAATGTTCTCAAAACGCACGGCCCTTTCCCAGTGAGTGCTACCTAGATGATGGCGAGTCCCTCCATCATAACAAGGGCCAAGTACATGTCCATAGTCCTTCATTCACATAATCACAGTAACATCACTTTATCATTCCTGCCCCAATAACATAGAAACTGGGGCTCCCTCATCAGCCGAAGTGGCCATGTGGGCTGCTGTGGGCTCAGGCTAGGCGCAGTGGGTGTGTCTATGCAAATTGATCAGCCCCAGACTTATTTTCTAAGGCTCACTGCAATTCCCATAGTTCGCCACCAGATGTCAGAATATATCTCATTCCTGACACTGCTTACACTCACATAGACATAGGCATGCTAGCTCTCACTATGCTAACACCAGTAGTATAGCCAAGACAACATGGGATGCTGTGAGCGGTGGCATCAGCTAGCCAGCCTGAGGATGTACCATTGGGGTCTGGGCAGCTAGTCCATTCACCACAGCCCAGGCTGCCATGGCTACACTATTGTTCTTAGCCCACTAGTTTGAGGAAAGCTAGTGCAACCATGTCTGCTGGAGATGAGAATCACGTCCTCCTAGTGTAGGAATGTACACAGCTCCTAGTGAAGACATAGCCTATGGTAAAATTTATCATTAGCGCATAACAATGCCCGGAAAGCTTTTCTTTTGCCTCCTCCAGGGAACTTTGCAGAGCAATACATTTTAAAGAAACAAACAAGTATTTCAAAGTATGTCAACTTTTACATATCAAACTGATTCAGAAAGAGGGAACTTTTTCAATTCCATTTACTCCTTCCGCTCCCTCTTGAAGTCTAAAAGCTCTTAAATTAGCACTTCCCAGATCAATTTTCCAGTTTTCCAGGATCACAATATCCTTCTTGGAAACACTGACTAGGGACTTTGACCTACAGTAGCACTCTGAATCTGAGATTTTGGGATTTGAGCAAAATAAAAAATTACCTTCTAAATGAGAGAACTATGAAAATATGAACCAAATTCAATTTCCAACATTTTAAGAGTCTCAAATGCTATTGAAGGCAGTTCACTCCCTGCCACAAGAGATTCATCTTATAGGAGTTGGCTAAAAGCAGTATCATTAGTATTCAACCATTGGGAGAGATGAGAAATCCCAATTCCCTTCTCACCTCTCTTACAATTTGTGGGAAATTATGCAATTAAAATATTTTCCAAGTGATCAGCTTGCTGTGTACCCTTCTTTTGATGAACATATGGTTTACAAATAAAATTTAATACAAGATATCCTGCAATATTATAATTTAAATATCTAACACTGACTCAGAAATCATAGTTGAAGCATTAATTTACAAGATAACAAACAACTATGTGCTATGATACCAAGAGTTGCTTGCTATTTCTGGTCTTTTAAAGGCTAGGAGGACAATTAAGAGGGAAGTAGGATTCTGTGCAAGCTTCTTAGAATCCTAACAATGTGGAAAAATGTGCAGAAGGAACTTATCTGCCAAAACCTCAAGATTTAGGCCCAAGATTAAGGTTTTGAGGGGGATTTCTCAAGCTCTCAGGGACGTCTTATTGCATGCACTAGAACTGAAGTCAGATGACTGCACTTCCTGCAGTGATGAATTTACTCCTAAAACAGTAAGTAAGGTGTAGGGGGATGGAGCATGACACCATCCCATAATACCCTGGGTAATCCTCTCATTAGTACATCAGTCCACAAACTGGAGGTCAGCATATAAACAGCAATAGCCCTCAATCTGTGTACCTGGGTTTACTTTCACACAGTATTAAGGATCTGATCCAGGCAGGCCATAAAAAAAGTATTGTTTGAGTTTTGGAGCCAGCTTCATTTAGAGCAGCTGAAAAACTATATTGCTTTCCTGACTTTATACGACTTTAATTAGAGGCAACGAGGGATCAGCTGAGAAGCATTTCATTTTCCTGTTGCAGGCTAGGATGGTGTCATTGACTGGCACCTATGCTGTGGTGTTTTCTTTCCCTGCCCCTCTCCTGGCTGGACACAAGGAGAAGCCCTCTGCAATGCCACCCCAGGGAGAGAAAATGGAAGCAGTACACATCGGTCTGACTAGTACTGACACACGGGCAACCAAGCAATAGTCAGACCAACCCTAAGCATTCAAAAATCATGAATTGGGCCTAAAATCATGAGGTGTTTTTTTAAAGGGCGAAAGAGAGGAAGGACTCTGAATTGAAAGTTCTTCTGGACCACCATAAACTGTAGGAACCTCCTGTAGGAGGGATGAATGTCGATATGAAAATCTACGTCATTCATGTTAAGAGCCACAAATCACATCCCTTCTTGATCAGAGGGGATTATTGATGATAACATGACCATCTGGAATTTTGACTTCTGAACAAAGGTGTCAACTTGCTGAGGATCCAGAATGGGCTCCACCCTCTGTCTTTTTCGGGGATTAGGCAATATGAAGACTAGAACCCTCCTACCTCGATACTAGGGCAGGATGCACTCTGTTTCCCTTGTTGCAATAGGGATTTCACTTCCTTTCAATCGCCTCAGGAGAGTGGTCCCCAAAGGGGCACTGGGAAGGGCATTTGTGGGGAAGGAAGGAGATGAACTCTATGGAGTATCCTGGATGGATAATTTCCAAGACCTAGCCATCCATTGTGATTAGCTCCCAGCGGTAGGCCAATAGAGTAAGATGGCCTCCAAAGGGGACAGAAGAAGGGACAGGTGGCATCAGAGATGGTAAGCATGTCTTGACTGAAACATCAAAGGTGGCTCCTAGCAGTGGGGGCTGGAAGTGGGTTGCAGTTGTGGTGGAAGAGGAGGCTGAAAAGCAGGGCCTGTGAGCTGTCATTTGCAAAGAGACATGGCAGAATATTGGTAGCGTAGGCACCGACTCCATGGGTGCTCCAGGGCTGGAGCACCCACAAGAAAAAAATGGTGAGTGCTTAGCACCTATCAGCAGCCCCTCATCAGCTTTTTCCATCTGCCACCTGTCCCTTCTTCTGTCCCCTTCGGAGGCCATCTTACTCTATTAGCCTACCACTGGGAGCTAATCACAATGGATGGCTAGGTCTTGGAAATTATCCATCTGGGATACTCCATAGAATTCATCTCCTTCCTTTCCCACAAATGCCCTTCCCAGTGCCTTCCACCAGCAGCCACACTGATCAGCTCCTCCCAGCGTCCCTCCCACCTACTACAATCAGCTGTTCCACAACACAAAGGAGGTGCTGGGGGGGGAGAAGAGCAAGCGCAGAGCATGCTCAATGGAGAGGGTGGAACAGGGCAGGAAGAGGCAGAGTGGGGGTGGGGCTGGGGCCAGAGGGGAGCGCACACACACACAGCACAAGAACACATGAGGAAATGGCAGTCCCAGTTTATAGGTCTGCTTCCTATTTGGGGCTTGGGCGTAGCTCCTGAGCAAGCAGAGGGTAGACCGAGTCCTTTAACAAGTGGAGAGACTCACCAGTCTTTTCGTGAAAGAGGTTGGACTCAAAGGGAAGGTCTTGGATAATATTTTGTATCTCCCCACAGGAGCCCAAGGACTGCAACCATGAATTCCTCCTCATAGTAATACCAGTGGCCAAGATTCTGGATGCTGTACCAACTGCAGCCTGTAGAGCCATTTTCCCCACCAGTTTGCCCTCCTCTAGAAGGGAGAAGAATGGGGCTCTGTCCTCAGAAGAAAGTTTAGGCTGGTGGCCTTTCAAGACAGAGTAGTTATTAAAAAGTCACATTTAACTAGCATAGCCTGGTAACTGGCAATGCAGAATTGCAAGCCCACTGGAGAGAAAAACCTTTCTCCCCAAGAGGTCTAGTCTGATGGCGCCTTCGTCTGATGGCGTGGTCCTTAGGTATTGAGAGATTTCTTTACATTCCATAGCAACCTGCACCATTAGGAAGTAGAATGAGAGAACAGGAATTCAGGTCCCTTTACTGGAATGAAATAGCACCTCACAGCCCTCTTAGGGGTGGGGGCGCCAGACCAATCTCACCGGTTCCAGTAACTGGGAGAGCTACCTTACTTGGGCCCTGAAGCTACAGAATGTGTGACAATTGGTGGTGTGAGTGTTGAACGTCCTCAGGAGGTCTCTGGTGATCACCAGCTACTCTTCGTAATAAGTTCCAGTATTGCCTATGGTCATCTGGTGGGGATGAGGAAGAAGGAAAGACTGACTCATCTAGGGAAGAGGAGGAGGTTCTCATCAGAACTGTCAGTACCTGCAGTCCGGTTCAACGTCCTGCTCCTCCTCGTACACCAATAGAACCAGTTTTTGACACAAGAAAGAGAAGTGGAAAGACTCCTGGGTGGGTTATGGATGTGTGGTATAGGGATACCATGGTCCCCAATAGGGCCAGGAAGAGGAGCCAACTGTTTGAGAGGGACCCCATGGCAGGGGAAACCATCAGTTGCTAGGGAGATCGTGTTCCTAAGGGTAGTGACCATAAGTCCTGGGTCACCACTCCAAGGCTTGGCTCTCTCCATGGGGACGACGGAGGGAACAGTTCTTCTGACTTTTCCAAATCCTAAAATTGCTCCTGTTGGAACGGCAGAGCTGTTGATACCAGAGCAATCCTACCTGAGGGTTGTATGTTGGATGGTTCTTGGAACACCAAAGTAGTGTAGCAATGTCCCTCTGACTGGGCCAGAGAAGAGGAGAGACTGCGGGTAGGGGAGGAAGTTATCCTCCAGTATCACATAGGTCTCTGTGTGCCCTGGCGGGCTGATGGCACCAGCCCATCTCTGGTTGTGATAAGTTCTTTGGCGGATGCGTTGGTACTGCAGAATTCAGAGCTACACTTGTGGATGGAAGCGGCAGATCCTTCTTTCCATGCACTTTAACCTCCACCCTGGGAGATTTTGTGGATCCAGTTCCTTCGGGTCTGTGTGTAAAGGCTCACCCAATCTCGATGGGCTCAGGGAAGGAACACATCTCTTATGGACAGTCCTTGATGGGGAGCTGACCTTGCACCCATGAGAGAGTGTCCCTTCTTCTCATGGGAAGCCCTGGAGGAAGAGTCTTTGGGTTCTGCTCCTAAGCACACACTCAAAGGGGCTGTGACCAGGTGCCTGGGATGGGCCACCCTAAGAATGCCTCACTCAGAGCAGACTGTACAAAATAGGGCAGACAACCTCCAAAGCTGATGGGGAATCCAATTATAGAATAAACTACGCCAGTAGCAAAAGAGCTTCTGTAGCACCACACTGGTTAACAAGCAGCCAAACCCCTTTGGCATTCCAGCCCTTAGCTCGCATCCAGACACCCCAGTCTAATATAGCAAGACATTACTGGAAACCCATTTCCCCATATGTGAGGTTCTTTCTAATCCGAAAGGATCGGACACACATCCCCATGTCAATATGAATCTCAGATCTTACCCAAATAGCACGCTGTCAGCCAATCCTTAGTAACTAACTAAAGATTTAATAATAAAAGAATAGATCACATACATACAAACAATTGCAAAATCCTTACATCAGGTTTGTAGCAGTGATGGAATAGGTTGCTGGCCTGTAATGTCTCTCTGGTAATTTCTAAGAGATTGGAAGTTCCTTAGTCCATAGTTCAAGATGCTCCTTTTAGATGTAAATTCACAGTCCAGAGAATTAGAGCAGGAAAGAGGCAAAATGAAGGGGTCACAAAAGTCTTTTATATACTTTGCTAAGTGATGGGAATTAACTGTCCCAAACAAAGTCCACAGCCCATCTGTGGAAAGTTACTAGCCTAAGATGGGTCCATGATCACATCACATGCCCGTACATGTTTTGCTGAATCACAAGGCGTGGCCATTGGCTCCTTGCTGTCTGAAACATCCCCAGGAAGAGCTATGGGTGGAATGAGTGTCTTCAATGGGAAACAAACTACACTAACTATACTAAAGACTAACAGAACTAAGCTAAAAGAATAACTATTTACAATCTTATTTACAGGTTTTCTGAATGGCTAAAGCAAGAGGGGACACTGGATTCCATCTGAGTCCATGTGACAGTAAGAAGGAACTAAGGAGGCACTGTACCACGCAGCTTCTTATACCCTCACTAGGTATCCCTAGGGGGCTTCCTGCACACAATGGGCACTGCTTGTTAAAATCTCCAAACTCAGGCACATTGTGCACATGATATATGACAGGTTGGTCACAGAAACCCCTTTGGGGAACTGCCACCTGATGTGCTGGAACTACCTCTGAGCCCGTTTCCCTGGCAGCTTGGGACTTCAGTGCTTTGCCTGGTTGTGCCAGACACACTAGCCGGCTACAAACACAGACCTAAGTCTGAACCATGTCCTCCACAAGCTGCAGGCTTAACTGAAACCAGCTTGAGAAGCGCTCCTGTCTCCAGCACTCAAATGCCCAACTCTCCATGGGGTCGAAACCCCCAAATAAATCCGTTTTACCCTGTATAAAGCTTATACAAGGTAAACTCCTAAATGTTTCACCCTCTATAACACTGACAGAGAGATACGCACAGCTGTTTCCCCTCCCCCTCCTCCTCCAAGTATTAATACACACTCTGGCTTAATTAATAAGTGATTTTATTAAATACAAAAAATAGGATTTAAGTGGTTCCAAGTAATAACAGACAGAACAAAGTGAATTATCCAGCCAAATAAAATAAAACATGCAAGTCTAAACCTAATACAGTAAGAAAACTGAATACAGATAAAATATCACCCTCCGAGATGTTTCAATAAACTTCTTTCACAGACTGGATGTCTTCCTAGCCTGGGCACATTCCTTTCACCCCCGCCCCCCCCCCCCCGGAAAAACGCCCCCCCCCCCCACCATTGCCCTCCAACACCCTGCCCCTAGCCCCCTTCCACACACCCAAACTGCTCAGGCAGTCCCTAAACCAGCACCATCCACTGCAGAAGTCACAAAAAGTCATAGAATCCGTGACAGACTCGCAGCCTTAGTCATACCAAAGCCTATATAAATGCAGATTGTATGAAAATTTGATTCCGTTTACTAGGTTTTGATTTCCCAACATAAAACTGAAGGCTATTCCTCGTTTGGAATGAGACTGAAATAAACAATCAAACGTTGACATTCAGATGCAGGCTTGAAGTGTCTTGGAAACTCAACTAATTTTGGTCAGCACAGGAGGATACAGACAGTGCACTGCTGTGAAGACCCCCTCCTACCCCCCCAAAAAATAAAGCCACAACAACCCACACTGCAGAAGGCTGACATATTTGTATACAGATTGAATTACAATTTCTATGGAAAATGGCATGCTGTTGGTTAAGATGGAAAACCTGCTAAATGATTTTGTTTTGCCTATCAGCAGGCACAGGGTAACAACTGTATGGAGCAAATAACTGTCACAGAAACATGTGAGGATTTACACGATTGGATATGAATTGCATCATGAAGACATGTCAGCAGCACCCAGGGCTGCTCAAGAAAGGGAGGAAAATCACATTTTTTGCATACGGGGGATCCATTCGTCACAGGCATTGCTATGGTATGAGATAACAAAATCTGCACAAAAATATCATATTAATATAATGATGTAAATCAACTGTTTAAAAGGCTTTATTTAATTTTGAAGAATGTAGTTCAAAAATCTAGGCATGAATGCTTTTCTTATTCTGCAAAGCTAATCCCACATAACAGCTAATGGCTCAGTCCCTGGCAGGTGTTTGTTTTTTTTTTAAAAAAATATTTTTAACCCCCCCACCCCCCAAAAAAATCAAATAAACAGACCAATATATGGATAGTATAGTACCACTTTTGTCAGTTCTACAGGAATCTTCCATGAACTTTTAACTCAGTAGTAACATAGTGATCCACCCTAACTATCACAGCATAACTTTTCTAGCACTGAAGGCCCTGATCCAGCAAAGCACTTAACTTCTCTTTAAGCACACTAGTAGTCCCATTGACTGCTCATGTGCTTAAAGTTAAATACACGCCTAAGTGCTTTGCTGGATCAGGGCCTAACTCCCCATTTTAAAAAAAGCATTCTTTTAAACTTACACTGGGGAGTATTTTCACCACTGTGAGTGCAACCATCTGCACAGATTACTCACCTCGGGAACATTTAATCCCAGCAATGGATTGCACAGAGAACTGGAATTTATGCATGGCTCCTGTTCCTAGCAGTAAACCATTCAAGACAAGGAGAGCTGTAAAGTGTGGCGTGCATAGAAGGGAATGGGAGCAGCATGCACAAGTTGTATCTCCCTTTTGCATTCTCTCTTCTATGTACTTACTGGAAAAGAGAGGGCTGAATTTGGTCCCTAAAGTACCATGAAATAACAGGAAATAATCCTAGATTTTAAAAAATTGTTAAATGGGAATAAAGGTTGAATATATATATCAGCAATGCAAGGAGGGAAGAAAGCTTATGAAAATAAGTTTTCAAGAGACATTATCAATCCAGGAAATTCAAAGTTAAACTTAAGAACATTTAAACATTTGAAAGTATAAAATAAGATCATCCAAACAACCTTAACTCTTCCTTCAGTTTCCAGTCTTTCCTGCTTTGTATTTTTCTTGTATAGAACCTCATCATGCAGACTCTTATTCATGCAATTGAGGGTTTCAGGATAAAGCCTTTTTTTGGACTTCTAGGATTTTTTCTACGAGGTTGAAGAAGTTTAGAGGGTGCTGTGAACATTTTGGTAACGCTGCTGTTAGAGCGGGCTAGAAACTGGAATTCCCATTCCAGCGCAGTTCTGAAATTAGAAAAAAAAAAAGTTTCAAAACAGAAGAAAAACTGAAGTTTCAGCATTTGTCACAGAACAGGAATTCCAAAATTTTCCTTCAGAAAAAAAGGTCAAAATGACATTGTTTCAATCTTCTTGAGCAAGGGCTCCCAAAGCTCCTGGGCTCCCCCAAATCCAGGGACTCTGGGAGACCTGGCTCTGAGGCAGCCCATCTAGGCAGAAGACACTGTACTTGTAAAACTTGCATAGACTCATGTATAGGATGCTGAGACACAGCAAGCTTTCTTTAGAAGTTACAAAAGGGCCTGAGAAAAGAACAGTCAATGAATGCTTTCGAACAAGTTAGACAATTTCTCTCCATTTATATGTTAGGAGCAGAAGCTGATACCTCATAAGGAGGGTGTATCAGGCCTTCCTTTTTTCGCTTTTCCAGTGCTACCAAACTGGGAAGTCTGATTTCAGGTAGGAAAAAAAAACAGGAAGCAAACCCTCAGAAAGTATTGTCCTTAGCTGAAAGACAGGCTCGTTAGGTTAGTGCAGAGAAGTCTGGCTCCTCTGGAAGAGGTGGGGGAAGGAAGCCTGTCTGTCAAGCTCCTCTTACCAAAGCATGATGGGAAGTACCATTTTTTTTCCAGAAATTGTATGGCTATACAATGTCCAGCATTTATGTAACCAACATACAATTAAATGTAAACTAAAATAGTGCCTGTGATCACCAAGATGAAACTCTTTGTTTGTAATGGTTAAGGCTGTTTCAGTAGTTACCAAATTAATTATAAGCCAGGTTTGAAGTGATTTAAGAGTGCCTGCACATGGATTTAAAGCGGTTTAACTAAATTGATTTTTAAAAATATCTTCAGTAAAACCAGTGCAAGTTGGTGTGGAGAGAAGGCCTTATTTTCCTGTCCCTTTATTTACATATCTGTACATCCTATATAGTCCTCAAGCATCGTACAACACGCTAGGGGAGAGAGAGGGACAGAATGCTTTCCAGGATAAGGAGTCTGGCTTCAGTCTATAAAATTAAGATTCCTAAATAATTCCTTCTTGGAAAATGCTATGTAATTCTAAGTTGTCATATTAAAACATGTGTGTAAAGTCTGACAGGCTAAAAGTTTACCACTGCTGAGAACATGTGGGCCCAATAAGCATGCAGCACTAGACAAAATATTAAACTGTGGGTCTGTAACAGGGGGCTTGGAGAACCAGGCAACCTAGTGGTTGGAGTGCTTGATTTCCAGCCCCCTACTTGGCTGAAGTGCCTTTGTCTTTAAGGCTACGCCAGGGGGAGGAGGGGTTGTGGGGGTAGGCAGACCCAAACCCTCCCACTCCACTGGGTCCCAGCCCAGGGCCCAGTGTGGTCATCCCCGGAGTAGGGGACCTGGCAGTGGAAGTCGACATCCACTGCCCTGGGGCTACGTCCTACCACTGTCCCTTCAGTTTGGGGCATGGCCCCTATAGTTCAAGTTGCAGTGGTGGCATCTCTCCAGTACTGCCCCATCATGGACCCTGGGTGGCTGTGATGAGTTGGACCCCGCTTCTGGGCCGCCACCCCAAGTGCTGTGGTTTAACTGAGCCTACCCTGCTCAAAGCAGCTTGGGTTTTCTCTCTCCCGCTTTGCTGAATTAGGCTCTCCAGCCTCTTGCAGCACACACCAACAGGCAGGGCCAGACTCAATCACCTAGAGACACAGATATCCACTCTGGAAAGATTCAGCCTTCAACGGCTTGCCTCAACACTCTGGGGCCCCACTCCCTTTAAGGGGTACAAACCCAAGCACATCAATGTGAAGGGAGAGGCACACAACTTCCTGCCCCCACCCCCTCCCCAGTTAGAAAATACATAAACTGGGTTATACTATAAACACAAAATAAGTGCAACAACTACAAAAGGTAAATTTTAAGTGAATACAAGAGATTACAGACAGAACAAAGCAGATTACACACCAAATAAACCAAATCACACAAGTGAATATCAATAGAATTAAACAGATTACAAAATGTAAATTTTTACCCTAAATGTTACTTTAGGCAGGTTGCAAAGTTTCTGCGGTTCAGAGTTCCAGTTATATTCCTTTTCAGATTGGATGCCTGTCTCAGTCTGGACTCCCCCCTTGCCTTCCCTTCAGGTGGCTTTTGCATCTTTCTTCTTCGGCAGACAGGCCACATACAGGAGTCTCATTTGCCTTTCTCCCCAGCCTTATATAGGATTTACATTCCAAACTTAACCCCTCTTTTCTTCCAGTGGAATGTTACAAGAAGTCCCAATAATGTTTATTATCAGGTGACAAGACCACCTGACCACGTAATGTCATGGTTAGGTCCTTGGATGCCTCCCGGAAGGGAGGAAGATGAGTATCTTCATGGTTCTGTTGTTCCTTCCTGATGACTCATCGAATTCAGTGGCCTGTCATCTGGTGGGTGTCTTCCCAATACAGACCCAGTTGTAATTGTTACACAGTCCATATTTCTAACTTTAGATACAGAAATGATACAGGCATACAAATTGGATAATGACATTCAGTAAATCATAACCTGTCCAATGATACCTTACAAGACCCATCTTTGTAAAGTATCTCTCAGTTATGTCGTATTCATGTCAGAAGCATATTTTCATAAAGAATATGGAGTGAAAAGTTACAGTGGCAGGTCCCCGCCCCCGAGACAGGCAGCTGTATCTTTGGCAGGATTGGAACCAGGGCTGGATTACCCAATAGGCAGACTAAGCACGTGCTTAGGGCACCTGCAAAGCAGGAGGCACCAAAAAAAACAAACAAACAAACAAACAAACCATGGAAGTAGTCATCATGGGAAAAATCAGAACTTTGTTAGACCTCCTTCCATTCCACTACACACACTTCCCCCAATTTTCTGTTCTCTTTTTATTACTTATCCCCACCTAAACCAGGAAGGCGTCCTACTAACGTAGATCAAAATAATGCGAGGAAATCAGATCCTGGCAAAGGTAACCCATCATACCTATCCAAGAGAATATGTGATGAACTCATTGGTCTAATAAGTGACAAAGTTCATTCAGCTATTGTTGGATGAAATAAGTACTGCTGGGTACTTCAGTTTATCTGTCGACTCTATACCTGATCTTTCACATATTGATCAATTGAGTATTGTACTAAGATATGTGTCTCCCACAGATGGAAAACCAGTTGAACTATTTATAACATTCCTCAATTTGAAAAGCCACATTGGTGAAGAAATGACAAATCAAGTACTGCATTATCTGTGCCAAGTTTGCAAAATAATTTCCCAAAGTGCAAAGGTCTATCTTTGACAATGCTGCCAACATGCCAAGGCATTATCAAGGAAAGCAGAAGAAGCTTTTAGAACAGAACAAAATATGCCATATTCATACCATGCGTTGCACACACTCTCAATCTTGTTGGCCGCAGTGCTGTTGATTATTGTTCGGTGGCAGTAAGTATTTTCTCAACAGACCAGTTACTTTATACATATTTCTCTGCCTCAACACACCGATGGGCAGTTCTTAAAACATGTTTGGGCAATGATTGTGTGTTGAAATCTCTAATACTCGCTGGGAGGTACATGCACTGGCAACAAGTGCCATTCTGGAGTCCTACGCAAAGATTGTGGATGCATTAGTAAGTATAGCTGAAGACCAATCACAAAAGGGACAAACTACACGAGAGGCAGAAAACATTGCAAACAAGATGCAAAGACTAGAGTTTGTATTCATGTTGACCATGTGGAATGAAATTTTACAACACAAGTAAAGCTCTCCAGGAAAAAGAATTGGATTTGAAAACATGTGCAGACCTCTGTCAATCATTAGCAGACCACTTAGATACTTTGAGGAATGATTTGAAGACATATCAAAAGATATCTTGCCTGATACTAACTACACAGAAGTCCAGTCTAGAAGCAAGCTAATCAGGTAAAAACAAGCAAATGATAGCAGTGCAACAGAAACAGCATTGAATCCTAGAGACAAATTTTGTGTATTTACTTACTACGCTATAATTGATACACTTGAAGCTCATATGAAGAGGAGAGTGAAGTGTAGAAAGTAGATTTTCTTTTATAAACGATATGGACTTATCTGACGAACAATATTCACAAGGTTCCCAAAAGCTAGTTGACTCATACCGTGTTGACTTGAACATGAAACTCTGTGGCAAAGTATGCAGTTCCACTGTTATATGCATGCAAAGTTTAATGAAACAGGAAAAATGAAATTCAGTCACATTGATCTTCATGACACAATACTGAAAGACGGAATACAAGGTGTATTTCCAAACGTAGAGATTGTACTACGTATTTTTCTAACATTGATGATTACTAACTGCTCCGCAGATCACTCTTTTTCTCAGCTGAAAAGACTAAAAAACCCTCAGAACAACGATGTGTCAGGACAGACTTGATTCACTTTCCCTATTGTGTATGGAAGCTGACATGCTTCATCGAGTCAGCTTCGATGAATTTATCCAGAATTTTGCAATCAGAAAATCTAAAAAGAAGCTATTTGAATTTCTGCATACATGTAAGTTTTGTGTCATTTCAAAAAATAAAATTTTATTTTACAGTATAGTATTGTTTTTTATTTGAATTACATGGGGGGCACCATAATCTTTTCAGTGCTTAGGGCCTCTAAAGGTCTTAATCTGGCCCTGGTTAGAATCACACAAGATGTTGGTGCTTAGGCCACATGCTCCAAGGTCTCTTCCTCAGTCTGCTCTGGTGGTTGCCTTGGCTGGTGCCAAGGCTAGTGATCCTTCCCATCAGGTAGGGAAGCAGCTAGCTCCTGCCTCTTCTGGCTCAGTTCAAGGCTAGCTGGCAGTTCTCTCCAGTCCAGGCCTGGCATTGGCTGCAGATATAATGTAGAGAGGGGCTAGCTAGGCCCAACCTCTCTTTAACCTCTTCCATGCTGGTGGGCAGCTTCTCTGCTTCATCATAGGGTCTTTTGATTACATATACAAACATCTTTAGTCTGTCATTCCCTAAATTTTAAGAAAAAAAATTCTTATGCACTGTTCAAGGCATCCCAATTTGCAAATAAATTGCTTATTTCAGTCAAAAATTAGAGGAGATTTCCCTTCTAAGTCTTATTTGCAGTCTAGAGTCAAGCTTAATTAGGGAGTTGCTACCAATGTTTCCACAACACTAGGTTCAATTTTATTGTAATGTAACACGCACATAGATTTTGGTATAAATTAGCAAGAATTTTGTTTGAACTTTAATACCAAAAAGTTGACTATGTGGGATATAATGTATAGTTAGTTTTACTTAAACATGAAAAAACATTAGAGATGAGAAAGTTCTTGGCCTATTCATCCATCTCCCTATCCACTTCCTACAATACATTTTTAAGTTCCTTTTTTGTGTTTTTGAAATGTCCCAAGGTTGAGGTTTTTAACCACTAACCTTAGTTATTATACTGTGGAGCAGTAGGTCTTTTTCATTACTGCATTACTGAAATTCCATGGTTACACAACTCCACTGATTTCAGAGGAACAACTTTGGTTTATATCAGTAATTCAGTGATGAACTAGGCCAAATATTTCTGTTGAGTTAATATAATAACCCTTGAAAGGCCAAAATAATGGTTCTCAATTTGTTTGCCTGGCAGCTGACATGTTCCATTTTTAAATGAAATTCAGGAAAAGTTCATTTTAATCCTCTGGTAGAAGATAAAAACCCAGGGTTGTGAGCTCAATCCTTGAGGGGGCCATTTAGGGATATGGGGCAAAAATAGGGATTGGTCCTGCTTTGAGCAGGGAGTTGGACTAGATGATCTCCTGAGGTCCCTTCCTACTCTGGAGATTCTATAAAAACACATAGGGATTGTGGTTTGTGCTACATATATAAAGAGGACAAAGCTCTTACACCATTCAGCCCCTCTCAGTCTCTAGCATGCATTTTCGAGTGTCTTGTCTAGGTTTAACAGACCAGAGAGATCTTCAGCATTAACCTTGGACTATTCCATGTTATTAATGGGCTTGGTTCATCACTGTATTCCTCAAGTTCTTTGCTGGTTACAGAGTCTGGCTGTAACCAGCCAGCAGAGAATTTCCTAGGTGAAAGGGAGCTCTCCCCATGTAGAGTTGCCACCTGTGCCTGCTCCCCACCACACTTGTGGGTGGAGGGCTGCCAGGGGAAGAGACAGGATATATTATGGATGTGGAAGGGACCAGTAATGGGCACAGCTACCTAGGCTGCTCTAATTCATGACAGGGCTGGAGCTGAGCCAGCACAGACCAATCCTTGGAATGGGGAAGCCAGTTGCAGGTAAGCCCCCAGGCCCCTCTTCTTGCCCCGCACTGAGCACAGCTTGGCTGGACGAGAAATCTGGCTCCATCTCACTACATGTGCTTGGCTGCTAATTAATTAGTGGATAAATTGTCTGCTCCGCATTTCAAAAGTAGAGGTTTGGAATCCTGATACGCTTATACATTTATTTAAATGACCGGAGAACCTGAATAAACATTAGGAAATGTGCTGTTGGGCACTCTCTGGCATTGGCCAAGAGAGGGCCTGGGGGATTGGATTGGTTTTCTATAACCAGCCCTGTGCTTTCAATCTGCCTCTCTATTTTTGACTAAGAAAAACAACAAAAAGAAGATGTAAGCAAAGTCTGCAGGAGAGAGAAAGCTGGTGGCAGAGCCAGCTCCAGCATTTTGGGTGGAAACATTTTTCTTCCTCCTCTCTGCCCCAAAACGGAACTGATTCCAGTCCACCGCTGTCATACCCCTACTATTCACGTGGTCAGCCTAAGGATTTGCGGGATGTGGGTAGGGCGGTAACTGTGTGATTAAACTGCCTGATTTATTTGGTTTTGAAAGGATTGGAAGGATCTTTAGATTCCACTCCCTCCTCAGCCTCTTGCTGCAGAGGTGGAGCCAAGCTTCTAGTGAGTGCTCTGCATTTTCAGTGCAATTTCCCAAGAGAAGGGGGCTTAGAAATGCAGAGCTAGAGCCTCTGCTTGGATTGAGGCCCCATGTACCACTCAGGCAGCACAAGAGCACCATATGAGGCCAATTGGAAACGCTCTCCCTTGGCACAGAATGGACAAGGCCAGCTTCTGTGGCACCTGCTCCTGGCCCTAGTATGAGGCAGAAGAGGGGGCAGCCAGAAATAGCTGAGAACTGCCAGAGCCCAGTCTGACAGATGGTCTCTTGGAGCACACAGGTTAGAACAGTCTGGCTGGGGGTCAAGCTGGGCAGTGCAGAGAATTAGGGAGCCATAACGGACTCCCTGACAACTTGCCCTCTCTCCTCTACTGAGCGACTCTGGGTGCAGGTGAGCCTCCTTTGTTTGAAATGAAAGCAGAGATTCTAGTCCCCTCAAATCCAGGGGCCTATGCTCAATGGACTTCACAAGGCCCAGAGTGACTTTGGATTTACCTGTCCCTAAGAAAAAATCCCATTACATTTTTCCATGAATGCAGCTTAGAATCGTTAGTTTTTTGCCATCTTCCCAAGCAAGATTCGTGTTTGTGCTTACACTCTGTTTAGGCAGAAAAGGCTCAGATTAATTTCCATTAATCCCTGGAATTTTACTCATCCCTCTCCTGACCAGCTGCGGGGCCAGCAAGGACCCAGATGCCACCCAGAGGGAGACCCTCCTCCATAGACTTTTAACTACCCAAGGTATATTGACTTACCATTAATCACAAAAACTTCTAGAGCATGGAGGGATGAGGAGTCCAGATACAAACAGAATCCAGGAGTACCACAAAACTCCCTGACATTTTTTTTTAAAAAAAAAATTATGCAAGACCTTGGCTCCTAAGAGCTTATTCAGGGAGAGAGAAGACTTGTGGTCTGCTGATGTTTGTCTTTAAAAGAGGTTCTGCTGAACACCTTACAAGACCTACTAGCAGCAGATGGTGTAGCATGAAATTGCATTTAATCATTCCTCTCAAACAGATTTCAGAGTGGTAATGGCCATCTACACCTAGTCCTCAGGGGCCTCCGTACGAGAAGCCCTGTGAAGCTTAATCTTGTCACCTCGCCTTTGTAACATACAAGAGATTCCTAGAAGAGCTCATGGGATGCTGTGGGCTGCAGTGCAACAAATACACTGAGGAAACAACTTTACATCCCATTCTCTGCTGGTGCCATGAAAGCAGCCATGCAGATGTCCCAGTGCCTGCAAATCATACGCAGAGAGCTGAAAAACAGTTGGCTGAAACTTAACCTAGGGAAGATAGAGCCAATGCCGATAGGAAGAGGAAAGCCCTTTGCAGAGCTAGCCAGGGCCTGGACTAGATCCCCATTTGACGGTACCTGCACTCCAGTTGTCAAGAGTGTGAAGCCAGGGGTAATATTAGAAGAAAGTCTAAAGAAGAGAACAAGGCAAGCTCTAAGTTCTTTGCCACCCCAAGCAGCCCCGCAGGCGTGCTGCCCAAAAAGCGAGAGCAGCTTTCGGTGGGACCCCTGCAGATGCTCCACCAAAGAGGAACCATCGTTGAGCTACCACAGGCGTGCCGCTAAAACCGGATCTTCCGCCTTTGGCAGCTCAACAATCGTTCCCTCCTCGGCAGGGTCCACTGAAAGCCACCACCTAAGTGCCGCCCTATCAGCACACGAAATGCCGCTCCCCGCCGTTTGCTGCTCCAGGCACCAGCTTGCTACGCTGTTGCCTGGAGCCGGCCCTGGAAAAGCAGCATTCAGGAGTGTTGTCAGTTGTTTAAGAGGCATTATTACAGCCACAAGAGCAAATGATCCCACTACATAGAAAAGAGAGGAAGTATGACAAGAGACCACCCTGGCTTACCAGAGATCTTCAACAACCTGAAACTCAAAACAAAAAAAACCATGAAATCTGGACGTTAGGTCAAATTACAAAAGATGAATATAAAACCACAATACAGGCATGTCAGGACAAAATTAGAGAGGCCAAGGCACAAACACAAGATTAAATTATATAGGGACATAAAGGGTAACAAGCAAAGATTTTACAAATACATTAGAAGCGAGAAGAAAACTAAGAACAGGGTAGGCCCTTACTCAATGAAGAAGAAAAGACAACAGAAAATGCAACAATGTTCAAAATGTTAAAATGCCTTTTTTGTTTGTTTTCACTAAAAGGGTTAGCAGCGATCAGATGACTAACTCAGTGAACATCAGTGCAAATGGGGCAGGAACTGAGACTACAACAGAGAAAACAGAAGTTAAGAATTACTTAGACAAGTTAGAGGTCTTCAAGTCAGCAGGGCCTGATGAAATATATCTTAGCCCTGATCTATACTGTGAGGAAGTGGGGGGCGGAAAACGATCTAAGATACGCAATTTCAGCTACGAGAATAACATTGCTGAAGTTGATGTACTTAGATCCACTTACCGCAGCATCTTCATGGTGGTGAGTCGAATACTTCCTCTCCTGTTGACTCTGCTTGTGCCTCTCATGGCAGTGAAGTACAGGAATTGACGGGAGAGCACTCGGGGATTGATTTATCGCATCTAGACTAGACATGATAAATCGATCCCCGATGGATCGATCGCTATCCACCAATCCAGCGGGTAGTGTAGACATACACACAGGAGATCTCTTCAGCCAGTTTCTTAAGCATTCTAAGGGTATGTCTACATTGCAATTAAAAACCTGTGGTTGGTTCATGCTAGCTGACTCAGGCAGGAGCCCAGGCTCTAGGGCCCTGTGAGGTAGCAGAGTCCCAGAGCTTGGGCTGCAGTCCAAGCCAAAAGTCTATACAGCAATAAAACAGCCCCACAAGCCTGAGCCAGCTGCCATGGGCCAGCCACAGATTTTGAATTGCAGCGTAGCCATACCTGAGCCATTAGCCGTTATCTTTAAGAACTAGTGGAGGACAGGAGAGATCCTAGAGGATTGGAAAAGGGCCAATATATTACCCATCTATCAAAAGAGGAATAAGCAGGGAATTACAGACCAAATATTAATATGCAGAAAGATAAAGAAACAAATCATAAATTTTTAAGTATCTAGGTAAACAGTCAACATGGATTTGTCAAGGGCAAATCATGTCAAACCAACCTAATACTCTTCTGGACAGGGTAACAAGCCTTGTGGCTGAAAAGATGCAACAGATATTATACATCTTGACTTTAGTGAGGCTTTTGATACTTTTCATAAGCAAACTAGGGAAATATAACTTAGATGAATCTATTATAAGGTAGTGTGCACAACTGGTTGGAAAAATCATACTCAGAGTAGTTATCAATGGTTCACAGTCATACTGGAAGGTTATATTGAGCGGAGTACTGCAAGGATCTGTCTTGGATCTAGGTCAGTTCAAGATCTTCATAAAATTATTTGGATAATGGCATAAAGAGTACTTCCAACTTGGTATTGCTTACACATTTTAGGAGGGGTTACATGCTCTTTGTAGGACAGTATTATAATTCAAAGTGATCTTGACAAACTGGAGAAGTGATCTGAAATAAATAAGATGAAATTCAGTAAGGACAAATTCAGAGTATTACTTTTAGAAAGGAATGATCAATTGCACCAACAAAGTGGAAAATGACTGCCTGAGAAGGAGAATTACAGGAAAGGCTCTGTGGTTACAGTAGATCACAAAATAAATGTAATATTGCTCCATTTTTTTCTTTGCAACATCATTCTAGGCTGTATTAGCAGGAGTATTGTTCTAACTAGAACAAAACTAAGACCTCTTAAAAAAAAATACTGTGAAAAAATGAGAGTAAGAGACATACCTCCCCAAGAATAGTCAATAGGCAGGTTAGAGCCCTAACCAGCAAAGACGTTTTAGTTTTGATGAATGAGCATTTTTGGCAAAACAATTTAGTCAAAGACTTCCCAACCAGTTCTACTTACTGCTAATAATAGAGCTTGTGTGAAGAAGATGGAGAATATTGTGCGGGAAATGTTGCCACTGTGTGCAGAGAATAGATGTGGACGCCAAAAAAGGTGAACATTTGCCTTTCCAGAAGAACAGTCTCATTCTGATGGGTTTAACATTAGCTCTTAGTGAAGGCTGAATGCCTTTGGGCACTGCTAATGGGCTGGATTCATATTGGTGATCTATAGATAAATGGCTCTGAAGCCCATCGCCACAGGAGTTACAAGTTATACCCATCCATTGGATTCTTGGTGGTCTCTTCTGAGAAGAGTTTAATGAATCTCAGTTCCAGCTCCCACATCATAAACTCACTACTCTCTGCACTAACTGGCAGGCTCTCCAAAGAGGACAAGAACTCCAAGAGCCATGAAGAATGAACTGCTCCTGTTGAGGCAATGTGTGTGGGAAGCTTGCCCTGCGTCTGCCATGTAAACAAACAGAGGGCTTCTTTCGCCAAGGCCCCCCCAAGCACTAAGCCACACAAAAGTTATATGCAAAGTAGTTGCAAATATGCAAATTAACCTGTTGGATAATTTGTATAAGAATACCACACACGGAGCTCCAACAAAACAAAACAAAAATTGGCAGCTATTCCTAGGCTGGAATTGCTTCATCCCTTTCCTCTGTGCAGTGCTACTTATTGGCTAAACCAAGCGAGCAAATTGCAGACAACCAAGTTTTGTTCTTACACATATTTGCAAATAGAAAATTTCAGGCCCATGAGTAAGATTCATTCAATGAAGACATGAAATTAATTCAGTGACAAAACCACAGTCATTTCAGACAGCAGCAAAAAGAATTTATATAGACTAGCCCAGCCAACCAAGAAACAGAATCAACACTATCTGTCCTAGGTGACCACTTCCAAAGTTGGAAAAGTGAATTCTAAATAGTCTATCAAGTCTCAGTCACTTTACAATTTTGCAGGACCTGAATTTCCCATGTAATAGAAACACAGGACCTGAATATCCAATGTAAACAAACAAAAAACTGTTTTTGTGCGTTTTTCTTTATATTCTAAAGAAATGAGGGGCACAAACCCAATTTTTTCATTATAGGTTTCCTTTAATGACTGTAATTTCCCTCATTACTAGCACAAGTCAAAAACTTGACGTTCTGGCAACCATATCCGTGGTTGGGAACCATTGTTCTAAGATAAGGTGATGATGAAACATACCAAAAAATCCTGCTTCTAGTCAATCAAACTCTCCAATACCCGGATAAAGATTTGGTTTAAGAATGAAATAAAGCTCCCAGTCTATCCAACTCAGTGACTATCTAGAATGGATATTGGATTTTGTCTTGAAGAAATGTCCTGACCCCATGTTCTCTTGTGCATGAAGAAGGGGAGAACTTTTTTGTTGTTGTTTTTTTTTTTTTAAAAAAAAAAAAGAGACATTAAAGACAGTTGAGCTTTTTCTCCTTCTGTTCTGTATTACCCTGGGAGAAAAAAAATATTATTTTCCCATAATTAAAAAAATAAAGTTACAACAGATGTTTGCAATCATAAAAAGCAAAATAAAGAGAGGCATTCGGACAAACTCTTTTCTTAATGAGGCACAGTCAGAGAAATTGGGCATAGACAAGTTCTCAACACAGCCAAATAACAAGTACTAAGGCAAAGGTAAGCAGCAACAGGCAAGTGTTACTACAATATATCCTGCCTGCAGAATTGCAGAAGAATGTCCAAAAGCAACAAAACTGTTAGTAAACATCATCATGAGGCATGGCTTCTTTTTGGAAAGAAAGGAAAACAAAAAAATTCCAAAACAAATTTATGTTTGAAAAATAAACCAAAGAAAGTCAAGGCACAGATCAGGTTTGTAGTGAAATAGTAGGTCTCAAAGTATAATTTAGCGGGCTAGGTAGAATTAGAGCTGCTGTAACTGTCTCACTTTCATCTCTATTGATGAGGCTTTTGTCTTAAATATTGTTCCACTGTGGGTTTATATATTAAATAATAATTTTACTGCTTTTTGACCTGAGCAGCTAGCCAAAAGCAGGGTCCTGCAACTTGATTTCATTAGGAGGAAATATTGATGAGTCATGTATTCCTTTGATGCAACCCTGTTTATTTACAAGGAATGTACAAAGTCCTGTTTCCCTGAACACAAGAGGAATCAAACAGCAGGAGACAATTTCTTTGATCACAGGTTCAAGCTTCCTTCAACCAGCACTTTACTCCAAAGCTCTTTATCTCTAAGCTTTTCTCAGGGTTGCATTTGCTCTGGTTGCCTCCTTGGCTTTCTGCTCCTTCTCTGTGGGTGTCTCTACACTAGAAATACAGTGGGTATGGATGTAGTACAGACACTTGCTACAGCAACAGAGTGGGTTCTTCCATAGCTGTAGTAAACCCACCTCCCCATGAGACAGAGCTGTCTACACCAGAGCTTAGGTCAGTGCATTTTTCACCCCACCCCCAAGTGATATGTACTTAGGTCAACCTACATTTTTGGTGTAGGCCAGGTCTCAGTCTGTTTTTGTCTCTCTCTCTCTCTCTCTCACACACACACACACAAACACACCTACTAATACAATATCCAGCAAAATCCCTCCACCTGCTTGTGCCTTTGTTTTGGATGGTACATGTGTTGGAGTGGAGGGCCCTATTGTTTCAGCTACGTGGTTCCATAAAGGAGCTTAATGGCATCTTAAAACCATCTACAATGAAGAGTGGCAGTTATGCCCAGCCCATATCAATAGTAACTGGCACTTGCTTAGCAATCCTCTGATGTATGGTGCTATACACTTGGAAAACACCGAGGGCCAGTCTACACTGAAATTGTGTCTGCATAGATATGTCCCTCGAGGATGTGAAAAATCCACCTCCCTAAGAAATGTAGCTATATCAACCTAACCCTCCCCCTTTTAAAGGATGTGAGTAAAGACAGAAAAGTAATGGATCAAATGGAATTTGAATATATACTGGAATTTGATCCAGACATCAAATATACTTAAAAAATATTCTTTGTAACATGAAAAGGAACTATATTGATTGAGCTAGAAGAAAAAAAGCTGGAGAAGGGAATTAAACACACACACAATTTGTAAGTAGGAGGGAAAAAAATGTCCTTCCTGTGAAACAACTGTAGCTGGCATGTACAAGATAAGGAGTCCTGGCTTCCCTCATTTTTGTGAGCACTTTTAAATCCATTCAGCAGTTTCAAAATCCAGTTAGCTATGTGGAGGAGTTTTTAAATTAGAGAGGGGTCAAACTATTCGAGCTATTGTAACAGCTGCAAAGCTGCAGGGTTCACAAGTTTTCAAACAATCCTACATTTAGGATGTTTGATTTCATTTTGAAATGCAGCATTTGAAAGTGATGTAAAGTACATTGAAGAATGCATTAAACTGACAGGTTATAATGAAGATGTGCCATTAGATGGGATACAGTACATTCGGCAATGTATTGCGTTTCCAGAATGCTTTGAACTAGAAAGGATAATAGATATTCCAGGACAAAGTTTGCACCCTAAATCCATGTGCAGACCACTCTCCTCCCGCGTGGAAGGAGCGGGAGAACTATTTCCTCATTTTCCCTGCACCTCTCAGGTTGAGAGTTGCCAGTGACAGAAAATTAACAGGCCCTGTCTGGTGGGACCAAAGCTAGGAGAAACATCTTGTCCCCACCACAATTTTGGTGGAGAAATTGTGGGAAAAAGAATACAGCCCCCAGCTCTTTCCTTTTTCTGTAGGTTACCCTGCAGTGGGGCACTGTCATCTAAGAAAGGAGGTCTCAGGGATACCTGTTGTTAGGGGAAAGTAACAGGGATTAGTCTGGCTCTTGTCAGTAACTTTTGCTCGTGTGTCCTGTGCACCATTGGCTGAATATAAATTAATTAAAAAAAATTAAAGGGACATTGTCAAGGCTTGCATATCCAAAAATCAAACTTATTTTAACATTAATGGCTAGATCAGGCCTGCACAACATGCGACCCGGGGGCCACATGTGGCCTGCACGGGCTCACTGTGCGGCCCGCGGGGGGTGAGTAGGGGTGGGGCAAGCCAAGTGGTGGGGTGGGGGGGGGAAACAGGTGGAGGAGGTGAGGGGGGCGCTTTTCGGCCTGCAGCTGGTTTTTTGGCAGTAATATGGCCCTCGCTGCTTTCCGAGTTGTGCAGGCCTGGGGTAGATCCACCCAGGGGACTTACAAAGCTTACCGGGTAGGCACACTGCTGCCCAGTGGAATTCACAGCCTGGAGTCAGGCATCCGAGGCTCCCTCTACAATACACGGAGAGAGCTGAGCACCTGAGAACGGGATTCACAAAAGCCGGCACCCTAGGCAGGGAGCCACCCATGTTATCCAATAGTGAATACCAAGAAAAGGGAAGTGGCCTAAGCTCTGCCCTTCAGAAGGGAGCTAGGCATCTAACTCTGGGCCAAAGGGAGGGGCTTAGCTTCCTTTGGGATTCACAGCCATGAATCCTCTTCTGGAGTGAAAGGGCTCACCCAGCCTATCTCTCTCAGTGACAGCTGAAAAAGGGCTGGTCCTTGTATGCAAATAGCCACCTGGTTAGCACACTCAGGAGATGGAACAATGCTGGTTCACAGTCCTCCCTCTGCATGAAGTGGAACAGGAATTTGAAGCCAAATCTACCACCATGTACCTGAGGTGTTCTAACCACTGGGCTCTACAGTGTTCTGGGGTGGACTCACTCCTATTGAAGATGTTTCACTTTTATTCACCGGGCCAGAGAGTGACTCTCTAGCCAAGTACTTAGCCCACTCACCTGCAAGACCCAGGGTCCCATCCCCACTCAAACTAACATCCAAGTATTTGATGCAAAGTGGGACAGCTTCTACAGGGAATAACTTGAGGGAGCCCATCCCAGAATACCCTAGAGCCCAGTTGGTTAGAGTACTTAGCTAGATGCTAAAAGACCTGCTTTCAAATCCTTATGCCACATCAGGCCAAGTCAGGATTGAAAAGTGGGTTTCCCCACTTCCCTAACCGCTGGGCTATTAAATGTGTGACAGTGTCGCTAGTGCAATGTTTTGTGCAACACAGGCATGCTCTTAGAACACCTACTGGACTAGGCCCTGCCGGGGAGATAGGCAAGGGGATTTCTATGTTGGAACTCCTGCAGAGGCTTAGGTGCTGAGCAGCTTGACTGTGTCAAGCAGTGGGCAGGTCTGCAGCTGCCCGCTGGCAGAAGTTGAGGTGACATGGCAACTGTACTGGCAGAAGCGTAGGCCCCTACAACAGGGGTGGGCAAACTACGGCCCGCGGGCCACATCTGGCCCACGGAACTGTCCTGCCCGGCCCTTGAGCTACCCCCTGCCCCTCTCCCAGAGCCTCAGCATGCTGCGCCACCAGCTTTCTGGCCTGCTGCTCCTGGGCAGCACTGTGGCTGGTTCCGGCAGGGCCTGAGCTCCTTCCGCTCCGAGCGGCATGGTGAGGGGGCAGGGCTGCGAGCTCCAGCAGGCCATGCATCCTCCACACATGCTGCTCTAAGCAGAATAGTAAGGGGGCTGCGGGACTAGATTAAGGGCAGGGAGTCCCAGAGGGAGTCAGGGGACAGGGAGCGTGGGGGTGTTCTCCAGAGGGAGTGGTCAGGGGAGAAGGAGCAGGGGGGATTGGAGGGGTTGGGGGTTTTGAGGAGGGCAGTCACAGGGCAGGAAGTGGGTGGGGGTCAGAGAGGGGACAGGGCCAGGCTGTTTGGGGAGGCACCTCCTTCCCTACCTAGCCCTCCGTACTATTTTGCAATGCCGATGTGGCCCTCAGGCCAAAAAGGTTTTCCCACCCCTGCCCTACAAGGTTAGACTGCAATGAGCAAGTATTTTGAGTCTATACTTTTTGGACTTAGGTGTTCAAACTAGCAATTGGGCACCTGAACCCCTTTGTGGTTCTTGACTTAAACCTTGACTTCTACCCCTCATTACTCTAAAGGAGCTCAGATGGGTCTTGGAATGAATACTTGGCCCTAGAGATGGGCTTGAACTGCACATGACTGAACTGGATGTCAAAACCCCAGCATTCCTTTGGGCTCAGCTCTGTTTCGTACATATAAAGAGCCTTTCAGCTAAACCTCTCAACAGTGGGTAGCTCAGAAAGTATTAGTTTCAGATCAAACGCACAAAGCAAGGCAAGGCCTATCCTCTTTTTCAGATGGAAAAACCGATGCACACAATGGAGGAGTTATTTGTCAAATATTACACCACGGTGAATGGCAGAATCCAGAATAGGATTCGTAAGAGACCCCACAAAATTGGAAGTCCTCTAACTTACTCTGTTATGGGCATGCCTATTGTAAAAGGTCCAGACGTCTCCTGGGCACCCTGTTGTAGCCAGAGGTGCCTGTGCAGTACCCTTCCTCAGTTTCCCCTCTTCCAGGTTCTTCACCAAACTCCCCACACAAAAGGTTTTCACCAGTTCAACAGCAGCAGCTCTTCTTGGGATCTGGTTTATTCACCTGAAGATTCAAGTAAACACAAAATAGTCTTCCACTCCAGTTTTATGCTGGGCATAGCTCTTCCTACCTGAGTGCTGCCTCTTCCTGCTTTCTGAGCAACCAGAGATGATGCAAGGCCAGGCCTGCCTTCTTTACTTTCTCCCCCAGAGGAAAAGGAAAAACAAAACAAAACTTCCAGATGGGCCTTTCTACCCAGCCAAGACTCCCAACTTAAGTCTCCCTTCCACATGAAGCACCTCAGGAGACTATCTCTTGTACAATTTCTCTCTATGATCTCCTCCTGGCTAGCTATAGAGCTCTTTACATAAATATTCATACATACATACATATACACACACACACAGAGGCCTGGTCTAGTCACATGACTGTTATATGACTTAATTCATTCTCTTAATCTGGGGAGGCAAATCAGCTGAGTCACAGATGGGCTGAGACCCATCTCCATTTAAAAATGCCAGCCATGCTATGGCACATATATAGTGCTGTGTGTTTGCTCTATTGAAGTAAGCAAGCAGCATATTAAAATGAACAAAGATCCTCCTCTCTGAAGAGCACAACAATTCAAATTTTATAAATTCATGCTGGTAGCTGAGTTTATCTTATCTGCATGAATAATGCAAACACCAATAGTAGAAAATCAATACATCTTCAGTAAACCAATTGTGCATATATTATTTTATGTATTCTCTTTAGAGAAACTACCTGTGCAGAGTCTTTAGTACATAGCAGCATCTGACCTGCATGATGAGATCCAGCTTTCCTAGATAAGAATTTAAGCAGTCATTAAGCTGAAACTGATGACTCGTCTGCTTGTAAGAAGCATGAGTAAATATCAGTCATTTACTAGACTGAGGACTGCAATTACATCTCCCAAACAAACATTCAATGATTTAATTGAGGGTGAAATAGCCTGATTAATTTTGTTTGTTTCAGAGATGTCCCTGTGCGTTATATTTAATACATGGATCTGCTAACAAGAATTTAATGTTAGAACAATAATTGGCAACAGGTTAACAGTGAAAACTGGATTTCAGAGACGCAAATGCTGTTCTGGTTCCCATGGGCACCAACCCAATATTTCAGAGTTTTATGTTCCTGAGAGAGAGGAGGAAGGCAGAACAAATGTGAAAACACCCACACAAAGCTCTCAAAGTAATAACATCATCTCTCTTAATACTGACCCTGCTGTCCAGCTGGTTTTCTGTCAAGTCTCCAAGTGCCTTTAGTCAGACATGATAACTGTTATAATTATCTAAAGCTTAGAGCAATGAGTAGCAACCTAAACAAATTAGCTGCATTCTCTTAGGTTTTGGAAGGAGCATTGATCATGCTTCTCTCTGATTTGTGTTAACCCAGATACCATGATCAGCGAATTAGTTAGGTGCCTGTATAAATGGACAGTTGGTTGCATAGCTGGCTATTTACGTGTGCAGATTCCTGATTTGCACAGGCAAGGTAGTTATCTGCCCCAGTCAGAGAGAGAATTGGATAGGCATTATTTTTAAAATCTGGCCTTTAGTCTTCAGGGATGTGATATGTAGTTTTTCCTAGATTTGTAGTTCCCTGCAATCTGGTTCTGGTGTGTAATCTGTATAATCACAAAAGTTTAGAAAATACTGTGAAAAGTGCTCAGGAAATATTCACACACACTTAAATGATTTCACTTCAGCCATGCTCATGCCCCTTTTGTATTGGCTTCTCTCGAGTGTTCCTGTGACCATGTTTACCAGCAAAAATGTTCACACTAATTAAACTTCAAAGTTGCAGGCCCAAATATTGCTGAAAACAGAATTTTAAATTGGCACACAAGAAGTGCTTACACTCTTGTCCTAAAAGGGAACTAACAGAAGAACATAAGAATGTCCATACTGGGTCAGACCAAAGGTCCAGCTGGCCCTGTATCCTGTTTACTGACAGTGGCCAATGCCAGGTGCCCCAGAGTGAATGAACCTAACAGGTAATGATCAAGGGATCTCTCTCCTGCCATCCATCACTCCCACCCCTCTGACAAACAGAGGCTAGGGACACCATTCCTTACCCAGCCTGACTAATAGCTATTAACGGATTTAACCTTCATGAATGTATACAGTTATCTTTTAAACCCTGTTATAGTTCTAGCCTTCACAGACTCCTCATGAAAGGCATACCACAGGTTGACTTTGCGCTGTGTGAAGAACTTCCTTTTATATGTTTTAAACCTGCTGCACATTAATTTAATTTGGTGGTCCCTAGTTCTCATATTACGGAACAAGTAAATAACTTTTCCTTATTCACTTTCTCCACGCCACTCATGATTTTATATACTCTATCATATCTGCCTCCCCAGTCTCCTCTTTTCCAAGCTGAAAAGTCCTAGCCTCTTTAATCTCTCCTCAAATGGGACCTGTTCCAAACCCCTGATCATTTTAGTTGCCCTTCTCTGAACCTTTTCTAATGCCAGTATATCTTTTTTGAGATGAGGAGACCACATCTGTACGCAGTATTCAAAATGTGGGCACACCATGGATTTGTATAAGGGCAACATTCTTCTTTCTCTATCCGTCTTATTCTCTATCCTTTTTCAATGATTCCTAACATCCTGTTTCCCTTTTTGACTCCCACTGCACAATGAGTAGATATCTTTAGAACTATCCACAAAGACTCCAAGATCTTTTTCCTGATTAGTTGTAGCTAAGTTAACCCCAATCATATTACATGTATAGTTGGGGTTATTTTTTCCAATGTGCATTACTTTACATTTATCCACATTAAATTTAATTTGCCATTTTGTTTTCCATTCACTTAGTTTTGTGAGATCTTTTTGAAGTACTTCAGTCTGCTCTGGTCTTAACTATCTTAAGCAGTTTAGTATCATCTGCAAACTTTTCCACCTCACTCTTTACTCCTTTCTCCAAATCATTTATGAATAAGTTGAATAGGACTGGTTTTAGGACTGACCCTTGGGGAATACCACTAGTTACCCCTCTCCATTCTGAAAATTTACCATTTATTCCTACCCTTTGTTCCCTGTCTTTTAACCAGTTCTCAATCCATGAAAGTATATTTCCTCTTATCCCATGACAACTTAATTTACGTAAGAGCCTTTGGTGAGGGACCTTGTCAAAGGCTTTCTGGAAATCTAAGTACACTATGTCCACTGAATCCCCCTTATCCACACACTTGTTGACCCCTTCAAAGAACTCTAATAGATCAGTAAGACATGATTTCCCTTTACATAAACCATGTTGACTTTTGCCCAAAAATTTATGTTCTTCTATATGCCTGACAATTTTATTCTTTACTATTGTTTCAACTCATGGACGTTAAACTTACCGGTCTGTAATTGTTGGGATCACCTCTAGAGCCCTTTTTAAATATTGGCGTTACATTAGCTATCTTCCAGTCATTGGGTACAGAAGCTGGTTTAAAGGACAGGTTACAAACCATAGTTAATAGTTCCACATTTTCGTTCTTTCAGAACTCTTGGGTGAATACCATCTGGTCCTAGTGACTTGTTAAAGTTAAGTTTATCAATTAATTCTAGAACCTCCTCTAGGGACACTTCAAGCTGTGATAATTCCTCAGATTTGTCACCTACAAAAGACAGCTGAGGTTTGGGAATCTTCTCAACAAAGAATTCATTTCGTTTCTCTGCAATGACTTTATCATCTTTAAGTGCTCCTTTTGTATCTCGATCATCCAGGGGCCCCAGTGGTTGTTTAGCAGGCTTCCTGCTTCTAATGTACTTAACATTTTGTTATTACCTTTTGAGTTTTTGGCTAGCTGTTCTTCAAACTCCTTTTTTAGCTTTTCTTATTACATTTTACACTTAATTTTGCAGTGTTTATACTCCTTTCTATATACTTCACTAGGATTTGACTTCCACTTTTTAAAAGAACAGGAGTACTTGTGGCACCTTAGAGACTAACACATTTATTTAAGCCCACTTCATCGGATGCATAGAATGGAACATATAGAAGGAAGATATATGTACACATACAGAGAACATGGAAAGATGGAAGTTGACATACCAACTCTAAGAGTTTAATTAATTAACATGAGCTATTATCAGTAGGATTAAAAAAAACTTTTGTAGTGATAATCAAGATGGCACATATCAGACAGTTGACAAGAAGGTGTGATGATACTTAACATGGGGCAATAGATTCATTTTGTGCAGTGACTCAGCCACTCCCAGTCTCTGTTCAAGCCCAAGTTAATGGTATCCAATCTGCAAATTAATTTCAGATCAGCAACTTCTCGTTGGAGCCTGTTTTTGAAGTTCTTCTGTTGCAAAATTGCCACCTTTACGTCTGTTACTGAGTGAACAGAGAGGTTGAAGTGTTCTCCTACTGGTTTTTGAATGTTATGATTCCTGATGTCAGATTTGTATCCATTTATTCTTTTGCATAAAGACTGTCCAGTTTGGCCAATGTACACGGCAGAGGGGCATTGCTGGCACATGATGGCATATATCACATTGGTAGATGCGCAGGTGAATGAGCCCCTGATGGCGTGGTTGATGTAGTTAGGTCCTATGATGGTGTCTCTTGAATAGATATGTGGACAGAGTTGGCATCAGGCTTTGTTGCAAGAATAGGTACCTGGGTTAGTGTTTTTGTTGTGTGCTGTGTCATTGCTGGTGCGCATTTGCTTCAAGTTAGGGGGCTGTCTGTAAGCGAGGACTAGTCTGTCTCCCAAGATCTGTGTAAGGGATCATCTTTCAGGATAGGTTGTAGATCTTCAGGTTAGGTTGTATATCTGGTCCAGTGCATCATCAAACATGGGAGGGGCCTCCAGGCTGAAGCAGGGGGTTGGGATATAGGAGGAGGTATGGGCTCTGGGCGAGGTTCTGAGGTGGGACCAGAAATGAGGGGTTCAGGGTATGGGAGAAGGCCCTGGGCTGGAGCAGGGGGTTGGGGTGGAGTGGGGCTCTGGTTGGGGATGAAGACTCTGGGGTCAGGATGGGGAAGAGGGGTTTGAGGTGCAGGAAGGTGCTCCAGGCTGGGATCAGGGGATTCATAGGGAGGGAGGGGGACCAGGGGGTGCAGCAGGAGGTTAGGGCATGGGGAGGGGCTCAGGGGTGCAGGCTCCAGACAGCGCTTACTTCAAGCAGCTCCCGGAAGCAGTGGCACGTCCCCTGTCCAGCTCCTATGCAGAGACAGCTTGCATGTTGCCCCATCCGCAGATGCCACCCCCACAGCTCCCATTGGCTACAATTCCCAGCCAATGGGAGCTGCAGGGGCGGTGCTTGGGGCAGGGGCAGTGTGCGTAGTCCCCTGGCTGCCCCTATGCATAGGAGCCGGGGGGAGGATGGCAGCTGCTTCCTGGGAGATGCGTGGAGTGGAGGCTAGCAGGGAGCCTGTCAGCCCCACTGCATGGCGCTACCAAGGGGATAGTCAGCAGCCTGGTCAGAGGTGCTAATCGGAGTTGCCAGGATCCTTTTTCGATGCATGTTCCAGTCACCTTGCTGTTTACTGCCATGGCAAACATCCTTAAACTTTCTTTTAATCTTTTATTAAATATACAGAAAAAGGAGGGAAAACAGTTAAAGCATTTAGAATGTAAAGTATTAGATAAGGCTTTTATCTGAACATCCCTTGTTCCTTTTCCCTTGAGATGGAGAGAATTCATAGGACACTGCCCGCCCACTCCTGCTCCCATTTGACAGTCTTAGATGGTACAAAAGTTGTAATAACTGTCCTGTTTGAGGGGAAAGAAAAGATTAGCTGAGGTGGGCTGGAGCTGTTGTTATTACAGTCTAATCTCACTTCCTAAAATATAAAACAAAGAACACACAAAAGGGGAAAGAAAAGAACAGCAAATAGAAAATGCCATTTCTGTCTCTGCTGTTGACTTACACTAGTACTCTCGCTGCTAGAAAACATCGGCATAGCACGGGGTCTCGTCAGCCACTCCAAGACCTGGAAAACTCCGACCAGCTTCGAGCTGTTTAGGGCATTGTGTTTAGCTGCCTCTTTTGGTCGCAGGCTTACAATCTTGGCCAGCTGGGCCAAACTTTTATTAGGTAGAAGGAAAAAGGAGCAAGATAGGAAAGAGAAGAAATAAGGTGGGGAAGGAAAAGAACCGAAAAGGGCTGGGGGACAGGGATGTGACAGACTCTCATATCCCAGGTGGCAACTGAGATTTAGCCAGAGCTGGTGCCATCTGAGTCTCTCTCTCTCGGGCCTGGTCTGGTCATTTCTCAGGATCAGGACGAAGGCTCCAACTTGTTATGCGGGGGTCCTAGGATATGGTGGAGGTGGAAGTCACAATGGTGAAGTTTGTTCCTTTCTGATCTCCTTCTTTTCAGTCAGCCAGCATTCCTGTCCACATCCACTAATTTCCCTCCAAGTGTCTTTGTGAGGACCTCAAACCAGAAGTGATGAGTGGAATAGCCCAGCCCCTCATTATTCTGTCCACCAATTAGAGCTAATTTCTGATACACCAATTTTGGTTCATTGATTTCCAGTCCCACACTTGTCTTGTGTCCCAGGCATGATCTTAACACAGTTCTTGAATTATATCAATAAAGCTTTTTTGTTTAGACTAATTCAGTTTGTGTGTCTCCCTTTTGCCCCTTTTTCCCAGCAGCATTTGTTGTTTGTTCTAGGTTACTTTGACATTTTATAAACTTTTATCCACTTTCCCACAAGAGGGGTAGGCCTTCCAGGCCCCAATTATCACTATGCTTCTCTGCTAAGGACGAAAGGGGTGTGCAGTGAGACAGTTTAAGAAAGGAGAGACTTATAATTTGCATTCTCCTATGGAGACATATGGTCCTTCTTTAGTGGCTGTTGTCTTAAATCTGAATAAAAGGGATCTGGGCTTAAACTACTTCATGGCTCTTTGTGTATGGAACGTATTCCATTGAGCTCTCACTCCTCCCTTTGACTTCAATATTTGACAAATGTGCTCAACAGCTTGCAGGAGGCATTCAGTACTTCAGCGGATCAGGCTTTAAGGGCACAAAACACTGAGATGGGTCAGAGAAAAATGTTTGCTGCAGGGATATGACAGCCACGTGCTAATTTAGGCCCAAGTCCTTCAGACACTTCCGTGCTTTACTTTGAGACAAAATGTTTGCTTAATCACTTCATGAGGACTTACACAAGTGACTAAAATTAAACACTTGTTTTTCTTCTCTGAGGCGCTAATTCAGAAAATAATTTAAACAACAACATGTGATTTATCTGACAATTAACCACTCAGCTCAAAGAACAAAAGTTAAATGCAATTGATTCACTGAGTTAAAACAAAATCACCACATAAATAAATAATAATTAGCGGAATACTGAAGAAATCACCAGCAACTATTGGTTATCCATGGGCAGAAAAAGGAGGCTAAAATTTGTTGATTAAGTCATTTGTTGAAAATCATTTGTGCAGCCCTAGTAAGAAAAAGGTGGAATGAGTGAAGTTTTAGGTATGAATTGTCCTCCTCAGACCTTGAATATCGCAGTTTGGAAACCTCATCATTTTTGTGATGTTAGCAAATTGATTCCCAACCCTGCAGACAGATATTACCAAATATCAGCTCTGGTCTCCCTGCAGAGTCTCTGCAGTGCCATGTTTTTCTCATTTTAAGCAAACTGTTTACAGTTATATCAACAAAAGAATGAACAAAGGGAAGTCTTTTACAGTTTCTGTAAGTACCTAATTAAAGCAATCATTTAAGAAGATTTACAGCCTGCTTTTGCCTCTTTTGAAATTAATGCCAAAACTCCCATTGACTTCAGTGGGCGCAATACTGGGCCATAAAATGCAGTACTGCAAGTAGATTAATTTATTGCCAATGCTTTAAGAATATAATTGCTGCTAAAACTGATCTTAAATCTATCATAATCTACTGTTTCCCTAATATCCTTCTTCATTATCTTCTTTTCTTTAACCCTTTTTACCTTTCAGTTCTGCTCCTCTTCCCTTCACTCTTCTCTCTTTTAACTTCCTCCATGGCTAATCCCATTTCTATTTCTCTTCCCACCCTCCCATGACAGGCAGCAATGCCTAGTGGGAAGGCACAGAACCATAAACCAAGAACTCCTGAATTCTTTTGTCTTTTGTTTGATCTTTTTATTGAGATTTGGATTTTCAAAATACATTAAGTATTATCCCAGCCATATCTAAAACCAAACAAACTGCATTTCAAAAAGTAGTTAACACTGCTAAGTGTCAGTGGTATAAAATCTAGGTATGTTTTGTGATTTTGTTGAGCCAGAGGAAGGGCATATAAAAATATCAGCCACTTAATAGGAATAAAAAGCTATTTTTGTCTTTTAATTTCATAAATGGATTCAAACAAATTCTGTTTGTCAAGGAGACTCAACTCGGAATCGGATGAGAACTTTTTTTCCTTACAAAAAGAATCAAAATATGCCTTTTAATGATTGCAATTTTAACTGTAGAGGGGCTGGTGCCTCTCCATAAGATGATACTGTTTTTCGTACAATTTTTGGAGGTATGCAGTAGCAGAGCTCCTTGCCTGCAGAGACCTTAAATGGTAGATGGGAAAGCCAGTGCCTCTGTTGTGCAGCTTGAAAGATAAACAGGGAGGCTGTGACAAGGGCTGTTTGTGGACACTTTAGCTCAGATAATGTATATCTTTATTTGCTTTTCATTATGCTGCTGTATTAGCTGTCCTCCTCTACTGTGCATCACGCACTGGCTAATTGTGTGTGATCATATATCCCTATAGTGGCTGCACCACCTGGACTGTCAGAACCTGCTGCTTCCTTTCTTTGGATAAGGGTGATCCTTAAGATGAAGCGGGAAGACTTTGTGACTTCTGGTGTTGAAGATCCTCCCAAGTTCCAGCTGCATTAATATCCTGGCGCAGGTTCATTACAAAATGGTGGTGCATATGGGGTCTGAAACGCCTGCGGACTTCAGACACTTGGGCAAGCTTCCTCTTGCAGGACGAATTAGTAACCCTGTGGCGAGGATGGTACCGTGTCAGCCCCTTTTGGGTCCAGAGGGGCGAGAGATAACCCTGCCTCTTCTACACCTCCCTCGATCCTACTACCCCTTCAGTAGTCAGTTCCATGGGGCCTGATGGCCAGCGTCCTTATAAACCCTCTTACCTTTGCAGGGGAGCACGGCCTAATGGCCAAAGTCCCCCTCCCAGGCTCCTACAACAATGTGGCCCACTGGCCGGAGTCATTCCTAAATCCCACTTCCCTGACGGGAGAGTATGGCCTAGCGGCCAGCGTCCAAATACTAGGCTCCTATGATAGCATGGCCCAATGGCCAGAGTCTCTCGCTCTCCTCCCCTAGTGGAGGAGTGTGGCCTAACAGCCAGAGTCTCTATATACGGTGTCTTTGTGGCAGCATGGCCCAATGTCCCGAGTCCCTCTAAAACCTGGAACATGAGTTGAATCAGGGGACCACGTCGCTGGAAGGGGGGATTAGTAATCCCAGGTGGGGGAGCCTCGGCCCTCCCATCTTCACCGGGCTCTGAAATAGGGCCCTGTCAGGGGTGGGGTGCTCCGTCCTGGCATCAGCGGGAAATCCTGACCGCAACATGCTGACCTCACAGCAGCGGGAGGTACTACTCCCTCACCTTCCCTGGGTCACTTCCCACCAGTTCTCCACCTGCAGTAGTCCCAGCTCCAGGGTCTCTCGCATCCTCAGCAGGCACCACTTGCCGGGGTCCCAATAGCCACAGGCCTCTGATCCAGGATCCTGGCTCCTCAGTCCTCCCTGGTAAGGGCTGGAGTCTCTGCAGAGCATCCTTCCTCCTCGGCAGCCAGCCCTGACTGAGCAGTCCTGCAGGCTTTTATACTGGTCTGACAGTGGGAGCATGCCCAGCAGAGCTTCCTGGGCGTGGTTTCCTCTGCTAGGAGGGAATGGTTAACCCTATCTGTCCCAGTGCGAGTCGGTCCACCCCGTCACAAACTCACTGGCTGACTGTTTGGAATCATGTCATCCTGTATAGTGTGTGGCCCACACAGAGAATAGGAGTCTCCAATTTATTTCCAGCTAATTCTTTTAATTCAAGCGTAGAAGGAAATATTTTCAACGATGTAGGTTTCAGGTTCCATACCAGAAGATTATATGTTGCGTGTCTATTAATATGTGCACTGCTTAAGGTGGTAGAGAAAATTGTGAGATATTATTTTGCATTATCTCAAAAATAGTATGTGATCATGTCGTACGAATACCATAATCCATATGTACAAAGTTGCACATGAGACTGTCACTTTCACATTTCCTGAATGCACATTTCTTGAATGCTTAACCATGCAATCTTAATGTTCCCCTAACATAAATTTTATATTGTCTTCTCTTAAAAAAAAAAAGAAAGTAAAGAGAAAACAGAAATTCCATAATCTGGAATTATTTCTCTACATACTTTTTCTTACATATCTTAGGCTTCGCCAACACTGCCAAGTTTCTGTGCAGTAAAGCAGCTTTCTGCATTGTAACTCTTGAGGTGTACACACTGCCAAACCACTTACCGAGCAGAAACTTTGCAGTTGCAGCGCTGTAAAAAAAACCACCCTGACAAGAGGTGTACAGCTTTCTGCACTGGGGGTACAGTGCTGCAGTGCCAGAGTAGACACCTAGGTCAATTACAGTGCTGTTACTGGCCTTCAGGAGGTGTCCCACAATACCTGTTCTTGCCTGTCTAGTCACACTGGTCTACAATTTTTTAGAAGTCGTCTGCTTCAGAGATAAAATGTGATATTTATTATGTCTTTTGATGTGCTGAATTCAAATATGACAATTAAAACAACTGATTGGCTACTGTTTCTAAGATATTTAAGTTTTTACATTTTATGTCTATGTATATTGTGTAGATAGTACAGTTTTAATCATAAAATGTAAACCTACATCTTTTCATGTGTTTATGGTTGCTTTACATGATAATATTTCACCTGTCCTGTTTATGTAACACTTTAAAAATCAGCAAAAGGGTTATATATATAAAATGTATTATGAAACAAAAGGCAAAAAACTATTACGTACATAGTTTAGTCCTATTCAGTGTCTACTCGGCGCTTCTTGGCTTGTCTCTTGTATTCATTAAATGGAGCATCTCTTGTCACTGTCCAGCAATAGTCTGCAAGCATCGATGGGCTCCATTTGCCCTGATAGCGTTTCTCCATTGTTGCAATGTCCTGGTGAAATCGCTCGCCGTGCTCGTCGCTCACTGCTCCGCAGTTTGGTGGAAAAAAAATCTAGATGAGAGTGCAAAAAATGTATCTTTAGTGACATGGTGCAACCAAGGCTTTTGTATGCCTTGAAGAGGTTTTCCACCAACAAACTGTAGTTGTCTGCCTTGTTGTTTCCGAGAAAATGTATTGCCACTGACTGGAAGGCTTTCCACGCCGTCTTTTCCTTGCCACGCAGTGCATGGTCAAATGCATCATCTCGAAGAAGTTCACGAATCTGAGGACCAACAAAGACACCTTCCTTTATCTTAACTTCACTTAACCTTGGAAATTTTCCACGGAGGTACTTGAAAGCTGCTTGTGTTTTGTCAATGGCCTTGACAAAGTTCTTCATCAGACCCAGCTTGATGTGCAAGGGTGGTAAAAAAAATCTTCCTTGATTCAACAAGCGGTGGATGCTGAACACTTTTCCTCCCAGGCTCCAATGACTGTCGGAGTGGCCAATCTTTCTTGATGTAGTGGGAATCTCTTGCACGACTATCCCATCTGCAGAGAAAACAGCAGTACTTTGTGTATCCAGTCTGCAGACCAAGCAAGAGAGCAACAACCTTCAAATCGCCACAAAGCTGCCACTGATGTTGGTCATAGTTTATGCACCTCAAAAGTTGTTTCATGTTGTCATAGGTTTCCTTCATATGGACTGCATGACCAACTGGAATTGATGGCAAAACATTGCCATTATGCAGCAAAACAGCTTTAAGACTCGGCTTCTATGAATCAATGAAGAGTCTCCACTCATCTGGATCGTGAACGATGTTGAGGGCTGCCATCACACCATCGATGTTGTTGCAGGATACAAGATCACCTTCTATGAAGAAGAATGGAACAAGATCCTTTTGACGGTCACGGAACATGGAAACCCTAACATCACCTGCCAGGAGATTCCACTGCTGTAGTCTGGAGCCAAACAGCTCTGCCTTACTCTTGGGTAGTTCCAAATCCCTGACAAGGTCATTCAGTTCAGCTTGTGTTATGAGGTGTGGTTCAGAGGAGGAGGATGGGAGAAAATGTGGGTCCTGTGACATTGATGGTTCAGGACCAGAAGTTTCATCCTCTTCCTCTTCCTCGTCTGACTCAAGTGAGAATGATTGTGGTGCATCAGAAACCGGCAGTCCTTCTCCGTGGGGTATTGGGCGTATAGCTGATGGAATGTTTGGATAATGCACAGTCCACTTTTTCTTCTTTGACACACCTTTCCCAACTGGAGGCACCATGCAGAAGTAACAATTGCTAGTATGATCTGTTGGCTCTCTCTGCAAATCATTGGCACTGCAAAAGGCATAGATTTCCTTTTCCTGTTCAACCACTGGCGAAGATTTGTTGCACAAGTGTTGCAGCATATGTGTGGGGCCCACCTCTTGTCCTGATCTCCAATTTTGCAGCCAAAATAAAGGTGATAGGCTTTCTTAACCATAGTGGTTATACTGCGCTTTTGTGATGCAAAAGTCACTTCACCAAAAACATAGCAGAAGTTATCCGCACTGTTCACACAAGTACAAGGCATCTCTGCTCACTTTGGCTAAACAGAAATGTGTCCCTTTGCAAAATCAAACACTGACAAATAAGAGAGCACGACACTGTATGATTTCTAGAGCTGATATAGGGCAATTTGTTCAGCAGAGTGATGTAAGCTTCATTATGATTGCATCATCCATGACTTCTAGGAATAACATAATGCAATTCATATCATGTATGATGCAACACCAGCTTCAGACTGCATCATTCATTGTTTTGCCTAAAAAGCAAGTACTGTCCAAACCCAGTCATAGATTTATTCATAGATCCAGTCAAAGATGTATTTTAGTCATTTCTGGTTTAAATTGAGATCCCTTCCCTTTATAACTCACTTATCCTCCGCCATTCCCATGTCAAGGGTCATATATACTGACCCAATAGCATATCTTGAAAACTAGAGCCAATCAACAATTTTAAGCATCATTTTCGTTCTCAGTGACCCAGAATTAGTAAAGTTTGACTACATTGATTTCAGAAGCATTTTGGCTGTAGAGCAGTGTCATCGGTTTGACCTCTACTGCCCCCTCCCCCCCGCCCTCAGTGACCAACCATCATCTCCACCCCATAAATTTCTTTAGAATTTTGAAAGTCCCCTTCCTGTTTGCTCGGTGACATCTGCAGTGGTCTCAGTGCATCATTCCAGGTGGCCATGACTGCTCCATGCACCAGATGATCCCCCACTTGGAGCAATGCCGAGCTGCTGGACCTCATCAGCATTTGGGGAGAGGCAGCTGTCCAGTCCCAGCTGCGCTCCAGCTGTAGGAATTAGGATACCTATGGACAGATTTCAGGATGCATGACAGAAAGGAGTCATGACCAGGACACATTGCAGTGCAGGGTCAAAGTGAAGGAGCTGTGGAACGCTTACCACAAGGTGTGAAAGGCAAACCGCCACTCTGGTGCTGTGACCATGAGCTGCTGGATCTACAAAGACCTGAACGCGATACTCGGTGATGACCCCCACCTCCACTGCAAAAGCCACTGTGGATACTTTGGTGGCTCATGTGCCAATCTAGAGTGGACCAAGACAGGAGGAGGATGTTATGTTGCACTCCATATGATTTTATGAAAATATGCTAATTAGTGTATATATAATATAACTGGAATATGTTTTATTCAAAAGGTCTCTTGTAAGGTATCATTACAAAGCTTATGATCTACTGAGTGTATTCATCCTATTTGTATAAATGTATCATACTTGTATCTGAAACTAGAAATATGAAATATAAATCTGAGGTCCTATTGTAATTATGCAAAGTGTGGGCCATTAATGGTGGTTTGGAATCTTGATGGTGCTCATCAACTAGGACAATTAGTTGTAATGGCTCGGTTTACTTGCAAGCCTTCCTATGGATCAGTCCAGAAAGAATGAAGGCTTGCAAGTAAACCGAGCCATTACAACTAATTGTCTTAGTTGATGAGCACCATCAAGATTCCAAACCACCATTAATAGCCCACACTTTGCATAATTACAATAGGACATGTGACCGTGTCACCTGGTACTGGAATCCATCTTAAACCTGGTGCTTTTCCATTTAGAAGGAGGGGTGGAGACCCAGAGAGACAAGAGAGTCCCACCTTGTGCCAAAGCTACAAAAGGTGGTGGAACAGAACAAAGGAGGCTGCAGTCATGAGAAATCCCCTCGCTAGCAGCTGAGCTGGAACAAGGACTATACTGGGGAAAGGATTGGGTCCAGACTAGAAAGAAGTCTAATTAGTGAAAGAAGCTTATTGAAATATCTCTGAGGGTGAAGTTTCATCTGTAATCAACTTCTTACTGTATTAGACTTACACTTGCATGTTTTTGTTTTATTTTGCTTGGTAATTTTCTTTGTTCTGTCTGTTATTACTTGGAACCACTTAAATCCTACTTTTTGTACATAATAAAATCACTTTTTGCTCATTTATTGACCCAGAGCAAGTAATTAGTACCTGGGGGAGCAAACAGCTGTGCATCTCTCTCTATCTGTGTTATAAAGAATGGACAATTTATGAGTTTACCCTGTATAAGCTTTATAAAGAGTAAAACAGATTTATTTGGGGTCATGAGGGGTTTGAGATGCAGGAGCGTGCTCAGGGCTGGGATCAAGGGGTTCATAGGGTGGGAGGGAGATCAGGGCTGGGGTAGCAGGTATGGGGCATGGCAAGAAGCTCAGAGGTACAGACTCCAGACGACATTTACCTCAAGTGATTCCCAGAAGCAGTGGCATGTCCCTTCTCCATTGGAGCTACGGAGGGGGCCACTGGAGCATGTAGGAGCTGAAGGGAGGGCCATGCCATGACTTCTGGAAGCTGCATGGAACGGACTCCGACTCTGCTCCCCGGCTTGATCAGGGCAAGCCCCAGACCCTGCTCCCCAGCGGGAGATCAAGGGTCGGCTTAAAACATCTGTTCAGAAGAATCTGGCCCACAGACTAAAGATACAGGGTGCATGGTATAATAAACAGTTGAAAGATGATGCCTAATGCGGGACGGAAGCACAGGGATTGCTGGGATGCAAAGAAATGCACCACGGGGTATTGGATGCCCCATGACCCTCTCTGCCTTCCCACATCCCTTAGCAGCAGAAGAGAAAGAGGTGCTCTGTGGGATAGCTGCCCAGAGAGCACCACTCTGAATACTGCTGCAAGTGCCACTAGTGTGAACACGCTATTGTGCAGGCAGCTGACACTGTGAACACACAACAGCGGTTTCCCTTCAGTGCCCTTTGTAACTGCCAGTGCTGTAACTTTGCCAGTGTAGACATATTCTTTGTTAAGTGTGCAGTGACTCAGGTCATATCTCCTGTGGAAATCTGCCTCTTTCAGTAGGGACCTGAAGAGATACACACATCCACTCCATAGCTGATGTTCTGCTGAGTGGCACTGGTGACTGCATGGGTCATAGAGCTATTTGAGACTGCCTGTGAACATACCCTTCAATTAATATAACTGTCAGAATAAATTAATCACAAACTCCTACCCCCCAAAACCAAAGAGGTTTTGAACTCACCCAGGAGTTTTGCTAAGTGTTGTTTGGGAAAAGGTGTGGGCGGTGAGGGAATGCAGAGCACACACAACTGAGAAAGCCTCAGAGGCAGGAAGAAAGCCAATCAGGGGCCTCAGCCTGTGAGCAGTGTGACCTGAAAAGCCTGCATAGAGGAAGGATCTGGGTCTGGTGCTGGTGAAAGCAGCTTGGGGCTGTACACAAAGAAGCTCTCCCGTGTTTTTTTGTTTCCTCCTGCCTTTGGAGAAGCAGGTCTTTGTATATTATGTATAAATAAACAAGACTGCATAAAAGAAACTACCGGTCACCATCATCCATTTCCACTCCCAACTGCAACATCCCCAAGACCTCAAACTTCGACAAGCTGCTCAGATCAAAAAGGGGCAACACTAATTTAGCCTCACGCATTCACTGCACAACCCCACTTCACCCCAAACATTGACAGAAAGTGACATCACAATACCTCAGGTTCCCCAAGACTACAATTCCTTAGTCAATGACTAACCCACTTCCCCTTAGTGCCTCCCAACCAGGTCACTGAAAATTTTGTGCATTAGTTACGTCATCTGAAAAATATGTTTATGATTCTTTGTTCTTATGTAAGCGGGGGAATGGTTCTGTTACTGTGGGGAACTTTCCTGGCTTCTGCACTACCCCGGTGAAATGGGCTAGTGGAAGGATATGAATCCTCGCTCCCACTCTCTTTACCCAGAGGCCTCCCTGCCCTCGAGAACTCTCCTTCCACTCTGCTGTCTGGCAGAGTCCTTGTAACCCCAACAAGGCTGGACCCAAGATTCCTGGGGGGGGCTCGACCCCAAACCTTGATGTGGTCATCTAGGACAGGGGATAGGGTGTCCCCACCCCAGGGTACTCTCTCTGCACTGGATACTGCCCTGACTCACTGATCATTAGATATGATTTAAAGCAAATACAGTTTATTTAATCAACAATTAGTTTTAAAAGGAATAAGGAAAAATGGGAAAGGTTAAAGGAAACCCGTCACTCTGCTCTGTGGCAGGGAACATCACAACCAGTGTCTCTGGACTGTCAGGGCAGTTCACAGTCTGTTCACTGTAGGTCCCAAGCCTCCTTCTCAGGCCCTGGCTGTGCTGCAGAGATGCTGTGGCTTGGACACTTGCTCTGGTGGTGGCCACACGCTCTCAGGCTCTAGGTAGCAGGACCCTTCTTCGCAGCGTCATCCCCGCCCCGTCAGGGTTACAATCCCCCTCCAAATCTGGCCTGCAGAGCCTCTTGGCTGAGGCGTCTCCCTGTGCTGGGTCCACTGCCCAGGATACCCCCTCGCTCTTCCGAGCTGCTCACCACACCCGACTCCGGACTGCTCCAGCCCCAGCTCCATCACTCTGCCTCAGCTCCAGCTCTACCCTCAGCACTACTGCTGCTGCTCTGCCTCCAGCCCCTTGGGCTGCTTCTCTGGCCCTGGTTGCTACTGCTCTGCTCACAGGGCAGGTCTGCTCTCTCTGGGCTGTGCTCTGGCTTTGGGGCTGCAGCTCTGTTCCCAGCACATGGTCTGCTCTCTCTGGGCTGCTTTTCTGGCCCCTCTGGATCTGGCACGGCCCTGCTCCCAGATCACCTTGGGCCCACACTCTCTCTCCTTAGCTCTGCCCCACTCTGTCTGACCCAGGCAATTCCAGCTCATATGGAGGACGGGACCTCCCAGCCCCCTAACTCCTTGATTAGTGTTCCCACCCTGTCAATCCAGCTGACCTGGAGCACTGGCCTCTCCCCATTGTTCCTGGGGACTATCAGTCTCAGGGTCCTGATTTCTCATTGACCCTTCCCCTTGTTTTTGGTACTGGGAGCTAGCAACCAAAACACCCCACTGAATGTCAGTAAGGGGACAACAGCCCCCTTACACTTACAGACTTGTTTTGTCATCCAAACTTTGCAGAGATGGATAAATATTAACCCAGTTTTACAGCTGGCCTAAATACAGAGATTTGAATGGCTTGTAAGAGACACCAGGGCTTAGTGGGGGAAAGTATGGAGTCTAGCACTGCAGAAATTAGGCTCTGTTCATGACTCTGCCACAAGCTACCTTAGCAAACCAGGTGACCTTTCTGTAACTGACCCTCAGCTTCTATAAACAGAGGCAGCTCCATTTGCTCATTTGTACTAGCACATTTATGCTCATTTACACTCACTGAAGATTTTCTGTGCCCATTATTTCACGTAGGAAATGGGGGTGGTCAGATTAACACCTAAGAGTGGAAATGTGTGAGCTTAGGGATTTATTTGGGCTTTTAGCGGCGCAAAGACTCACCCCTGTGGCGCCTTCTCCTGGCTATCAGCTCTTCCAGCTCAGAATGCCCTCTTCAGGCTGGTGTCTCGCTGTCCGCTGGCCCCTTGTCCCTCCTGGACCTCGGTGCCCTTTTTTCTGGGGTGCTGCCTCCTGCCAATACCCCCACACTCTGCCTCTGGGTGTCCCCTCCCCAGGGAACCTTCAACCCTTTATCCCCACCTCGCCTCAGTCTGCAGCTACTGCCAGTCATCATCAAGCCCCCACTCCTTGGGGCAGACTGCAGTATAAGAGCCAGACATCATCAGCAAGGGGGGTTTGGACCAGCTGCCTTTGCCTAACCCCCAGTACCCCCCTTAGGCCTCACTTCAAGCCTTCAGCCTGGGGAGTTCTAGGCTGGAGCTCCCCAGCTCCCTTGCCTATTCCCCGAGCCCTGTTCCACCTCAGGTACCATGTCCCACTGGCAGCCAGCCCCTGCTCCTTCCCCACCTGGAGAGAGCTGTCTAGCTCCTCCTTCTCAGCTCTTTTATCAGGACCAGCTGCCTCCTAAATGGGCCTGGCCTCAGCTGTGACTGCCTTCCTAATCAGCCTAGGTTTTTCTCTCAGGTCCATCCTCTACAAGGGCTGGTTTTTAACCCTTTCAGGGCTGGAGCAGGTAGTCACCCTGCTACAGGGCCCTTCGGGAAAAGAGAACTCAGCATTTGTGCACCCTGCTCTCAGAACAGGAGTTCTCTGCAGTGGTCAGAAGTAGTCTTCATTTACCAAACCTTAGAGCTTCCTTTGACTTTTCTATAATAGGTCATTTCAGTAATGATGATGAAAATATTCTTCCTTCATGTTTATACTCTTTTTATAAAATAATGGTACTTTCTCAAATATTTCCCTGTATTTGCCCTTGAAAGATGCCTATTGCATAAGCCAATGTCAAAATCTGTTTACAATTTCATGGTGTAATGTGATTTTGTCAGCTAGCTCAAGGGACAGAAACAACATTAAACTTCAAAAATTTTAAGAAATATCAAAGTCTTGTCATCTCAAATTTATTCACAACATTCAGAACACAATACAATTGTAATTGAGACCTAACCCTAAAGAGTTAAAGCATGAGGGTTGTTGTTTTTTAAAGCTAGTGTAGAAAACAAAATCACCTTACATAGGACCAAGGTTTCAACCTTCATTATGCAAAGACTATCACCTTTTTGTATGTATATATAACCACATATACATATACACCTACATATATGTACATCTCTATGTATATATAACCACATATACATGGAAAGCTGGAACTTATGGTGTCACTTGTGTGGGCCCTAGGATCCCAATCCAAAGCCCATACGTGCGTTCAGATGAAGTTCTAGGTCTGAACACACAGCCCTGTTGATTTGGAAAAAAATTGGAAAACCAGAACAGGGGAATGGAGTATACATGGAATCCTTGACATCTGGTTAGCAGACCCAGCAGCATCAACCACCTCTGTAATTGTCTATAAATGGGAGGAGCTGGGTGACATACAGAATCCCTGGCATGAGGAACTCAGGGAGTCCCTGAAATAAAGGGGATGGGAAAGTGGCACACAGAGAATTTTTGTGTGGGAATGGTGGGATGCAAGAAACTCCTGGTGTGTACCATGAACTCAGTCTACAGAAGCAGATAAAAGTCTGCTAATATTTTTAATCCTTTGTCTAATTTGTGGTTATTGGGTCATAAGATGAGAGACATTGAGGGCCAACAGTTGCCAACTTAGGTGCCTAAAATGAGGCATCTAAATAAGAGGTTTGAATTTCAGATCTATAATCCATTTGAAAGCTCTGGATGCTCAGCACTACTGGAAATAAGGCCACTTCGTTAGATGGCTAACTACAGATTTACTTTAGCCCTTCAGGTTGACATTTTAGGGTATTGTGTAAAATCTGCTGCTGCACAAGATGAAGGGAGCGGGAACTAAGTAGCTGGCAAGTTCTTCTTTCTTCCCTGGGTTTGTGACCTCAGAAAAGGAGACCAAAATGTTTGAGGGCTGCTGACTTCTGGTCGGTCAACCACCAAAACAAACCCTCTTCCTTCACCCACCAAAAGCGGGTCCTGCGTCAGTCCACAGCTCCTTTATTTTGGAACCTCTGCGCTCTCTGGAAGGCACAAGGAGTTTGGACTGAGGAATGGCAGAAAATGTTGGCTGTCCTCTGTGCAATGCAACTATGGGAACCCTAAGAATCAACCCAATTATGTAGCTCTTATTCATGCTGAGTAGTTCTTATGCAAATATTGCCACTGAAATGAATTGCACTACCCATGTGAGAAAGTGCTAGCCCAAGTAAGTGTTGCAGAATCTGGCCTAATGCTATTAATACTTATGTAGCACTACATGTTTTCAAAGGAATTATATAAGTTTTAACTATACCTCATAGAGCCTCTGCAAGGGTGGTACAGCCTGCATTCTTCCCGTGTGCACTAGAGAGTGAGAGGAGGAATTTACCTTCCTGAAATGTAACCACTCCTCCACCTGCCTCAGGTGATCCTGCACTGCTCAAAAAGCAGGGTTGTGCCATAAACCCATGGGCCAATCCTGCAGTTCTTTAATAAGAATGATTTTTGACAGCTGTATACTACAGATTGCATTAGTTTGCTGCAAAATTCTGACTGTTACTCTGACAGATTACAGCATACATCCCCAACTGGCTTTCAAGGCCTCAAACAGGGAGACAAAAATAACTTCTTCTGATAGTTTTTTAAGATTAACTCAGGGGGTTAACAACTTGGAAGCTATCTGGGAGGTACTGAATGTCCATTCTTTCTAAATATAGTGTAACAAAAAGATCGTATATTGAGCCATGGGAAATATCCTTTTTTGTTTGTTTCAGAAGATGTTGCAAATATTTTGAGTCATGAGGGACTCACTAGAAAATTAGCAATGCAAAAATCAACAAGGCTGAGTTTGTTTGATAATTTACATCCTTAAGAATAAAAAGCACTCTGTGAGGGCTAAACTCCACCACTGAGTTCAGCAGGAGACTGTTTTATCTGTAACAGAAAAATAAATCAACACAGCAAGAGAAAATATCAGATTTTCAATGTCCTGTGAAATCAGGAAGACTTCAAGCCAGCCCTATAGAATTAGAAAGATGCAGTCATTTGCAACCTCTGACCCTTTTTTCAAACATTTCCAATGCCCGACATGCAGGCTTTATGCAAATATTAGCAACAATGGTCAGATGTTACTAGTCCCATTACACAAGTTTTAGGAGTCCTTTCTGCAATATGCTTGTACACGTCTGAATGATGTTGACTTGCTTCTCAGGACTGATTTACATTACCACTTAAGTTGATGTAACTTATGACAGTCAGGGGCAGGGGTGCTGGAACAGTTTTTATAATAGGGATGCTGAGAGCCATTGAACCAAACTGTAAGCCCTGCATATAAGATTTCAGTAAGGCATTTGATATGGTGCCACATGGGGAATTATTAGTTAAATTGGAAAAGATGGGGATCGATATGAAAATTGAAAGATGGGTAAGGAACTGGTTAAAGGGGAGACTACAACAGGTCATATTGAAAGGCTAACTGTCAGGCTGGAGGGAGGTTACCAGTGGAGTTCCTCAGGGACTGGTTTTGGAATCAATTTTATTTAATCTTTTTATTACTGACCTCGGCACAAAAAGTGGGAATGTGCTAATAAAGTTTGTGGATGACACAAAGTTGGGAGGTATTGCCAATACAGAGAAGGACCGGGATATCATACAGGAAGATCTGGATGACCTTGTACACTGGAGTAATAAGAATAGGATGAAATTTAGTAGTGAGAAGTGTAAGGTCATGCATTTCGGGATTAATAACAAGAATTTTAGTTATAAGCTGGGGATGCATCAATTGGAAGTAACGGAGGAGGAGAAGGACCTTGGAGTTTTGGTTGACCACTGGCGGCTCATAGTCACCCTATGTGAATTGGCCATGAAAAAAGCTAATGCGATTTTGGGATGGATCAGTCAGGTATTTCCAGAAGAGATAAGGAGATGTTAGTTCCATTATACAAGGCACCAGTGAGACCTCATCTGGAATACTGTGTGCAGTTTTGGTCTCCCATGTTTAAGAAGGATGAATTCAAACTGGAACAGGCACAGAGAAGGGCTACTAGGATGATCCGAGGAATGGAAAACCTGTCTTATGAAAGGAGACTCAAGGAGCTTGGCTTGTTTAGTCTAACCAAAAGGCGGCTGAGGGGAGATACAATTGCTCTCTCTAAATATATCAGAGGGATAAATACCATGGAGAGAGAGGAATTATTTAAGCTCAGTATCAATGTGGACACTAGAACAAATGGATATAAACTGGCCAGCAGGAAGTTTAGACTTGTAATTAGACAAAGGTTTCTACCCACCAGAGGAGTGACATTCTGAAACAGCCTTCCAAGGGAAGCAGTGGGGGCAAAAAACGTAACTGGCTTCAAGATTAAGCTTGATAATTTTATGGAGGAGATGGTGTGATGGGATAACATAATTTTGGCAATTACTTGAGCCTTGACTATTCATGGTAAATAGGCCCGGTGGCCTGTGAGTGGATGTTGGATGGGAGGGGATCTGAGTTACTACAGAGAATTCTTTCCTGGGTGTCTGGCTGGTGAGTGTTGCCCACATGCTCAGGGTTCAGCTGATCACCATATTTGGGATTGGGAAGGAATTTTCCTCCAGGGTAGATTGGCTGAGGCCCTGGGGATTTTTGGCCTTCCTCTGCAAGCACGGGTCACTTGCTGGAGGATTCCTTGAAGTCTTTAAACCATGACTGGTGGACTTCAGTAGCTCAGACATAGGTGAGAGGTTTATTGCAGGAGTGGGCGGGTGAGATTCTGTGGCCTGCGTTGTGCAGGAGGTCAGACTAGATGATCATAATGGTCCCTTCTGACCTTCAAGTCTATGAGTCTAAGCCATGGTGTGTAATAGCATCCCTAGTTCCAGCACCTATGTTCAGGGGTGTGAAAATGACACCACCCTGAGTGACATAAGTTATGTCAACTTAAAGCAGTGTCCAAACCGCTCTATCTTGTCGGGAGATGCTCTCCCATCTGCATAAAGCATCTGCACCAGGGCAGATGCACCAACGTAGCGCAGTAGTAGAGACTTGCCCTCAGGCTCTGCTTTCCTAACCATAAATGTGCTTATTTTAAATTTACAAGCTTAGCTCTGCTACACTGTAATTTTCATATTTGCTTAGAAACTTACTGTAAATGCAACAACTTAATATGACTTGAAACTGAAATTTCATGTGCTTTAAAATCTATGTATCCTAGTTACTGTGTAACTGTATTATTAGGAAGATTTTCTTTTCTAGTTAGGGGTCTGTGTTTCCCACAGAACAATGCAGTCCTTTTGACATCCAGATGACTCATATCAGGGTGCTCCTGTGTGTTGGAAGCCTGAGGGGCACAGCTGGAATGGAATTGGAATGTGAAGCAGTCTGGAGCTTACACATTGATTTGGATATATATCTAACCATTAAAAATGAAACTGGATCTAGGATACTCTAGTGGGGACAAGTGCTGAGAAAAACAATTGGTATACTCTACCATGGTTGGAGAAATGATCACAGAAACAGATTTTAACACGTCACTTGCCCTTGATCAATTGCTAATTCAGTGGTTGTTAAGAATGGCTCTAAATGGCATTTTCCTCCAACCTCAGGCTAACTGCTATTCAAGAGGGCTTATTTATTTTGAAATATGGGGGAGGATTACATTTTTTCCTTCAATTGTTATTGAATTTAGTGGTCACAGAAGGTACTGAATTGATAGCCCTTTAAAATGAAGCCCTCCATTTATCTGTAGAACAGGAACAAATTGGGCAGCCTCAGTGCCTACTTCCCCACAGAGCTGTAGGAATGTCCTCAAAGCAGAGAGACCATTCCAAAGGTGGCTGAACATTTCAGTTTCCGTGCATCTCTCGACTCTCTTGTGAGACAGTTAACAAGGCTGTCAGGCAAATGTGAACGTGGATTGGTGATGTGACACATCAGACCACTACAAGTTGGGCTGAGACCACAAACTTTCTTTATAGTAAGGCCACTTCTCACAGGTTTCTCTCTCAATACCCATAAATATGTTCAGCACTTGCCCTTATCATACTCCCTGAATCCTTTATCCAGCCATCTGGATGCCCAAGTTTACAGTGGTACAAATTGCTTGGTGCATTTTTAATGTTAAGCAGGAACCTACCTGACGTGAAGCTCGAGCTTCAGTTCAAACATGCTACTGAGAACTAACAGATCTGCTCACTGTCATTGGACTTTGGTAACATGCTTTCAAGAGGTGAAATCCTGTCACATTCAATGCAGCCAAAGGGAATTATCCAGGGAGAGGTAGCAGGGGTTCTGTTGAGTGTCTGAAACTAAGGTTTCAGTTCCTTATTACTTTTTGAAACAGTCACCTTTTGGGTGACAATTTTCCAGGGCTGGTGTCCGGCTCAAAGTGATATTTTTAAAAGCCTGGGCAAACTTGTGAGACCTGAATGGTGTCCAGATGGAGTCTGCGATGTTCATCTAGGTTTGTATTTACCCTGTGGAAGATAAGAAAATGCCACGCTGAGTGGGGTTGCCTTTGGCATTTCCTGTCTGCCCCTTCCAGTTCCAGCTAACGGCATCTTCATGAATCAGCAGGGCTGCAGAGGTGCAGGCGCTGGGGGCAGGGGACTGTCTCTTCCATATACACAGTGCTCTCCTGCTTGTGCCCAGCCACTAGGGAGCAACCAGGGATGAGGCAGCAAGTAGCTAGGGGAAAACAGACATTTCCCTAGAGCTTCTGTCTACCCTGCCTGCTTGAGAGCCCCTGGGGAGGGAAAGCGCAGATTGCATTCCACTTTCCATTGAAACTCATGCATCTCAATGAGACGCGTGAAGGAGAGAAAGCTACTCTACTAATTCATCCATGGGAATTCTATTCATATGATCAGTGAGCACAAGTTGAGATAAGGCATTAGCTCACTTTCTCTGAACAAGGAGGGCATATGATAGTAGAGTTCCATTGCTGTAGGGCTCTCTCAGCAGCAGAAGATGGCCTACCTGAGGAAGAGAAGGTACAGGCAGGGAGGACCAGTACCACAGAAGCCCCCTAAGGACAGTTTAAGGACAGGTGGGTCAAATCAAGCATTCACCCCACCTCAATGTCTTGTTGCAAAGAGGGACAAAAACGCCTCCCATGATGGCTCCCATTCCCTCTATTACCTGGCAGGCAGAGGAACAAATAGACATCCACCTACATCCTGGAAAAGAGAGGTAGATGCGGGAGGCTCTCCACTCCAGCATGGGAAAAATATCTGCTGTTGGGCACATGAGTCCATTGACCTCCTCAGACCCTCCTCAAGTTCAGAATTCCACACTGAAAGAGAATTTGTAAATTGCAAACATCTTGCTAATTCTGAGGTCATTTGTCCAAAACTTCAGAATCCAGGACTTTCAATTCAGGCTGATTTGCTATGTCAAACACAAGATATCACTGTCTGAGGTTAAAGCTGTAATTCATCATGGCTATAGCAGTGGCAGATGTATCCAACTCCTTGTAATACATGGTTCAGTTCTCTTTGAATATATATATCTAAGCTCTTCAAAAAGAAGGCATGATGCCAGTGCAAGAGTGTTATTTCAAATCCACGCTGAAAACAAAAACAGAAGGGTAGAACGTAGAAAAAGAAATGTGGCATGCTGCAACAGGAGACTGTAGAGAAAGCCAAAGGAGTAAAGAAATTATTAACAATTAAAAAGCAGTCATGTGGGACAGCAGAGAAGGGATGGAAATGATAGCAATAGTTGGCACTGTACAGACACTGACTATCCAATCTGCTGATTACCTTTAAGAGCAGGTAAGTCTGCTAGAGATTGGGAAACTGCAGCAAAGAAAGCTTAAGTGGTTTGATCAGAGCACGGCTAAGCATTCAGAGTTTCCTTACATGACCTGGGATAATATGGGTGCTAAAACTGTGGTGTGATTCCACAAATTTTCTGTACACCATAAATGATTCCTTCTGGTTTCACGTAAAAAGAGAGACATCATCTTACCAAAGTGTTTATTTCCTTTCTCTTAAAGAACAAAAAGCCACATTGTAATGTAAAATACTTATTTCTGCTCAAGTGGCTAGGCAGAGTTAAGTTCACAGACCTCTAATGCCTTCCCTAGGCCTTCAATCTTTGTTATTATGAGGACTGGCTGCATCAGCTAAGCATAGCATCAGCTGGCTCAAAATTGAGCAAACAAATTCTTCCCCAAATTAACTTTCCATCCTTTCATTCATTTAAAATCCAGGATCATCCTCAGGGAACCCAAGATAACTGGCTGGTAAATATCAACATTAAGTTTTGGAGGTGATATATTACCAAAGAGCAGGAATGATATCCAGTTCACAAACACATAGCTCCAAATTTTTAAATTTAGGTGCATCAAGTTAGGTACTTCAGTTCATCTTCTGTCACCTAAATATGCAAATATCTTATTTGTCTCTTAGGACCAGATTTTAAAATACATCTGGACACCCAACACCCACTGAAATCAATGTGTTTTAAGCAATTAGATGCTTTTAAAAAGACCACTAATACCAATATACCTTTAAAAATCTGGCCCTTATAGACATTAAATACATGTAAATCATAAAAATAAAAAATAGAAAAACATCTTTGTTATCTTGAAGAACCTTCATTAGCTTCCTGACACAGATTCATACTGTATTCTCTCTCATCTTTCCCTTCTTCCACCTCTTCCTGTGTTGTCATCTCTTCCAGTTTATTTTTGTCTTTTTAGATTGTCAACTCTTTGGGGGCAAGAAATACATCTTTATCAGTGCTGTAAATAACCATACTATAAAAATTATTAGCAATAATATTAATGGCCATAGAGTAACTGCAGATTTAAAGCTACTCCAAATTTAAACTGATGTAAATGAGACCAGAATCTGGCTATGATTATGTATCCAAAGAAAAAATGGGCTTGCCTGAGAGATGTCTGCCAAGAAATGCCCACAACTTCACTTGGACCAAGAGGATCAAGAAAGAAGAGCTGGTAGAGTCATAAATATAGAAATTAGTTGAGGAAAGAAAAGTCTTAAAAAAGAGGCAAGCAGAGGTGCATGACAAAAACAACACACGCTGCAGCAGGAATAGAGAGAGAAAGATAAAGAAGTAAAGAACTTATCTGGAAAGATGAGAGAGAATGGTTTGAGAAAGAAACAACAGAAGCCAAAGAAGCATCAGTGAAAGGTGACTAAGGAACAAGTTCAGGTGTGTAAGCAACTATCATCATGGTGCCAGAGTCAAAGTGGTATTGTAATAGCGGAAAATGGAAGACTGTTAACAATGGAAGCAGAGCAAAACTAATGATGATGAGAATATTTTAATGCAGTACTCAACCTACCAGAGCCAGGCAATTGTCAACCTGGTTCCAGAGTGGTAGCATAAAAGCAAAAAAATAGAAGATTGTTTACAATACAAGCAGTGCAAAAGGAACAATAGCGAGAACATTTTTAATGAGGCGTTCAACCAGCCAGATCCCACAAGTCCAACTGATGAATGCAAAGAAGGTGAAAAATTAAACTGCTAGAAATTCTGGAAGCAGAAATAGAGAAAGAAGTTAAGCAGCTGCAAAATGGTGAAGTGCCTGGTGAACACAAGATCACTGCTGAACGTTTAAAGCTGTTTAAAGCTGATGAGGATGTGAGGAGTCATGAAATACATAAACTTGGTAATATAATTTGGAAGAACTCTGCCCAGAGGTTTGGAAGAAAGGTGTGATCTGTAATGTTATTCCTCATTAATTATCACACAGCGGTTGGTTGCCAAAGAAAGGCAACCAACCGCTGTGTGATAATTAATGAGGAATAACTTTCCATCAAGGCTTTGGAGCGGAGCCCAGAGCTGGAGCACGGAGCTGCAGGTTTATGCCCAGAGCTGGAGCGGAGCAATGCAAAAATTTGATTGCTCCAAATCCCTGCTTTCCGTACCCAAAAACTGTTCTGCATGATGTTATAGAATAGAATAGAATCAAACTAGTTATCACTGTTCAGGGCAACTGGATCTGTATTTCTCTCAGAGAGGACAGCTAGCTCTCAGGCTTCTGAAAGTCTGCAAATGCTAGAAGCTCACAATAGGAAGCAGCAGTTCATCAGAAAGGTTTGCAGAAAATAGTTGGTGTCCACTGGTGAGAGAAAGTGACAAAAGTAATTAATGCTGATATGTTAAACGGGACTGGCCAACAGATTGTAGAGACAATGATTTAAGAAACAAGGTGTAAGTGGTTTGGGCATGTCATACTGATGTAAAAAAAATGGCATTCATAGACAAACTTTTCATTGGATACCACTTAGTGGAAGACTGAAAAGAGGAGGACAACAGATAACATATAAGAAAACTGAGAAAAATATTGTTATCATGGAGCAAGAAATGTAGAACTAAACAGATAGAGGTGGAAACACCAGATTGTCACAAGGCATGGGTGCATCTAATCTAATCCTGCTCCACATGACCTCTACACAGTCTTTGCATTTCCAGGCCAGCAGGACTCTATCTTCCAAGGGGAAAAACAATCACAGACTATGATCTCCTCTCCCAGTCTTAGACCAAATTTTGTGCTACTCCTGGGCTCCCAAAGTTACATTTTTACAGTCCTTGTGTAGGGTGGGATTTAGACTGATAAAACTGGCTCCCACACTCAACAAGGACTGTAGAGGTGAATGCAATTATTTTCTGAAAGATAAATTGCTTTTGTCTGTAGAAAAACAGTGAAGGAGGGTTAACTTTGACGAAATGAATTAAACTTAACCATTAAAGGGTTCTTAAACAACATTATTTTAGAAAAATGACAACACTTGAACCATTAGCAACTGGTGAATTGGATAATAAAAGCACTTTCCCTTCAAGCCATGACATAAAAGCTCTGGATCAGAGATCTTAATTTATGGTCACTTGTGGAAATAATATCAACGGAAATACCTCAGAGAATGAACAGAGTATGATTTTGGCCCAGTGGCTCTGCTTCTTTGGTTTTCAGACTTAATTTATTTTTACATTGATATATCAGTGGTATTCAACTCTGATAAGACTCAAAACATGTCCAAAACACAAATGCTCCCTGTTTCAAGGAACCAGGAGAGGAAGAGAATTTTACACATATTTTATACACATCTGATGGGGGTACCCAGCAGCACAAAGATTTTGGATCAAAATTTCCAACCAGATGGGGAAAAATAACATGGAATACTTCACCTAAAGACAACCTAGTGAATTTACTAGAATTGCCATTTATTGATTCAGCATTTAGAGAACACAAAGCTTTTAGAACTTAACGTAAACCTGCTAGAATCTCCTCTATTTCCACATGGGATAGCAAAATCTAGAAAAAATGTTCCATTGAAAAGCAAACACAACAAATATATACTCAGCTAGGTAGATGGAAAACCATCAGTTAGTGAGATAACTGGCTGACTATTAGGGCAAAGCACAATTTAAATATATACAATCTTCATAGCAGAAAAGGCTCTTGGGGTTGTTGTTATTATAGCAGGGCACATGAAACATAATCCCTAAAAATTAAAGAAAGACCCCTTTTCACTCTCAATTAAAAAAACAAGACAAGGGCTCTGCGTGACTTCTGTGAGGCAGGATTCCAATGACAAAACTCTCATTGAAATGTCACGAGCTATGTTCATGTTAATCAAACTCACAACAACAATATACTAAGAAGTTACCCAGAGGACTCTAGTTTGTTGGACTAGATCAGAGGTCTCCAAACTTTATGAGACGAAGGCCATATTAGATTTTTGAAGGGGCTTCGCGAGCCGAAGCGACTGTGAAAAAATTCAATATATGCAAATATATGCAAAATCCCCCCCTTTGCTCCTCCGGCTGCTGCCGCGCCCCCCCCCCTTTACTCCTCCGGCTGCTGCTGTGGGGGCACTCACCCCTCCGCACATGGGGTCGCCAGCAGTAGCTTGCAGGGTGGGGGGCAGCGGCGGCTTCTCCACAGTGCTTGCTCAGCTGGAGGACCGGACAAATTGAAGCCGCGGGCCGGATCCGGCCCCCGGGCCGTAGTTTGGAGACCCCTGGACTAGACGGCAAAAACTATGTAATAAAAACTGACTGTAATATGCAAGGTATGACAAATTTGCTTCTTTTAATCAAATATTATAAAACATTTCTTCAGTTTAAAAAAATACTTTGTGAGGGATAACATGTCTACAGGCACTTTGTCAAACAATTCTTTATCTCAAACATACATTTCCCAAGGTCCTCTGTGTAAATTGTAGCGAAATACATTCTGCAGCACAGCAAACAGGTTACACATGGAGGCACCTTCACAACAGCAAAGCACATAACCTGGCTTTGTAAGTGTTTGGGCTGAGAATGAAGACTAGCTGGGAAAAAGAGAATAAGCCTTTATTTTCCCAGCCAGTTCACTCATTGGCATGCTTGCCACCTAGTGGCTACTAGCAGAAACTGAAAGAATTTACAGATGGCAGTAAAAAACTGGCTGTGTTTTAATGCTGGCCTCTATCATTTTGTGGTTATATTTGGGAATTAATTAGTTGCTTCCATACCTAGGGAAAGTACTATTCGTTTAATGTACTTTATGACTGGATTGTGACTGGGCTTTGTGCAGGAACTTGTAGGGAAAGGGAAAGATGCAGGAATACTCTCCCACACCCCTGTGCAAAGGCCAGTCACCATCACAGCTCCTGGGCACAGAGAAGTGCAGGTACTGCATAGGGGATGCATACTGCTCTGGAGAGAATGAAGATGATCCAGGACCATGACCCTTCGCCCTCCACGCAATGGGGAGCAGACTACACCCAAAGCTTGCAACTTATCAATCTTTATAACCATGATGTGATGGGAATATGGGTAGGTAATATTTAAGGAATAACTATATTTAAGTCTGTGCCCTTTTGGTATTAATGTTAAATGGAGTCATCACAGCGTGATTTACTTCGTGATGGCCTATTCCTCTTGGGTACTGGCAGATTTTTCATGTCACAGTAATTAGTTTGCTGTCCTCACCAGAGAAAACTACGTCAATGCTGAGCGTGTCTGTGGCCCAGAATCTGCTGAGAGTGGCGAGTCACTGGTACAGTTAGGAGAGGCTGTGAGCCAGAACTCCACTGGGAGCAAGGAAACTGAGGCACAATGGAAAGGTGATGTATGTCAGACCTCCCCTGGAACAAGGGGGATGCTGGGTAGTGAAGAGTGCTGCCAAATTCATGATACCCAGCAGATGGTGCGAAAAGCCTCAGTGTGTGGAGCAAGCACTAGGGGGAATGTAGCTGTTGTGACAGACTTAGGGGTACACAGGCCTGTGAGTCACCTTATCTCCCCGCAGTGTGAGGGAATCTTGTTCCTAGTAACTGGGTGTGAATTCTCTAACACCACCAGGCTTCCAGCCACTCAAACGCTCTCCTCTGGCCTACACCAGTCCTGTCTTTGCCTTGCAGGATAGCAATAGGTGTGCCACCGTCCCTGAGTCCCCTAAAAGCATTCTCCTCTGACATCCAGCCCCTGGCACTAGCTACTCACAGAAACCCCAGATTCTTTGCCACCAACTGAGCAGTGTACCTCAGTTTATCAGTTTTACCTCAAACCACCCCTCCTGTGTAACACAGCACTTGAGTGATGTGGGGAATTTCTGAATTAACCCTCTAGAAAGCAGCCTCTGGCTCTCTACAAGCTCTCTCACAGCCCTGTCACGAGAGGTAAGGAATAAGGTCCTGCCTCCCCAAACTGCTCAGGGGAATCCGCTCAGAGAATCAGTGCAGGGCTTTATGCATCTCTACAAACAGATCACTTTGCGTGGTGTTGTCAAGAAGCTGCACACCCCTTAGCAGCTCTTTTTAGAGCAACATTAAGTCCCACAGGGATTTCCGCTCTAAATGCTCCAGGCCTGAGGGAAGGATTCTGTGGAAAACAGACCTTTCCCTTGCTCCAATCCAGGTTCTGCTGTTCTGATGCTGCAGAGGCTTGAGGGGTTCTGGACAGCATGCTGCAACGCCAGCAATCCCATGCTGACTCAGCCCTGGGGACACGTTCTCTTTCTCCCCCAGCATCTTGCAATGGAGGGAAGAAAGGGACATGTGAGATGGAGTCTCTCCCTGACTGACAGATACCCCGTTCTGCAGTAACACTAGTGTGGCCTCAGGGGAATGCTGTGCTGCAGTGTATGTGCCCTACAAGATATCACTCGTGAAGGGAAGAAACACTGCTCTTGGCAGCAGAATCTGGGCTGTAAGGAAGAGGACTTGGAAATTCTCCATGGGGAGGGGTAATGGGGAAACCCAGTGGGACGATGTGTATGACTGGAATGTTAGTGTCACTGGCTACCAACAATTGAGGCAGGAGAGAGAGGGTAAAAAACGTGGTGGGCAGAGTGGCACTTTGCATTAGACTAGCGGTTCTCAAACTGTGGGTCAGGACCCCAAAGTGGGTTGCAACCCCATTTTAATGAGGTCACCAGGGCTGGCTTAGACTAGCTGGGGCCTGGAGCCAAAGCTGAAGTCTGAGCCCCACTGCCTGAGGCTGAAGCCAAAGCCTGAGGGCCTCAGCCCTGGGCAGTGAGGCTCATGTTGCAGGCCCCTTGTCTGGGGCGGAAGCCTTTGGGCTTTGATTCTGGCCTCCCTACGCAGGGTGGCAGGACTCGGGCTTTGGCTTTCCCCCGTACCCAGAGCAGTGAGGCTTGGGAAGGTTCAGGCTTCGGTCCCCGCTCCTGGGGTCGTATATTAATTTTTGTTGTCAGAAGGGGGTCAGAGTGCAATGAAGTTTGAGAACCCCTACTTTAGACACATCAATACCTGTTTTACGTTCTTGGTTACTGAGAACCCCAGAACCTCGAATGGATAGAGATCAATCTGCTAACACAGCCCAGCAGATGAACAGGTGCGGGGCTGGCACAGTTCACTGAAACCAGACCAGAGAGCAGGAAACGTTTCTCTTTTTGTACCTGTCTGTGACTTGTGGGAAGAAATTAGATTAGCACAGGGGACTTCCTATTGGGAGACAGATAGGGGAGGTCTCACGTAGCCAGGAGTAAATCGTCCTTGGAGATTCTGAAAAATTATTGATCCTTTTCTAATCAACGTTTTGTCCCCAACTAGAGTTGACTATTGTGGGCCTCCTTGTGGTGGATAAAGATGAACTGATCACTGGACTGGATGTCTGTGGTTGCTCTGGGGCCAGTGATCATGGAAACAGGGGTAAACCAGGGATCAGCAAGCTTGGCACGCGGCCCCCCAAGGTAAGCACCCTTGGCAGGCCCAGCCAGTCTGTTTACCTGCCATGTCCGCAGGTTCAGCTGATCGCGAATCCCACTGGCTGTGGTTTGCCGCTCTGGTCCACTGGGGACTGCCAAGATATAGCTAAGCCATTTTTAGGGATAATTTTCAAAAGTGATAATCCTTAACAAAAGAAAAATATTTTTTTAATCAACATTACAATCTCTTTCCACAAATACAGAAATTCCAGCTAGTGAGACAAATAAATATAATACACAAATCTGAAAAACCAAACTAGTACTCTGGAGTTATAACAAGTAACACTGTACAGAGTTTGAACACACTGAAATTAATTGCATACAAGTGACAAATTTTCAGTTTACACATTACAATATTAATTTCATTTCTTGCTTTCCCATATCACTGCACAGTGCTGCTGTTTGGTGCTCTAAGAGTCCCACTTTCAGTCAAGATCCTTATCACATTTGGAATGTCAATACCTTTAATAAAAAAAGAGGAAGAGAAGATGAGTAATTTGCTGATAAAGTTCTTCTAATAATGATTATTTTAAAACAAACATACATAAATGTACTAATGAAACGTGGACATTTTCATGAGTTTTGGAGGAGTTCATGCTAAATGAAACAAATTTATACATATTTTATTAGAATTATCTCAGGAGTCTTAATGGTCAGAATGATACCAAATTTCCAGGTGCACATAGAAATTGTGTGTTTGAGGCTTAGAAATGAGGAAAAGCTACTTGTCAGGGGGCGGATGGCAGAAGAGTTGGATATAGAGATATGGGAGGATTCAGAAGCTTTTAGTGAGAGATGAAAGTATTTGTCTCCTGATTAAGAGCTGTTTACTGAGAATATTAATTAGTATGAGTATACACGTTCCTAAGAATTGTACAAGCAAAGGCTTTTTACATGCCATAAATCTCAAACCCTAAAAAATTATACTAACCACCATACAGGTCCTAGATTTTAAAAAAAGGCATGCTTGATTATAGTCCATTGAATCTTCATGATAGGAAAACCTGTAAACATTACTAAGAGCTCACAAGAAAATACTGAAGGCACTAAAAATTAAGATACATATGACTTCTTCAGAGGAGAACAAGCACTTGATTCCTAAGAAAGAGTGTGGGTCCTGACGAAGTGGCAAGTTGAAAATATTAAGAACTAAGAGAAGACAATATTGTCTCATCAACTTCTGTCCTTATAAATCCACAAAATACACATTATCTGTAGAACTCTGCTCCACTTCACAACACCATTTAAAAATAATTACTACAAACAACATTAGGGTACATATATGCAACTAGATTACCTCTGAAGGCTGGATTTGTGGTTGCTATTTTTTGCAGCGTAGCCGTAACCTCGGCAGCATCCATATTTCTTACGCTATTGAAAAATTCAGTAGTGACATCATTTTCATATGAGGTTCTCAATGTGTCAGTTAAAGAGTTCTGGAGTGCATCTCTCTCAGTAGTAGATGAAAACTTATTAGATATGTTTTGAGAAGAGGAGGGATATTGCTCTTCAGTAGCAGACGCTAAGGACGCTTCATTATTTAGTGCTCTAAATGTGGATTGAAAAGTCCCGCGTTTCCAATTTGTAGCATTGTTTTTTGAAAAGTTCACTGATTGCAAATCCTTTTTCATGAATGTTCCACTAACATTAGACTTTGCCGCTGTGTTGTCATATGGTTGTTGGGCAGGATGCTGTCTCCTGTCTGACACATAATTTGCTGAAAACCCTGCAAGCAAAAAAAAGTTACTTCCACTATGTATACAAAAAAAGACCACAGTTTCAAAACTTCATATACTGCAGGTAATTCCAAGTTTCACTAATGGTGTATTAATTGAAATTCTAAGATGCTATACTTCTTAGGAAATATTGTCACCTTATCAAAAAGTTACAGAAGGAGGAGGTGCACTGGAATTTCTGGATATTTTTACTTACTGGCATGGGAGTGTGTTCCCCATCAAACCATATGGTATGACCAAAACAGAACCTGTTACTCCCAAGAATGAACTTCTTCCCTAGAGAATTTCTTGTACTGATACATCAGGAGCAGAACCACAGAGGTGAAGAAGCTGCAAAGTGTTCAGCTACTGGATAGAGGGGTTGCACTCAACTAAGCTGGATAAGAAATCAATTTAGTTGACTCTGCAGTTTCTGTGACTGTACCTGAGTCTAGTCTGTTCCTGTTCAATGGGGAGAGGAAGGAAAAAAGAACCGACTATGAAACCCTCTTAAATCAGGAATAAGGCACCAAAGATCATGGACTTGTTTGCTTGTATGAAATGACCTAGACTGATCAGTCCCCCTGGAAGTACAATCATACTTCCCTCTCTCCAGACCGGCACATTTAGATGCTGGAGATAATCCTCATTTTAAAACATACTTTTCTCCTAATTCAATTCAAGTTTTAAGACTTCAGAACTTACATTCTTTGGGAACAAAGACTTTTCTGAGCACATTTTTTTAAAAAGAATTAGCCTCTATCAATTCAACAGGAGCTAGAACATTTTAAGTTGCAAATGTTCACACTGCTACATTGTTGCCCATTTAAAGACTAGCATGTGCTTGGAGGAAACACAGAAGTCTCCCATTCATTTGCAGTGGGACAATCTAATGAGCCATGAATTTTAAAAGTCCCATAAATTTCTACATTTAAATTTATTGTGTGAATAGCCTTTATTTTCTGATTGGTTGATATCTGCTGAAACAGAGAAGCCCATTAATCTAAATTACTTGAACTTGATCATTTCGAAACTCTGCTTCAGTGACACAAAAAAAAAAATACTAGAAGTTTTCACACAACTCAGTATTAGGGTTAAAATATATTTAAAGAAATGGAGTCTTAAACTCTTAAAACTTTACCAGTTTTAGGATCACTAATATCCACCGACGTCGCATCAGATTGTTCTGTGGAATGTTCATTTGTGTTTTCTTGGTTTGGTTCAGAATCTAAAGAGTCCTAAAAGTTTTAAAAAATTGCATGCATAACTTCTTCAAGTTTTTTAAACAACCAACTCTTAAAATTAGGTCAGTAGAACACTTCAGAAAAGAAGAAATAGAGACAGTATCTTCACCAAAAAAACCAAATTCTACACTGATGGGTTAAATAAATAACAGTTTCCAAAAACGTGCACCTAAAAAATTATGCTAGTGTTAGTAGCAAGTAAAATTTTTAGGGACAGAACATTTGCTCTCATTAAGTCCCGGTCCAGTGATAAAAAGGCACTATGTGCTAGTCCAAAAAAAACACACTAAAGAGTTCATATCTCCATAAACCACCAGTCATGAAAGCAAAAGCTTTATATACTATTGGAAATTTGTGATTTCCAATTTTTTAATGTATTAGGCACAGGCTGGAGGCCCCAAAGACCAGAGATTTATTCCTGCTTTTGACACAGACAAGAAAATCAGGATAATTATATAGCTATCAACCTACACCCAATCCTCCAAATAATTACATGTGTAACTTTACTCATGCGAATAGTCCCACAGAAGTCAGTGAAACGACTCACATGAGTAATGTTATGCACATAATTAAATGTTTGCAGGACTGGGCCTTAATAGTGTGTATAAAGTACTATATGAGAACACACTACTAAGGCCAATCACTGGAAAAGACAGAAGCAGGATTTAGGATGTTCTAGCTTCAAGCTCTATGCTTAATCCTCCAGCCCATGTGGCTTTTAGGCACCACAAACGATATCACTCAAAGGTATGAACTTTTAAGCCAAAATGGATTTCAAACTTTCAATAAGATATAGTGAAGAAAATGTAGCAGAAAATTTCAAATGCTTTTTTTTTAATGACCCTCAAATCAGCAAATTGTTATAACTTTTATTAGAATATTTCATGCACCTCTAGTCAGCAATAAAATGGGAGCAAAAATGTTTCAACTGTACAGGAAAAGCTATGATTTTTTCATACTATCTTCACTAAAAATCTTTCAAAATCTCAATGGCCAAAACTTGGAGGTTACACACATGTCCATACTGTTCCGGTATGAATACTTGATCTGTATTCTTTATACATCACAGAAGTCAAGACAGTTTCAATCATTTACTAAAATATACAAAATTACATTTGTTGGTGCAACCTGTTGCCGATATTCCACTAATGCATTCGTAAGGGTTTGTGTAACCTTTAAGATAAAGGATGCGTCATCTTCACTCAGTATCTCAAAGCTTTGCTGGAAAAAAAAGGTAAACAATTAAAATATGTTTTAAAATATGGAAACAATCTAACTTTTCGTCTATGGCATAGATGAGCTATTTGATTACTCTCTGCTTGTAACATCACATTTTATTTCAGTTTATACAGAAAAACCTTTAAGACTCCCTGTTGGAGTTACGCACTTATGTAATTTTCTCATAGCAATATTCATATAAGAATCAACAAATTCAGCAGCTTTATCTTTCCCCAAATAGCAAAAACACCCCAAAGTGAATTTAAGCCTAAGCTGCTTTCCTTAAGAATCTAAGTGAATAAAAGAACCTTGAAGCAAGCCCCAAAGGTTAACATATTCAGGCTGTTTTCAGACCGAGGGAGGCATGAATTCCAAAGGGTGTCTCACTGAAACTGCCCTATCAGTATCTTCTCCTCCTAAGCTGAGAAGATTCCAGCTCGAGCATCTTTACTGATCACAACTGACACAATACTGCATGCAGAGAGAGAAAGATCTCCAGACACTTGAGGTTTTACAGGTCAAAGCCAGCGGTTCTTAAACTTCATTGCACCACGACCCCCTTCTGACAAGATAAATTACTACAAGACTCCAGGAGGGGGAACCAAAGCCTGAGTCTGCCCAAGCTCCGCCACCCTGGGTCGGGCAGGGCCAAAGCCTGAGTCATATTGCCCTGGGCAGAGGGAACAAAGCAGAAGCCCAAGGACTTCAGCTCCAGGCAGGGGGCCTGTAACCTGAGCTACGCCATCCCATGCTGAAGCCCTCGGGCTTCGGCCCTGGGTGGTGGGGCTCAAGCTTCAGCCCCGGGTCCCAGCAAGTCTAAGCCAGCCCTGGTGACCCCATTAAAATGGGATCCTGACTCACAGTTTGAGAACCGCTGAACTAGAGTATCACACAAAATTTATGCAGTCCATATTTTCCCCACATAGATTACCTGAACAATAAGCATACTATATTTTAACTAAAGCAAGTCAAGAGGGACAGGAACTCAATCATACTGAAGTGTTAAAACTTTACAATGGAGATGGGTGAATCATCAGCCCAGATGCTAACAAACAGGACCCTGAACAAATTACAGCTGAAAGCTAAAGTTCAACAAGGAAGCAAGGAGAGACAGCAGTGGATGAATCAGAGAAAAACAGAAATTCTGTAACAAAATAAGCTAAACATTTAGAGCCTCATATTTAAACAGCAGAATATTCCAATAAAGATGGTCAGTGGGCATCAAGAGCAATTCCAAAACATGTGATTCAAACCAACTTTAAGAGAGAGATGGCAGATACAAGAATGGATCAGCACAACAGGTATGGAGATCAATGTTCCCCTAGCAGAGCACTGAACAGCCTACTTTCCATTGCTCTCTTGCTACTGGGCAGAGAAAAGAAAGCTTCCTGTACAATTCTTCTTCACTACCTTATTAATTCCCTTTCCTATCCTTCTTTTTCATCTTCTGTATAATAAAATAATCTGGCTCAGCAGGCCAGGCCTGCATATTTCACAACATTGTTGTAAGCCTGTGACCTGAGGGCATCATTTTTAGCTCCCTCTTTAACAGCCCGATGCTGGTACACTTTTGCAGATTTTGGAGTGGCTAATAAGACCCTGTGCCATGTCTGTGTTTTTCCAGCAGTAAGGTTGCAAGTGGGAGCCAACATCAGAGACAGAAGCTTCATTTCCTCTCTTTGTGGTTTACTTCTATCTCCTCCGGTATGTATTTGTCTTGTTTTGTCTTCTAGGAAAAGGGATCAGACTTCAGCAACAGCGGCTCCAAACCATCTCAACATCCAAACAACATCTTTAATACCATGTAAAAAACTGTCAAACAAAGGCATTTTCCTTCTAAAAACACTCTTCAGCTAAAGGGAAAGGGAATAAGGGATTTTTTTAAAACAAAAACTTTACTCAATATTTTACATTTCAAATACTTAAATGTTTTTTTCTTCTTTATCTTTAATAAACTTTAAAAAGATAAGAACGGCCATACTGGGTCAGACCAAAGGTCCATCTAGCCCAGTATCCTGTCTTCTGTCAGTGGCCAATGCCAGGTGCCCTAAAGGGAACGAACAGAACAGGTAATCATCAAGTGATCCATCCCCACCAGCTTCTGGCAAACAGAGACTAGGGACACCATCCCTGCCCATCCTGGCTAATAGCCATTGATGGACCTATCCTCCATGAATTTAACTATTTGTTTTAACCCTGTTATAGTCTTGGCCTTCACAACATGCTCTGGCAAAGTGTTCCACAGGTTAACTATGCACTGTGTAAATGAATACTTCCTTTTGTTTTAAATCTGCTGCCCATTAATTGCATTGAGTGTCCCCTAGTTCTCACGTTATGAGAAGGCATAAATAACACTTATTCACTTTCTCCACACTAGTCATGATTTTATAGACCTCTAACATATCCCCCCATTAGTCACCTCTTTTCCAAGCTAAAAAATCCCAGTCTTATCAATCTCTCCTCATATGGAAGCTGGTCCATATGCCTAATCATTTTTGTTGCCCTTTTCTGAGCCTTTTCCAATTCCAATATATCTTTTTTTGAGATGGGGCAACCACAGTATTACGTATGCAGTATTCAAGATGGTGCATACCATGGATTGATATAGAGGCAATATGATATTTTCTATCTTATTATCTATCCCCTTCTTAATCAATCCCAACATTCTGTTTGCTTTTTTGAATGCTGCTGCAAATTGACTGGATGTTTTCAGAGAACTATTCACAATGACTCCTAGAACTTTTTCGTGAGTTGTAACAGCTAATTGAGACCCCGTAATTTTATATGTATAGTTGGAATTATGTTCTCCCTTGTGCATTATTTTGCCTTTATCAACATTGAATTTCATCTGCCATTTTGGTGTGTTTGCCATGGTATTAAGCAGGCTGAGTTCTCAGTATACCAAACCATGTTCAATACTGTTTACTGTTGGACAGTGATAGGATCATGTTAACCTTTGACTCTTTTGGTCCATTTATTTCATCTAACTTAATACAACAGCCCTGCTGACTTGAATACATCCATTTTATCTCAATTTTTTTAACTTGTTCTTTCCATAGTCTGTCTTATGTTCCTTCACTCTTGTTAATATTAATTGTGTTAATCAACAAGTCACAAGTAATCTCTTCAGTGAAGACTGAAGCGAAATAGCAGGCATTAAACACCTTGGCCCTCTTGTTGTTGTCCATTATTCGTTCTCCTTCCCCACCATATGTTCCTTCATCTCTCTTCCTCCTAATCTATTTATCGAGCCTCTTCATATTTCCTTTTATGTCCCTTGCTAGATATAACTCATTTTGAGCCTTGGCCTTTTGATTATGTCCCTATACGTTTGTATTGTTCTTCTGTATTTATCTTTAGCAATCTGTCCACATTTTCACTTTTTATAGGATTCCTTTTTTTATTTTCACACATTAAAGAGTGCCTCCTGCAGCCATAGTGGCCTCTTAGTATTCTTTCTACCTTTCCTGCACCTTGGGATAGAGTTTGCTGTTGTGCCTTGATATGGTCTCAGAGAAACTGCCAGCGCTCCTGAGGTACATTTTCCCTTAGATTTTCTTCCCATTAGAATCCCAATCCAAATTTTTGTTCCAGGTGGAACCATACATAAAAGTAGTATTTTTTAATTAACAGACTTCCTAGCTTTTACATTCAATACAGCTTCTGCTTTTTGACTATAGTCTTAATCAACTATAAGCTACATTAAATATTTCATTAAATTTTCCATCAAACTTGGCTCATAAATTTAACACCTACCAAGTATCCTAGTAGTTCTTCATGGCTAGTGAATTCTTCAGATTTTATTTCATCATCATCATCATCTTTCTCTTTATCCTGTAAAAAAAAAAACAGATATAAAAACACTTTAAGGATTTCTTGTTTGTATGATTCAGGTCAGTGGTGCCCAAACCTATTACACAGAAGGGCTACATAAACCTAAACACAACCTTGTGTGCACTAAACAGATTTTACATATTTTAATAAGATTTAAAGATACCTGTAGTTGATTTATATTTTAAGTTCAGCTTGTTTCCTATGTATTTAGATACAAACAACCTATGTACAATATTGACTATTTACACACTTGTGTAAACTAAAATGATGTAAACATGACGACAAAATGCTTATGAATTGGCCGTTAGTATATGGTGTTGAAGCAGGCCCTGGGCTTTATGAAATGCTCAGCTGGGCCATGTATGGCTCACAGGCCATAGGCTGGGCACCCCGATTTATGTAACTAAAATGAAACCATTCTGTTAACTCTAATTATAGTGTAAATTCATACTGGAGCATTTTTACTATCACAGATGTTTGCAACAGAATTTTGTACGTATTATAGGGGAAATAGTAAGTCCTGCTACAAAATATAGAAATAAAATGTTTTTCTATAAGATTTACTGGCTTAATGTAACTTGCTGCTATTGCATATGCCAGTATACAGGTCTGAAACATTCTTATCCATCATAGTTAAAGAAAAAAATTATAAGGAAATAAAGGATTATTTTTAACTGGAACAATCTTCTGATAGATCAAATACTCACTCGGACTTCCTTCTGTTCACCTTTTGATTGTTTGCTGTCATCACACCTTTTGAAATATAGAGTATACACATATATATAATGTTCAGCTAACCAATTTACAGAAAAATTGTAATCAGTCAAATTATTTGAAGACAGTGATTACAAAAGCCTGCTTTCAATCTAACACTGATTGTCCTATAGGTATGGAATGTTCTCCTAATTACAATTCATAAATCTACCAGTCTCCTCATTCAAACCCCTCTTTGTGTGGCGCCCAATTTGTGAATTCATCATAAAATTAAAACAACAATAAATAACAACAACAACAGAAGAAAAACAGTGCATTCTGGCTTCTTTTACATTGGGCAGAGATGGTCTTAATCTTTGTGTTAGCAAGAATGCTAACAACATGACACAAACCGAGAAAAATAAAAGGAAATTCAAAACGACATTTGGGACTCATTTCTGTCTTTCCCTTCCCTAATGATACAAGTCTAATATCTATCTGAACTTCGTACTTCCTAACTTGCTATTAAAGCTATGATACGCTAGGAATTGAAAAGTTAAGACAGATAACCAACTCAGAATCCTGCCAACATGATCCCAGGTCGGGAATTAGACAGAGGACTTGAATATGAGTAATTCAGTATGGCAAAAACTTTAACTCACTGAGACTATCCATTATCAACTCTATCTGTTGCAGGAATCAAAGGCCCATTTCCCTCACAAGCATATTTTCCTCTAACAATAGTTAATGTTTAGGCACAAATTTATAATATGATGACTCATGTTATTGGAATACAATCTCAGAGATCACTTACATATTTGGGAGAAAAGATCTGGAGTAGAAATGTCCTGCCTTCATTATGAAACTGATTTATGCATCTTTTTGTACAAAGATGAAGTGTAATTTATAAAATAAAGGCTGAAATCTTCAATTTTACACTCACAGGTCCATATTCTTAAATAATATCAAGCAAAAACTCTCTCAGTACAGTAGTAAAACCAAAAGGTCTTGAAACATATTACTGTGTAATATTGAGGCCTTTTAAATACCGTATAATTTGATTTATGTAAAAGCTTTATGAGTTAAGTCAAGCTTTCTTTACATAAAATTGATGGTTATAAATTGATACAAAATAAACTTAATATGTAACTACAGAGATGCTGAGTGTATAAGTGTAGATTTATATGAGTATGGTTATTCGGTAGCTGAACTGTTTCTGCAAACTCAGACTTTTGTAGGTGAAAGCCACCTTTTGCAAGTCCTGGAACCATCAACGCTATTGTGAGCGGATATGCAGGAGTCAGCCTCAGATGTGTGTGTTCCAGCCACAAATATAAGAGATCCATGACCTCAATCAGTTCCTCTCCTCCCTGAGATCTAGCACAAGAGTCCAAAGAAGCATGAAAGGAAGGTGTATCAGAAAAGAACGGACTGAGGCAATGCACACAGTGAACTCCAGATAACAAATGTAGCACTTAGGAATCCCTGTCATGGACCAGGACCCCATTGTGTTATGTACAGTGTTTGTATAGCGCCTAATATACTTGCTCTTACACAGGACTGTCCCTACAGAGCCACAGTAGTAGATTAGCAATCTCACTGTAGGAGATTAGAAATCCCCAGGTAGATATTGTAAAAATCTTTAACTGAAAAGAGACTGAAGGACTGCCCTCCACGAATGAGCATCTGATTTTGCTCCAGTTTTAGGAGAATAGTATTGAATAAAAACAACCAAGAGTACTTGTGGCACCTTAGAGACTCACAAATGTATTGAATAAAGATGTGAACTGAAAGGAATAGTATAGAGTCAAGCTGTGGTGACAGCTGCTATGCTAACAGAATAACTGTTGAGTCCTTCTGGCACTGGAGCCTTTTCACAGCTGTCCTGGCTCTATTTTCACAATTGCTGGACTAAGATAATTTCTCTTGGGCTTTTCTTAAAAAGAGGTGAACAACTGGAATGATTTCCAGAAAGGTTTGGTCCTGCGTAATAATTACCGGCCCTTTTAACATGCAACTTAGTCTTACCAGGCAGCCCATAAGATTCAGGAAGAAAGCCAGAACAGCAAAGAGCTGGTTCAGATGGAATTTGAATACCACTCTGGATAAGAATCTGAGTTGAGGATTAAGCACTGAGTTAAACATATAACATATATGAGGAAGATCAGCAATCAGGACTTCAATTTAGATCACCCTTCTGGCTGAAATGACTGCAACAATAAAAGGGATTTTTGGAAAATGACAAGGTAGTTAACATTGACGGATCATATAGAGAATTCTTGACCATAGCAGTTAACATGTTCAAATTCCATCAGCTTGATTTACAAAGTGTCAAGTAGAGATACAGCAACTCTGCAAGACAAAGTTTTGCAGAAGGGTGAGACGAAAAGCTGATACTCCTTTAACCGCAGAGTGATAAGAAGCAAATCAGGGTATATTGGCTCGTTACTATTAGAAGTATGTGTAACCAGGGGCAACAAGAGGAATTAAAGACATGGGTCTATCTTATTCTCAGCTGGAATTCTCATGATAGGGCCTAAGGGTTGACACACATGTCCTTTAACAATTAAACGCTTTTAAATAGTTCCTGACCTCATGAGGCATGAGACTATTATAGGGTGGATCTGCAGAGGTAATTCTGTGAAAGGTAAATTTGATTTAGATGCTGGTCTTATAGTTTTCTTAGAAAAGTAAAGTTTTTAAAAATAAATGTACTCAGTCTTGTGGCCTTTGCTGTTTTCATCAGCTTTGTTGCTTTCATCAGCACTGTTAGCGTCTAGCTTTTCAGCTGGTTTCAGTTGTTCTTTTTGGCTTTTTTCCTGTTCTTCTTGAGTATCCTTTTCATCTGAAAAAATTTAAAACAATGGGATATATTAACAGTTTTTCATTAACTTACATTTTTAAAGAAGCATTTGATTGAAATGTCGTTGCATTAAACTCAAACATTAGTTCACTATTAAGCTTAAAAATAAAGCATTCAAAAGTGTGGATGTGTAGAAGCTATCATTTTTACTTCAACAATAACTGATATATGTTGCGTAACATATATATTATGATATATAGTAAATATATACTAATACATTAAGGTTTATCTTTTACCAAGGAATGAAGAAATGGAAAATATTATACATCTGCATCATGCCAGAATAAGGATTGCAATAGAAATGGTATCTTATGGAATTTTCACATTTGCGTGGTTTATGTCTACCCTAGCAATACATTAATAATCATTTTTACATTTAATTTCTAATGTTTTTAAAGGAAAAAAGCATTGCTAAAGCATTTCTGATGTGTCTTTATCATCCTATTTAGTTATTTATAAAAACTCTAAATTATCTCTTTATGTTTTCTGTCTTGCCCTACACTGCCCTCTTGCCCCACACTGCCCTCTTGCCCCAAGCAGGCCACTGAACGCACAACTCCTTGAACCACTGAAATTAGAGACAGTAAAAACTTCTTGAGGTATCCAGTCCCTCGTCAATGAAGTTTGCTAAAGTATATTCACCAGTGTTTTGTGCCATCTAGTTTTCCATTACAAGGAATAAGGCTTCCATTACTTCCCTTTGAACACTCTTCTACAGAATAGCAGACGTCACTATTAGGAATAGTTCCTGATATTCAGTCTAAGGCCTGATCCACACTACAGAGTTAGGTCGACGTAAGTTGCCTTGCCTAACTCTTTGAGTGCTACACCAAAATGTCTCCCCCAATAATGTAACTGGCCTGCTACGCCAACTTACCTCCACCTCCATGAGAGGCATAGTACTTAGGTCAAAGTAATTAGAGTGATGCAGTGTCAATGTAGACCAGGGGTGGGCAAACTACCCGCTTCCGATCAGTCAGACGTTTTTATCACACCCAATCCCCCCATGGCACCACCCTCAAGAGCCTCAGAACTACCCAGGGGCGCTGCAACCATCCCAGCTCGGGTGCCTCCGCCCGTGGCAGTGCTTGGTACCCACAGTATACTTGCCAGCAAGTTAAAAAAGTATGGACTGGATGAACGGACTATCAGGTGGTCAGAAAGCTGGCTAGATTGTCAGGCTCAACGTCTAGTTGACAGAGGGTAACAAGTGGAGTGCCCAGGGGTCGGTTCCGCGGCCAATTTTGTTCAACTTTATTAATGATCTGGACGATGGGATCGATTGCACCATCCGCAAGTTCACAGATGACACCAAACTGGGAGGAGAGAGGTAAGCTGGAGGGTAGGGATAGGATACAGAGGCACCTACACAAATTGGAGGATTAGGCCAAAAAAAATGTTGATGAGGTTCAACGAGGACAAGTGTAGAGTTCTGCACTTAAAGCAGAAGAATCCCATGCACCGCTACAGACTAGGGACTGAATGGCTAGGCAGCAGTTCTATAGAAAAGGATCTGGAGATTACAGTGGATGAGAAGCTGGATATGAGTCAGCAGTGTGCCCTTGTTGTGAAGAAGGCCAACGGCATATTGGGCTGCATTAGTAGGAGCATTGCCAGCTCCCACTAATGCGGGAGGAGAAAGGGCAAGCTCGGCACTGGTGAGGCCACATCTGGAGTATTGTGTCCACTTTTGGGCCACCCAATACAGAAAGGATGTGGAAAAGTTGGAGAGAGTCCAGCAGAGGACAACAAAAATAAGCAGGGGACTGGGACACATGACTTATGAGGAGAGGCTGAGGGAACTGGGCTTGTTTAGTCTGCAGAAGAGAAGAGGAGGGCAGGGGGGGATTTGATAGCAGCCTTCACCTACCTGAAGGGGGGTTCCAAAGAGGATGGATGGAGCTTGGCTGTTCTCAGTGGTGGCAGATGACAGAATAAGGAGCAATGGTCTCAAGTTGCAGTGCGGGAGGTCTAGGTTGGATATCAGGAAACACTATTTCACTAGGTAGGTGCTGAAGCACTGGAATGGGTTCCCTAGGGAGAGGGTGCAATCTCCATCCTTACAGGTTTTTAAGGCCAAACTTGACAAAGCCCTGGCTGGTATGATTTAGTTCGGGGAACTGGTCCTGCTTTGAGCAGGGAGTTGGACTAGACCTCCTGATGTCTCTTCCAAACCTAATCTTCTATGATTAGAGCCGCTGACATGCTACTTTTTCAAAGAGCTGCATGCCATCCTCAACCACCCACCACCACTGCCAAGAGCCTCACGGCTGTTTCAGGAGAGCTGGAGTCAGAGGCCCCCAAAGTCAACAGCGAGGTGGTGCTGGACAAGGAGCATGAGAAGTATGGGGGACAGGCGACCAGGGGATCCAGTGGCAGAGTGAACGAGGACATGTTTTTGACTCCAGAGCAGTTGAGTCAGTCCCTACAGTCCAGCATAAGTGAGCTTGATGCAGGGGAAGGAACCTCTGATAAAGTATGCAGTTTGCTTTGCTATTATAGAGACATCTATTCATTTACTCTTTTTTAAGTATTAAGTATTTTTTAACCATTCATTTTCATTTAATCTTTTAAATCAGGAAGAAGTAGCGAAATAACCAACAGAAGTACAGTTTGCTTTTCATTCCCCTGTACAAAAAGCTAATAAAGTTGCAGATGGCATAAAGCTGGGAAGTACTGCCAAAATAGAGAAGGACCGGGATATCATCCAGGAAGATCTAGATGACCTTGTAAACCAGAGTAATAGTAATAAGATGAAATTTAATCATGCATTTAAGGATTAATAAGAATTTTAGTTATAAGATGGGATATGCATCAGTTAGAAGTAACAGAAGAGAAGAAAGACCTGGGAGTATTGGTTGATTACAGGATGACTATGAGCCGCCAATGTGATATGGCCGTGAAAAAAGCTAATGCGGTCTCAGGATGCATCAGGAGAGGTATTTCCAGTAGAGATAAGGAGGTGTTAGTACCGTTATACAAGGCACTGGTGAGTTCTCATCTGGAATACTGTGTGCAGTTCTGGTTTCCCACGTTTAAGAAGGATAAATTCAAACTGGAACAGGCACAGAGAAGGGCTAACTAGGATGATACGAGGAATGGAAAACCTGTCTTATGAAAGGAGACTCAAAAAGGTAGGTTTGTTTAACCTAACCAAAAGAAGGCTGAGGGGAGATACGATTGCTCTCTCTAAATATATCAGAGGGATAAATACCATAGAGGGAGAGGAATTATTTAAGCTCAGAATCAATGTGGACACAAGAACAAATGGATGTAAACTGGGCAGCAGAAAAAGTTTAGACTTGAAATTAGATGAAGGTTTCTAACCATCAGAGGAGTGAAATTCTGGAATAGCCTTCCAAGGGGAGCAGTGGGGACAAAAGACCTGTCTGGCTTCAAGATAAAGCTCGACAAGTTTATGGAGGGGATGGTATGATGGGATAGCCTAATTTTGGCAATTAACTGATCTTTGACTATTAGCGGTAAATATGCCTGTGATGGGGTGTTAGATGGGATGGGATCTGAGTTACTACACAGAATTCTTTCCTGGTTGTCTGGCTGGTGAGTCTTGCCCACATGCTCAGGGTTTAGCTGATCGCCATATGTGAGGTCAGGAAGAAATTTTTCTCCAGAGCAGATTGACAGAGGCCTGGGATTTTTTTGCCTTCCTCTGCAGCTTAGAGTCTGGGTCATTCGCTGGAGGATCCTCTGCACCTTAAAGTCTTTAAACCATGATTTGAGGACTTCACTAGCTGAGACATAGGTCAGGAGTTTATTACAGGAGTGGGAGGGTGAGATTCTGTAGCCTGCGTTGTGCAGGAGGTCAGACTAGATAATGATAATGGTCCCTTCTGACCAAAAAATAATTGACAGCTATCAATATTTATTTTTAAGCATTGTTTTCATTTTTATAGATTTAAATGTTCAAAGTTGCATAACATTATGGATTTTAAGCATTTTTATTGTTAATTACATTTTTATAATTGTGGCAATTATGGGAGGTCATATGCTTGAGTTTTATAACCCTTAAAACACAAATTGGCAAACATTACACGTCAAAGCATACGAAACAAAAATCCTTAAATCAAACAAGTTTTCAAGCAACATTTTTCTTACTTTGTCTACTTGTAAATTTCAATTGTTATAAATGGAAATATTTTTCATCAGTTTGTGTATGTGGTGAAATCAACATTCATTGACATTTATCAAAAATCTAATCCTTCCAAGCAAAGCTATATATACTATACATATGTGGTATGAATTTACAAAGGTTAACAATGCACTATAGAGTTATTTTTTAAAACATGTTTAAATCTCTGACCTTGAGAAGGTAAACTTTGAGTAGAATCTGTGATCTCTTTATTTTTATCAGCATCATCTTCTGCCTTTCCTTCATTGCTAGTTGAAGCATAAGCACGTTGAACCTTAGCTTTTGAATGGTAGCCATCTGTAAGGTAGAAAAACATGCTTGAAATACACTTAGATTAACATTTTCTGATTATTAGGGAAGGTTCAAAGTTGCTCATTTGTAAGTATCTAAAGCTACATCGCAAATGTTTCAGCTAAAAACATTTCTTCCTTTGTTACACAACTTATTTTTAAATATTTAATATTAATAAATTGCTAAACATTCTTACTTACACCATTGTATAATTTGTAAAATTAGTTTGTAATCTGGAAATTCGGTATTAAAAAAAACCGCTTATCAAGCTAACAGCATTCCTCGTGCATTTAAAAATTCAATAGTTTGAACATAGCAACCCCGTATGTAACCTTTGGTTGGAACCTAGGCTGATAACATTTTGGTTTCTGATGAATCAACTGGAGAAACACACTAACCAAAAACTCACAGAACTCAAGAGATTAGAAACCTAAAACAGTGGTTCCCAAACTGTTGTCTGTGGCCAATCAATTTGTGGCCAAACTGTTGTCTGTGGCAAATTACATTTATTTGTAATATGAAGAGCCGACAGGCCACATGGTGCTGGCTCTTCTCATAATCTCCACTTGTTAAATTGCAGTAAAAGACAGATACAATACTATTTTGCCATATAGGCAATTGCTGAAGTTGCTCCAAGAATATTTTCATAAATGCAGCAACAAGGAAAGTAGTCTATGCTATCATTATCGGACAAGAGGTAATCCATGAGAGTCTCTGTTAAGTAGTATTACACACTATGAAAAAGCTTGAGAGCCCTTGATCTAGAGCAGGGGTCGGCAACCTTTCAGAAGTGGTGTGCCGAGTCTTCATTTATTCACTCTAATTTAAGGTTTCACATGCCAGTGATACATTTTAATGTTTTTAGAAGTTCTCTTCCGTAAGTCTATAATATAGAACTAAAGCTATTGTATGTAAAGTAAATAAGGTTTTTAAAATGTTTAAGAAGCTTCATTTAAAAGTAAATTAAAATTCAGAGCCCCCCAGACTGGTGTCCAGCACCCAGGCCGTGCGAGTGCCACTGCAAAACAGCCCGCGTGCCACCTTTGGCACGTGTGCCATAGGTTGCCTACCCCTGATCTAGAGTCTAGACTGACAGATTAATCCATATTTATCTGGATTTCCGATGGATAACTTTTTCCTCAATAGGCTGAAAGAGACTATTAGGTCCCCAATATAGGACTGCTCTTTTGCTCAACTACTCTAAGGTCTGGTCTCCACACAAACTTGCACCAAAATAACTAAACTGGCTTTAATTCGTACAGAAATAAAAGGTATAAGTCTGTGTGTGAACTCTTATTTTGAAATAACAGTATCCTATTTCAATGTTGCTTATATCATTTTTTCACTCAGCATCTCACAAGTTTAGACATGTAGCAAACAACAGTAACAGACTCCAAACTAGCAAACAACTCTAGCAGTCTATGCTCAGGTAAAATTCCCTTTGAAGTCAATAGACTTTGCACTCAAGTCAAGATTGCAAGATTTAATCTTATATAAACATATGAAAAACACTTACAATCTTGCCATTTTCTCTTCATAACAGGAGGATCCGTTACAACCTAAACATAAAGTCCATTTATGTTAGCACAACCTTTTTATAGACTCATTTGGTTAAACATCTAACTAACCATCCTACTTTAAATATTTATTCCTAAAGGGAAGTTGTCAGTGTGTTAACCATCCCTGACAACAGATTCAAACTGAAGTCCAGCTGTCAGGATACCAGTTATGTACTTCCCATTGCAATACATACATGGTGGAAGTAGGAAAACTAGGTAAAGCAGATCAGACTCACAGTATCAGTGAGTATCACAGTATCAGTGAGTATCACAGTATCAGTGAGTATCAGTGAGTATCACAGCATCAGACTCATAGTATCAGATTCACAGTAAACAAACCAGTGGATTTAAGTGATTTGTGCACCTGCCTTGCTTTTTAAACGTATTTCCTGCAACAACAAGGTGCAGGAACAGCAGAGAATCTTAAAGGAGACACAGATATCTCCCACAAAACAAAGAATTACTTACTGCTATGCTCAAACAAATGAAGGTTACCCTACTTGTAACCAGAGTTCTTAGAGATGGCCTCCACATATTCCCTTTCATGGGCTGCACCAGTCATATGCAGTTCAGATAGAGGAATCTAATTAGCAGTATAAGGTGTTGTAAGTCATGTTGGTCCCAGGATATTAGACAGACAAGTTGGGTGAAGTAATATCTTTTATTGAGTCAACTTCTGTTGGTCAGAGAGACAAACTTTCAAACTTACACAGAGCTCTTCTGAATAAGAGCTTTGCTTAAGCTCGAAAGTTCACCTCTCTGACCAACAGAAGTTGGTCCAATAAAAGATATTATTTCACTCACCTTGTCTCTCTAATTAACTGTGTCCATTAGAGCATTCACGCAGCTCTTATCCCATCACCTATCCATTTCTGAATGCTCAAGGGACTCACCTCCTACCCACAACTTGCTCAATTCTGTATTATACTTAAGACTCTGAGGAAGAAGAGAAGGTGAGTGGAGAACGTAAATATTCTGAGTTCATCTCAATGGACTCCAATTACAAATAGGTAATCTTCATTTCTCCTTCAAGTTGCTTCTGCATATTACCATTCACAAGACAGACTGGCAAGTATAAAAGCATGTCGGACAAGGATAATTCATTGAAAATTGATTGGAGAACTGCTGCGCTGAACTGAGCATCTGATCTAGACTCTACTGAACACTACTCATTGGAGTTCCATACACACATTTAAGTCTAGCTAGCAGCTCTGCAAATCTCTATGATTGGAATGCATCTGAGGTGTGCTGTTGAAGGTGCCTTAGCTCTAGCAGAGTATCATCTTACCACTTTGAGGAAGAGGAATGGCAATGACCTATATATGGGGCCTTATAAATTCATGGTCCATTTTAGTCAGTTTCATGGTCACAGGATTTTAAAAATCGTAAATATCATGATTTCAACTATTTACATTTGAAATTTCACGGTGTTGTAATTGTGGGAGCCCAGACCCAAAAAGGAGTTGGGGGGTGGGGGCGGAGAGGTCACAGCGTTATTGTAGGGGGGGTTATGGTTCTGCCACATTTACTTCTGAGCTGCTGTTGGCAGGGCACTGCCTTCAGAGCTGCGCGCCCGGCCAACAGATGCCATTCTCCAGCCACCCACCTCTGAAGGCAGCACAAAAGCAAGGGTGGCAATACCGCAATCCCCTAAAATAACCTTGCATCCCTGCTGCAACTCCCTTTTGGGTCAGGATCCCCAATTTGAGAAACACTGTGAAATCGGTATAGTATAGGGTAAAAGCACACAAAAGACCAGATTTCATGGGGGGAGACCAGATTTCACAGTCCAGGATGCATTTTTCATGACCATGAATTTGATACGACCGTACTTATATGTTTCTGAGTTGCAGGATTTAATCCATTTCAATAAATATAGGGAATACAATGCCTGACCCTTTTTGTTATCAGCTTAAGAAATGTATAGCTTTGGTGAACATCTAAAATTTCTTAGTCCTATTCTAAACAGTAGGACAGGCTCTCTTAACATCTACAGTATGTAATTTAGCCTCTCAGGTAAATTAACAGATTGGTTAAAATAGTAGTCTGTGACTGCTTTAGAAAGTAATTTGGGATGAGGTACTCCATGAAAGACTACAAATGGAGGGTTTGTCATAAAGGTATGTAATTCAATTCAATTACAGACTGCTGGTAGAGCTAACAATATCAGCATGCACAGTTGGTCTTAATTCAGCACCAAGAAGAGATCATCTATTAATGCTACCAGTGCTAATTATGTTCCATATCCATGTTTAAAGCAAGATACAAGGTATCTAGGTACTTAGCATGGTCTTGCCACTATGTTCTCTATAATTATACCCAGAAATGGAAGATGTAATACTGGCCTATAATTAACCAAAAATAGTTGGTTTCCTGGGTAAAAACCTGCAACAGTTTTCTTAAGAGAAATTTGCACTTGCCCTCCCTAACGGAGGCAGTGAATCTCCACCAGTAATGGAGCCACTATTTCCTCAAACAGAACACTGGTACAAATAACAGATTGTGAGAGGAAATCTTCCCAATACCTTCAGTAGCACAATGAGAGTCACTGGCCTAAACTCAACCAGAGTGTAGCATGTTACAACATTATGACACTTTAGCTATTAATATAAATATTGGTTAGCATGTTGTATTCTATTTGCTCATGTGCAATTAGAACAATCATGAAGATTTATGGCAAGCAAAGCACCTCATTAAGAATAAGTCAATTTTCTTGCGATGTGTAAAATATACTTTTGTTTGAACAGTAGTATGTGAAAGTTATGCTACCTAATTGCAATAGTGTATACGATGCAGAAATTTCAGTGCTGTGGGATTCTTTTTCCTGTACAATTTATATTGTTTAGGACACCAAATTTCTCACTGTTGCTGAACCAGGGAAACTCCCCATTCTCCATTTTACTAGCTAAAGGAGGACTGATCAATATACATTTTTGTTATAGTGTACTACAAGGTGATTAATATAACTTCTGTGAACTTTTGAAGGGGCATCCACTTATATAAAAAATTGATTATGAATGCTCAACAGTAAATAACAGAAAATTGGGCCCAAGAATGAACAGAGCATTTATAACGTAGGCAGTAATTTACAAAGTTAATAAGAGGGTTGGGCCCACCATCCCATAATAAAAGATTACATCAGTAGTTTTTTATAAACACATAGGCACTGAAGTTTGTTTTTTTAAAAATTACCTTTATTTGTTTTCTTCCCTCCTTCTTTTCAATAAGTGCAGCCACTTGTTTAAGCCTTCTGTTCAGTTCTGAACCTCGACCTCTAATTGCATCAGATTCCACTATATCAGGATAATGTTGTGTCTAGAAATAAAAATGACACCCACTCTATTAATCCAGACTTTCATCATGATAAAATACAATGTAAAATTTCCTTTTCTCCCACCTCTGGCAATACAACCAGTTATGTACAATAAAGTATCTATTTTTTTCTATATGGATGTAATTAAAAGCAAAAATCAGAAGCCATGACTACCAGTGAAGGAAAGCTAGGTCAGTGGTTAGAGCGCTAGTCTGGTAGTCAGGATACTCAAGTTCAATTCCCTATTCTGCCACAGACTTCTCATTGACCTTGAGCAAATCTCTTGATCTCTGTGCCTGCTCCTCATCTGTAAAATGGGGGATAATAATATTTGCCTCCCTTACAAGAGCATTGTGAAAATGAATATATAAAAGATTGTGCTCAGACACTACAGCAATGAGTACTTTATATAGTTACCATTCCCATGCCCAACCCTCCCTTTTCTACTGTTATAACTGACGACTGTCTATTTTTTAAATCTTAAAGTTTTTTTTTTTAAAGGCTAAATATTCCACACTTACTTTCTGCCTCAGATTATTTTTTAGTTTGAGCAAATACAGTGCATATGCTTTTGAAAATGAGTTCAATGAGAAACATGGTTTTGCCACTCTTAAAAAAAGACCATCTTTAAAAAAAATAGATGTAGCAATTCAGAGATTTGAAAGTGGAAAAGTCCTGAAGTTACAGCTGCCCTTTTCCCTAGGAAAATCTGTTCAGATCTGGGTAAATTATAAATCAGGCAAAAATCGCTATTTGCACATGCACAACAGAACTTTTTCAACACATTTTAAGAAAACAAAGATGGATTTATAACTTTCTAATATACTTAGATGAAAAAAGCTGCATTTTTACACCATGAGAAATTGATGATTTACAGAGAAACTATGCTTTTAACGGTGGAAATAAAATTCTGCGGGGCTTGTGAAGTGCAAAAACATCAAACAAGCCCATAAACCATGACTATCGCCCTCTAGGCATGCCCACAGTAGCAAAACTACCTTTTTTATGACTCCACCTATCAAGTGTATTCCAAATACCTCATGAGTGCTGAAATGTACAGATCTTTGCCAAATCTCTGAACAATTTATCAATATACAAAAAGCCGAGGATCAGAGGAGAAGGGGAAATCTATGTTACACAATTGGTTTCTCCTTCTGAATCACCTGCAAAGATAGCAAAAATTTTCCAAGATCAATTCTCATAAGAGGGTGGAATTCTCATGATTTGTCCCATTGAAAAAGTCTGGAACAAAGACTAATTTCTTCCATCGTCCCCAAGAGTTTAAGGCAGCTTTACCCGTAAGAGTAGAATAAGGGTTTTGGATATGGTGGATAAAAAATAGTTTTTTGCATTTAAAATAAATAAGGTTTAAAAAACAAACTTATTTAAAATTGACAACCTATGTTAAGACCTAAATTTACTATAATTTAATACAATCATTTAGATTAAATACAAAAATAATATTAAGCAACACGTTTGCTTCCAAGTTTTAAAGAAAGTCAGACCAGTGAACTGGTGGAAGTCACTGGCTAAGCACCTAGAACCAGAGTTTGTGGAAGTGCTAAACAAGCTTCAAAGAGCAGGAGCTTTTACTCTGCAATTACAGAGGGACTATTTTCTTCATTCCAGTTTATTCAGCTTGTTCAGTTAAGAAACAATTTGGGAGCTGAAAAAGCAGTCATGAATAAAAACCGTGCATGAGAATGACATCAACTAGTTCTAAAATCATTCTAGAGCAGTGGTTTTCAACTGTGGTCCACCGCTTGCTCAGGAAAAGTCCCTGGCGCGCCGGTACGGTTTGTGTACCTGCCACCTCCGCAGGTTCGGCCAATCGTGGCTCCCACTGGCTGCGGTTTGCCGCTCCAGGCCAATGGGGGCTGCGGGAAGCAGTGGACAGCACATCCCTCAGCTCATGCCACTTCCTGCAGTCCCCATTGGCCTGGAGCGGTGAACCACAGTCAGGGGGAGCCGCGATCAGCCAAACCTACGGAGGCGGCAGGTAAACAACCTGGCCTGGCGCGCTAGGGGCTTTCCCTGAACAAGCGGTGGACCACAGTTGAGAACCACTGCTCTAGAGGAACATGCTGACCAGAAAATCAGTTCAATTCACTAACTACTACAGATAATACTTTAACAAATGTTAGTTTGAAATGCAAAGTATATATTGATAAACTTTTTTCTCTTATTTATCCAGCTTATTAAAAGTAATTAAGAAAATATGTAAATGCTTGTTTAGTGCATTTTAATTGAACTTGAATTTCCATCCAAGTAGAGCTTGACACCAGTTACACATAAATTAATCTAGTAAATCAGAAATGCAACATTCACCATTTTCTAACATAATAAAATGTTAAAAACTATTTGAATAATTTAATTTAAATAAACATAAATCAAGCTATGTAATTACTTAAATAGATATAGTATATCCTCCTGATTAGAAAAAGTTTAGTGTGAAGGTGATTGGCTACAAATTAACATGCTTTAATGGTTACCAACCAATAGGCATCAATCTTTCTTTAGGGGGAAAAAAATAAAAAAGTATAAATGCATGTAATAATTTAAATCAATTATTTAAATCAAGATTTCCTGTTTTCTGATTTAAATCACTTAAAACTGATTTAAAATCAACCCAACCTCGCTTTGGAACCATCTTCTGCTTAAATACCCTATATTTTGTATATCAGATTTTCCATTCCATCATCAGCAGTTGTTTTCTCCATCCATAAAGGACCACAGTAATCAATCTAATTCTTTTATTATGGTTGTACTAGGAACAACTGTCTATATTATCTGCCCCACAGTTAACCCTAAATGGTGAGTAGGGTTCATTGTAGCTTGAATAATAAGCCAGTATTCCTTAAATATTTTATATAAGCCAGGAAGACAGTTCTGAGAATGTCATTCCACCACCCACTGGGAGCGGGTCATGAATCCATAGGAAGCCAAAATAACCCTTATGACATGCCAACAAGAAGAGTGGCTCTTAATGTATCTCATATCCCCCAGCGGGAATCTGAGCAGCCCAACTTCACAGCTCATCCTTTAATGTCAGACAGGTATCTACCCCATTGGAAAATGGAAAAACTGCCAGAGGTCACTAATGCAGCTTCATAGGAGAGACATCTGTTAAGCACAGCATTTCTCTGCTGCCTCTTTTATCTTGAACCAAGTCTACTTGAGTTATACTTTTGAAGATGTAAAGACTACTTTTCAAAGTTACAGTTAGAATGGGCTATGTCTTCTAAATTATTTTAAGAAACAAGCTGTGATTTTTTTAAATTAAAATTAATTTCAATTTCAGATTTCAGCCACATGATAACTGATCTGGATAGATTCTTGGATCTTTTTAAAGAGCTGTCCACAGCCAGCTAGAGCAAGGGTTTCCAAACTTTTTGAGACGAGGGCCATATTACATTTTTGAAGGGGCTTTGCGGGCCGCAGCCACGTCCCACCTCCCGCTTTTGTTCCTCCGGCCACTGCCACGCCCCCCCGCCCCCCACACACATTGCTACTCTGGCTGCACCACAGGGGCACTCACTCCTTTGCTTCTCCAGCCGCACCACGGGAGCACTCAGCCCTCTGCACATGGAGCCGCTGGCAGCAGCTCACATGGGGGGTGGGGGACAGTGGCAGCTTCTCCACGTGCCTGCTCAGCTGGGGCCTGGACAAATCGATGCCGTGGGCCGGATTTGGCCCCCGGCCGTAGTTTGGAGACCCCTGAACTAGAGGAACACAATTTTGCATTTGTGAAAAAACACCACTACAACACCCATTCTCTTCATAAAAGTATGCAAAAGAGCTGACTCCAATCCAAAAAGCAACACCTGAAACGATAGTGCTTATTTCCTACTAGAAGTACTTTAATCAATACATCTCTCCATGACTCAGAGAAACTGAACCACGTATCCTGTTGTAGTGTCAGTTCTCATTTTGGCCATTACTGCCTCCACTAAACTCATGCAAGGAAGATGTAAACAATATTTGATAGTGTCCCCCTTATTATGTACAATTATGTTTCACCTCTTGATTCAACTGCAATGAGAGAGAGCTAGCTGCTCTCCTTTCACTACCAAATCTTGTAGAGCCTACAGCTCTAGGAACTCCATTACATCATCCTAGGAATTTTTATCCTTCTCATGAAGTTAAAGCTCAAATCCTCTGAAAAAAAAGTTTTCTTCCTCGCCCCTTGTGAGCTATATATTCATTACTAAGGGACCACTCCCTTAGCCAACACTAACTTGAGAATTGCATTCCTTTCCATCCTCCACTCAAAACCTCAAGATGCTGACTGCCGTATGGAAAACTGGGCATGTTGATTTTTTGCCAGTGTTTGTGACAATGTTGCTTGCTACAAGCTCCCCTTGTACCAATGAAGAAGTTCCATACAATAGTACAGTAGTTAAATGTTTAGAAGGAACCAAAGGTTGGGCACAGCTTTCACCCCAGAGACTGGCTGCATACAACCAGATTATCACTAAGAACTGGCTGGGCACACAGAATATGCCCTGAATGCTCACTGCATATGGTAACTCTAGTGCCAAATTAACTGAAGGTACGTGGCTGAAAAATGCCATGGACCCTACATCAAATACAAGCTGCGCTCAAGACCCTAAAGATGTTTGTCCAACCTGGACTAACAAAAACAGAGCTAGTAGGAAAGAACTCAGAAATACATAAATTGGAGTCAAGAGCAAATAAGTGTCAATGGGCTGTGAAGATCTCAATCACTCTGCATTTTGTAAGAGGCTTAACCTTACCTCTTATTTTGAATATAGCACCAGAAGGAACATGCATCAAAAAATCCATAACTTGTGTGGCTGTCTCAACAGATCTATTTGGCACTGATAAGTTGAAGCAGATGGACCACTCTGAAGCGCCGCTGTGATACAAGTATAATTGAGTTCTGAATGAAAATTGGCAGCTTCAGCAGGATCTCTATCAACAGTGAACCATTATTTGACCCTCTAGCCTTCAATAACCAACTTAAGGGATGCCAAGAGTTCTTCATGGGATCTGAGAATTTAAACAGCCATCTCTGAGCGGATCCCATATCCAAGAGAACCATGATATCCCTTCAAAGCACAAAAGGCAATGCTCAGAAGTGTCCATCCTGGACTGATACAGAGTAAATTCAAGCAAGTGTTCAAAGACGGGACGATGTCACTGAACATACTAAGTAAAAGAGAATTAAAAAAGGACAAATACTTGATCATTTGAAAAGCACCTTCCCATCCAAGGATTCAAAGTGCTTTACAAATATTCAGACTGGAAAACTGACGTACAGCTTGCCCAGTCACGTGCTGTGCTAGTGGCAATGCCAGGAACGCAATTCAGAACTCCTGATTCCCAATCATGTACTCTTATACAATGTTTCTGTAGACTTAAAAGGAACACATGCTTAGAGGCACCCTGGAACAGACAACATTTTTCACTGTTTCGGTTCTTCGATTTTAGAAATCAAAAACAATTATAAATGATAAAAATGTAACTTCAGAAAAAAGCTTACATTAAGGAATTACTCTATTCTGGTTTTTATACTACATCTAACTGTAGTATCTGAACGCCTGTCAGTAGTGCAATTAAGCAACATGACTACACACCTGTCACATGTTGTTTGTTCTCTTATTCTCTCCCCAGAGAAGCATGTGCAGTGTCTTGTTTTGCTAGTGTGTGTTTTTAATTCATTTTTTAATAAATATACCTATTGCTATCTGTTTATATTACAGAAAAGCTGAGGTTTTTATTGTTGCTCTCAAGATAACTTCTTCAATCAACCAAAGAAAGAGAACTGACCATTTAGGGAGTCATCGGCAGGTAGGCATATGTTTGCTACTGTTAGGCAAAGGAACAGCTCAGAATTTTATACCTCGTAACAATCGAGAGCATAAAACCAGGTATGTGGCTCTATTACAATTGACCTTGCCTTAGAGAAAGTGTATATAAAACCATTTTATTTTTACTGGTTTACCATCCTAATGTAAACATACTTAAAATGAAAGGTGCAAGAAGGGAATTTGCCACCCACCTAATAGTCTAAAGAACACTTACTCAAAAAAAAATAATAAAAAACCCCGCTTACCAGATATGCCAGTCTATGTTTAGAGCCATAAACATGCATGAACATGTTACTCAATCCTGTTTGACAGTGGCACAACTGACACTCGTAGAGAACAAGGGGATTCTCTTTTGATCGGTATTCAATTATATAGTCAAGTCCTGTATAGAAGAAAGGGATATTTTACAATTTAGTGTTTACTAAAACAACCTGCACTACTAATTATTACTCAGTACACAGACGATCAACAGTTCTGTAGCGGGATGGTCATCTGCTCAAGCCTGGAAAGGGCTGAAACAACCCTGCTGAGGTCTGTGGCTAGGGAAAGCAGCAAGCCTGAGTTGATTGAGGAAGCAGCCACAGGTGGGCCATGCCCCAATCAGACCACAGCAGGCCTTTATAAAAGGGCTGTTAGGCAGAAGCTAGGTAGTCTCTCTCCAGGCTGGGCAGAAGCAGGGCCTGGCTGCCTGCGGAACAGGATACCTGAGGTGGAACAGTCTCCCTCTAGCTGAGGAGGGAGATGGACCCAGCTGCCTCAAAGCTAAGAGTACTAAGGGTGGAGCAGTGCTGGAGAAGGACCAAGCTGAGCTGGGGATCTCAGGCCTGGTGACCTCCCAGGCTGCGGCCTGATTGGAAGGCCTGAAAAGGGTACAGGGAAGGGGTACAGGTAGCCTGCAGGGAAAGGCAGCAGGTCCAAAAACCCCTTGCCTGTGATGACTGGCTGTCACACTGCAGTCTGCCCCAGGGAGTGGGGGCTTGATGACTGGCAGTAGCCCTAGACAGAGGTGAAGTGGGGGTTCCCTGGGAAGGGGAGACCCACAGAGAGTGTGGGGGTATTGCCAGGGGGCAGCACACCAGGAAAAAGGGCATTGTGGTCCAGGAGGGACATGGGGGACAGCGAGACACCAGCCTGCAGAGGATGCTCCGTGCTGGAAAGAGCTAATTCCCAAACAGCAGGAGGCACCGCAGGGTGAGTCATCGCACCGTGACAAGTTCATACAAGGTAAAGAAACTAAAGCAAGCCTTAGTGATTTATTAGGTACTAAATAAATCTGCCAAGATTTTAATAACTAGCTATTCTGAGATCTCAATTTTTGGGTGCTAAGCGTAAGACATCTTCCTAACTAACCACGTGTGAAAATGTGCTCTCTTTAAGTTCCCTCAAGTTGGGCAACAAAAATTGAGGTATTCAAAAGTCACTAGTCACTTTTGGAAAATGTACGACAATGTTCCTTAGAAATAGACTGTCTCCTCTCCAACAGAGAAACTGACATGTTTGTATAAAAATGCATTTTTAAATTAAAACCCATCAATGATGATATTATAAGAGTAATCACAGAATCACTTAGTCAAGAGTAGCTTCTTATATATCTCACACCCTTACATTACTTGTAACCCACACTCTCAACAGATACACGTCCAACCTAATCAAGAATAAATACAGTGGGAGCCCGCAATACCGCAATGATCGGGATCCAAAAAAACCCGATCGTGATAATGGCGGGGTCGCAGTATTGCGGGGTTCCGCTGCATCAAAGCAGCGGCCGCCGCCATCAGGAACCAGCCACGCACCATGCTATAAGCGGATTCGCGCTCTACCGGGGCGCAGTATTCCGGGGTCCCACTGTATGCAATGAGAATTCCAAGAACTCTCGTAAATAAGATTCATTTACACGCTGTACCAGGAGAACACCTAATGTAAATTGTATAAGGTTTACCTAATTTCATACTCATGAATGAATAAATTCACTCCATCCCTCTGGAAATGTAAACATTGCTGGCATTTAATTACAGCATTTAAAAAAATGCTCACCAAGTGCAGGTTCGGAATCTTTACATGTATTCAGCTGTTCTTCCAAGGTTTGTCCTTGAAACTTCTCTGGCTCAGTTTGAACTATAAAATTAAAGCACCTTATTAAAATGTGGTTAGTTCCCTACACCAAAGCAATAATACCCACACACTGTGTACTGTTATATACTTAGATACTCTTTAGAGCGATGGGAAATCTAGGAGAAGGAAGTGGTGGCCTCCCCACCTCCAGTCATGGACTTAAGTTTGCCAACAAATCCAAACCAATCCCTGCTCTGCAATGCCCTTCAGGAGGCACAGCAATGAGCCATTTGATGTGGTGAAGCACTTTCCCTGAAGTACCACCCATTCACACTATCTTCTCTTGCAAGGAAGATGTCATAGAGATATTAAAAGAGGAAAACACAATGAAAGCAAATTCCCCAATCAGCTGCTAACCTCTAGCATCACTGGCTCTGGCAGGACATGAAATCAAGGGAAAGCTGTGTGTTTGTGCACTATATTGAATAAGTAAATTAACTTACCATAATCAGGAAGTTTTACAGGTGCTTTCACTTGGTCCCCTGTTCCACTCACAGTTTTAACTTTAAAAAAAAAAATGTAAAAATTTATGAACCAAGACTAGAATGAGACCCTGAAAAGAACCCAGTCAGAAAGCCTGGACATGCATCCATGTTTAAAGGAAACAATGCAAACTTCTTGTTGATATGTAAAGGAACAAATTATGTTACTTTAATCTTTGTGTACCAAGAGTTAAATTTTGCTGGTAATAGTTGAAGCACAAACACTCACACCAAAAAATTACAATAAAGCAACTTAGTGCTAGACAATTTAATGAAGAGGACAAGAAATTACAATAGCAACCAAGATGCCAATTTTACAATTAATTAAACTTATGCCAAAGTATTAAATTACGAAAAGTGAAAATCTCCTATGGAATCTAGCCTGGAATGAGATTCTGCTGCATTAAGCTTTAAATCCAACACTTCACAGCTACTTGGAGACATTACATGATACAGAGAGGGGATTTGGAAAGGGCTAGTTAATTTCATATAAAGAGTTCTCCCCTGGCATAAGGGAAAAGCACAGTGCTCCTGGTTACCCTTGCATTCACAAGGGACTTCTTATCTACACAGGGGAATTGATGAGAACAGCTAATGTAGACAAGCCCTGAAAAACCAGGCAAGTTTGCAGGACAAAGAGGAAACCCTTCTGGCTTCACCCGCTCTGCAAATAGGAGTAAAGTGTATCAGATCTCTCCTTCACTGTAATCATATATCGCAGAAGTTATTTCTATTCAACATTTAATATTTTAAAAGACTTTACTTTGCCATGCATGAAAGACTAAAATGATAAAGATTTAGAACATACCATGTATCATTTATTCATATGTAAATTGAGTTTTTCAGTCAGAAAAGAGAGCAAATGGGTGGGGGGGACAGAGGGAGAAAGCAGAGGAGTGGCAGATTATTCACAAATAAATTCTCACAGATGGCCAACCCCCTGTGTTGGGAAGAGAAGTGCCACAAGTCCTCCCTGAGGTGTTCAGTGAATAACTTCTGTGAAGTTTGGAGCACAAAACAAGCCTTATGATGCTTGCGTCTGAATTTGAATTCTGATCTAACACAGAATAATGAGATAAAAGTAAAAAAAAGAATTCCAGTGTATAAAAAAAATTTAAAAAACGGAAAAAACTTCCCAGCAGCGAGAGGTCTATTGTGCTGTGGAACTTTCTCCAAATACAACAAAAGCCCAATATCTTGGGCCATAAAAAATTAAATGGGATATTTAAAATTAAACTGGAAAATACACTGTATCAAACTGAACAACTTTGGGTCCAAGAGTGTATAAAATGACTTAAGTCTCTTCCACCTCTGAACTTTATGAAATACAACCACACTATTTTTCTTTTAAAACAATTAGCTGTGGAATAACTGAAGTTGACAATTAAATAGCTACCATTTGGTTTAAAAGTTAACCTCTACAAGTAATGAATTCAAACCTCTTCTAGCTACCTCTCTAGTGTAGATCAGGTCTCAGAGTCCTCTTATGATTAATCCCAAAATGTTACTTGTTACAGTTTTAGTGCCCACTCCTGTACACCTCTTACTAGCACAATTAGTTATACTGACTTCAGCAGGATTGGACCTAAAATTAAAATTCTTAAAAAGGTCATTTACAGTTTTGTATGGATGTTTATAAAACACATCTAACCAAAGCAAAAAGTTATACTTTAGCACTTACCAATGCCATGGGCTTTTAAAGCTTCTTCAACCTAAATTGATGAGAAAAAAACTAATTTAATGGTTTTTTTAGAAATTTTACATTGTCAAAGAGATGGTCAGGCACTATTTATATAATAAACTAATTAGATTAAGGGTTACACAAAAGATGATTATTCAAAATGAACACGGCAATTTTTCTCCAGTGGATGGATCAATAACACGGTGAATATGAATCAATTTTTTAAAAAATCATAAATGTATTTTTTTAATTTAAATTAAATACAGGTTTAAAAAATAAACCTATTTAAAACTGACAACCTAGGTTAAGGCCTAGACTTAAAAGTCCAGATGCCATCCCAGAGCCTCTTATACCTAGCCCTGGCAGGATTCCCAAACTAGGTTTTCCCCCCACAAGACCTGATAAGACAAGTGCCATAGCTAACAGGCTATAATGGGTAGGTTGGTCTCTCCCCCCACCCCTCTCAAACAAGAAAGGACTGACCTGGCTTAGGTGACTAACTTCAGGCAAGAGTTTACAGCTGAGAATCCCAAATAGAGATACAGACACCTAAGGCCCAGATCAATGGGAGTTAGGTGCCTACATACCACTGTGAATCTGGGCCTTAAGTCCTGCCCTTTTTCATCTGCATTTCACACACCTGGCTAGCTTAGGTGGCACCCTGCTCAGCTTTCTGGTTTCTGAGAATCCCCTTCTTAGATACCAAGACTCCTGTGCTTTGTATCAGGAGTGTTGAGGCTGTGAATTCCACTGCTTGGGTACCTAGGAGATAGGCACTGCAACACTGAATGTTGCAATGTTTAAATCCTCCTTTGCTTTTACTAATCCAGACAGCAAGACACAGCTAGATGAACATGAACCTTTTAAAACATCATTGCTATACAAAAAAGTTCCTGTTTTTGTCATGTCCAGTAAAGCAGAAAGCAAGAAAATGCTAAACAAAAATGTAGATGCTTTGCTAATTTTGCATATTTTTGAACATTTATTACTTTAACAAGAGAAAACAGTGGTTACAATCCTACACACCATCACTGTCTAATGTAACTATCTACAAAATCGGACACACGCAAAACTGTAATCTTACCGTCTTGTGTTTGAATCCAAGGAAATGAGTCTGCAAGTTTAACGCAGAAGCACACGAGATTTTGCAAATCTACATTAAAAAGAAGATTCATCATTATTTCTACAGTACTGTATTATGCAAGCAAACAGAAAAATAACTAATTCTGAAAAAAATCATTGATATTTCAAACTAATCAAAATCTCCCTGTTTAATAAACTCCAGTTATGCCCCTGAGGTGGTACAGATTGATTTCTGCTGAAATACAACTCCTCTAAAGCCAGATTGAACAGCAGCCAACACTCTATTCACTGGGTTCCAAAGAAGAGGATCAAAGTACTGTCTTTCATGTAAAAGTCCCTCTCTAGAGCATAAGATGGTTTCAGGTTTGCCCAAACCCTTCAAAAACATTCAACTGCACTGTCCCAGAGGAGAGGTCATCTCTCTCAATCTCATTAAAAGAGGTACGGAAAGGGAAACTTCAAAACGATGACCAAAATAAAGGATACAAAATCCAAACTCTAAAGAAATTTGAAAACTTTGACCAGGAAGTGTTGTGCCTCTCTTCTCCTCTTGTGCAAGAAGTGTGATTCACACCAACACTTCACTGAAGGAATTACAATCTGCACAGAGACACCTTGTATTGACACCAGATAGAAATATGATTCGAGTGATTCAAATAAATTTAAAAAGGTGAAGAGGAGAGGTTCCTAGGTAATAGGTGGGCAAATCACCAGACAGACGCTACCATAAGCCATTTTAAAGCTAGCTAGTTTTTCAATGGTTTCCTAAAAGCTTTGATTTTGTTCCTACTCTCAAACCCTTCAACAAGGGATAAAATTATACTTTGAAAAAAACCCTTAATAATATGAAGTACTCACATTGCAGTAGAAAGGATGCTGATGCTGCTTCTTCTCTTTCTTTACCTCAAGTTCGGTGTCCATGTTAGAGTTTTAAAAGAGATGAAAAGCACTAGGAAAGCTACAAAAATATTTATGAAGTATTACTTTAGGTGGATGCAAGACACAAGAATTCTGGTTTAATCTGTTAACATGTTATAATAGCTAGGTATATGCATATTTTAAATGTTTGGGTTTTGGGTGGTTTCTTTTCAGTAACCTGAAAGTTTAGCTTTGAATTTCCAGGCTAATTACTGTGTTTCGAGAACATCAGGCCTCAAAAGGGGAGGAGGCGGGGAAGTGGCATTCTCCCAAGTCCCACCTACTAGGCATAAAATACACACATCTAAACTATAATCATATGCTCCACCACACGTCTCAGGTTTTACCTTTTCAGATACATGTATGGACAGGGCCAGATTAAGGCACAGATATACTAGCCATGTGTTTAGAATCCCAGCTTCCAGAGACACTTGATATCAGAATCTAAGATTACGTTTTAAAAAATATTTCTGGTTCTTACAGTTGTGAAGAAAAGCCTGAAAATCTGAACCATATTTAACGAATGCAAAATATTTACCAGATTGTGAAAACAGTGTCCAGCAGAGAGCAAAGCAACATCCTTTACACTACAGCCAGTAAGGAAGCAACCTGGCCTCCGTTTGGCTACAGAACGTTTTGGAGCAAGTCAGCTTGGGTGAACAGACTTGGGCTGGCGGGGCTAACACTATTATTCAAAAAATAGCTGTATAGACAGCGCTGTGAAATTGTGGTTATGGCTCTGAAGCCTAAAGCAGAGGATGGTCTTCAGAGCCAGAGTTCCAGCCTGAGCCACAATTTCACAGTGTTGTCTATACAGCTATTTTTAGACCACAATCATGAATCCCACTAATCTCAGTGTCCCACCTGGGCTGAAAGGCTTGCTCCAAAATGTTGCACACATACCCACATTCACTACCAGAGCACATCAGGTCATATTATTGTCAGTTACTATCCCAACCACTGCTGTCCCTACCGCTACGGACACCTTGGAAGACAAGAAGGGCCTGAACCACCTCAGCTACCTTCTCCAAGAAGCTAGGTGCGATGTGCTGTACCTCAAAGTAGTAGCTTCTTCTGCTGGTGTAGAAAGAATTTATTTTTTCCTTTCGACTAATTCATTCCAAACTGAGAAATCGTTTGGGACCTGAAAAAACAGGAAAGCTTGTTTTGCTTTTCCAGATTATGAACAAACAGGAAAAGGAAGGTGAAGATGACTGAGTTAGCTGCAGAAGCCAATATTTTAAGTTTCTCATGTTGACCTGGCGGACAGTCGATTTAATTTTTGTTTTGTTTAAAAAAATATTTCATTTAACTATTTTAGTTAAAAACAATTTTAACAAACACAAACCTGATTTTAAAAAATTGGAATGTTTAACCAAATACAAAAATTCATAAGCTTGTTTTGTTAAAATATTATGTTTGCTGTTGAAGAAAAAAATCCAGAATACAGAACATTGCTGTTTTAGTTAAATAAAACAATTTAAATGTCTGTCTGGTGATGTTCTCCTCCTAATGCAACATGGAAAGAAAATCCTCCAAATATTAATGATTAACCTACTGAAGTGGAGATAGTTCACCTCCCAATGACTTCATAAATAGCTGCTTCAATTATCTTTAGTAAATGAAATAACCAAAACAATCATCCATTTTCTGATATAACTGTAAAACTAATCTGAAAAGTTTTCAAAATAAATCACTTTTAAAATAAATAGTGTGTACCTTCTAAAAATTAAACTTACATCTATTTCTGAGTTGTGAAGATGATGTATAAGGTTATAACCACCAATAAGAATGCAGTTTTATGTAGAAATCCATGATTAAATCGAGTCTTCCTGATTAATGATTTAAATCATGATTAAGATCAATTTGCTTTAAATCAAATCCACCCTACTATATATATCATTACTGTGTATGAAGTTATGAGATTTTGCTATATTTTGTTATTGAAATATGTTGAGAGTTTGGAGATACCAGTGACAACAAAGGAGGTGAGCCATACCCAAACAAGTATTAAGCGACCACCATGAGCTACTGACCAGCAATAAGAACACCGGAAAGAAGTGGCCTGTAGCCCACGAAAGCTTATGCTCTAATAATCTGCTAGTCTCTAAGGTGCCACAAGTACTCCTGTTCTTTTTACTGGAAAGAAAGTCTTCAAACTCTAGAGAGACTGGTCCCAGGCTGAGAAGGAAATTCAGCTTGTGCATTAAGAACTGTAACATAACTGCAACATTCATTGTGGTGAAAAATAGTCTCTAAAGTGCTACAAGTATTCTTCGTTTTCTTTACGGATACAGACTAACACGGCTGCTATTCTTAAACCTATTTGATTCAAATCTTGCTTAGTCTGATAAAGTTTAGAATTTAGACTGCAATTTTGCTTTTCTTTTGTAACTATCTTTATCCTATATGCCTACCACTGATAATCACTTAAAATCTATCTTTCTGTACAGTATCAGAGGGGTAGCCATGCTTTGTATCTTTCTGTAGTTGATAAACTTATTTTAATGTTTTATCTTTACCAGTGAGTTTGTCTAGAGCGGGTGAGGAATCAGCTGAGATTACACTACCTGGTGCATGCCCTTTATCCTTTGAAGAAGTGGCGAATTAATTATTGAGAAGATCCTGAGCCATGTAAGAGGGTACATTTCTGGGGTGCAGGATGGAGGGTAAGGAATTTGCTGGTGTTTCTCTGGGGATAGCTCATGAGCGGCTGGCGCAGCAATCATTTAACTTATCTGGGTGTATCATGCATGCTGGTGGCTGTGAGTGTTAACACTAGTCGAGCATCATGAGACACAGCCCAGGATGGAGAGTTAAGGGGGCATAGCAATCCCAATTCAAGGCTGTACCCCGAGAACCCCGGCACACTAGGAAACAAAGCAAACACAGGAAATGAGGAGTGGTCCCCCATTTTCCCGCTGCTGCAAAGACTATGGGTTGCCATCCCCACCTCGCTTTGAGCAAGGGAAGAAGTGCTGGTGTTTTCTCAAAAGCCATCAGAGTAAGTGGCACCCACGTGAGCTGTCACTCCCCGGACATGGTGCCGAACTTCCTAGGCCCGGCTCTCGACTCGGGCACATTCCCACCAGCGGCATCAACATTTAAGCCGCCCATCGGGCATCCCAAATAGCCGCGCTGAGGTGAATGAAGCTGATCGCCCCCAAAAAGCGACCAGCTGCTGCCACTCCCCCCCCCCCCCCGGTCGTCGCTGGCTGGGGGCGTGTTCAAGGGGGGGGGGGGGGCGAGACAGCGCCCCCCCCGCCCCGGACAGGGTCCCGGGACCCATCGTCTCTTCCCGCCCCAGCCGCGGGGGTCCCAGGGCAGCGCGCCAGGCCCCGCAGCGGCATCGTCCGCTCCCGATGCGGGGCCGCGGAGCCGCCCGGGCCGGGTCTCGGCCGATCACCGCCCCGGGGGCGCCAGCAGCCCGGCCCCCGACTCCCCGCTCGCCCAACGGCCCCTCGCCGCCCCGGGGGCGCGGAGACGGGGCCGCGCGAGGGCGGAGGGGGAAGCGGCCCCCATCCCCGCCCAGGCGCCTCCTCGGCCGGCCCCAAGCGCCGCGCTCACCCCGCCGCGCCCCTGCTCCGGCTCTTCGGGCCGCCGCCGCCACCTCCGCGGGCGAACGCCAGGGCGCATGCGCCTCGGCCCCTGCGTGTTGCGTGAGGGGGGGGTCGGGTCCGGAGCGGTGGGATGGAAACTCCGGACCGGACTCTCCCCGCGCGGGGAAGCGGATCCTCCCCTGGCGCCGCTGGGAAACCCGCCCGCGCAGCGTCCCCAGCCCGCTCGCCGGGCGCCCCAGGGTGGGGGATGAATTCAACGCCGCTTCTATCCGGCGCGCTCGTGTGAACGGTCCCGCTGCTCCTGGTGAGGGGAACCTCGGCTCCCCCCGTGGGCAGCTGGGACCCGGCCAGCCCCAGGGGCGGCAGAGAAAACCTCGACAGCGCGAGCCCCAAATGCCCACAGACCAGGCGGCAGCTGAAAAGAGCCCCCCCCGGGGAGCCTGTTTCAAATCCGATTTGAAGGGGGTCTCGTGATTTTAGGGTGACCAGACAGCAAGTGTGAAAAATCAAGACAGGGGGTAGGGGGTAATAGGAGCCTATATAAGAAAGAGACCCCAAAATTGGGGCTGTGCCTATAAAATCAGGACATCTGGTCACCCTATTTTTGCATGGCAGATTGGTGGATTTTGAGTGCTTGGGGCTGGCATACCACTTCTGAGCAACTGGAAATGGATCAGCAACCTGAACTCCCGCTAAAATAGTGTTTGAGTCCTGGGGCTGGGTTTTTATAGGAGTTTATGTTTGATGTCTGCCTCTGATCAAAAATAGATGAACGTGGTTAGGAAGCTGTTAGTTTTGTTGGCATTCATTGGGCTTTGATTAGATGACAGTTTGCCCTTGGTTCTGAATTCTGGAGAAATAAGGTATTTTTGGCACCAGCATCTTTATTAGGAACTGATTTTATGGTGCCAGGTTTTTTTTGTTATGATGTGTAAAATGTTTGGGGTTTGTTATTATTGTAATGCTCATTGCTGCTGCTGCTGTTGTTTTCCTGCTTGTTTTTTTTCTTCAGCAATAACATATCTTTAATATTAAGGCCTTGTCTACAGTATACAGTTTTGGCGACAAAAGTCAGGTTTCATCCACAAAACAGCGAAGGTGTATACACAACAATGCTTCTCCCGCTGATATAACTCTGTTGCTACACCAACATAGTAAAACCACTTTGGCAAGCAGCATAGAGCTTTTTATAACAAAGTTGGGGCGACACGTGCCAGTGTAGACACTGTGTTTGCTTATGTCACCTCCAGGAGGTGTCCCACAATGCCCATCGTCACCACTCTGGTAAGCAGTTTCTGCTCCACTGCCCTGCACCCAGGTACACAGATAGGCACTCCCACCCTATTAAAGCCCTGGGAATTTTTGAAATTCTACTTCCTGTTTGCTCAGTGTGGACAGCTCCCATCAGATTCTCAGCTGACCAGGCCCACTTTTTGCAGCAAATAGGCTTCCGCATAAAGTACACCGGAGTTGTTGGCTATATTGGGTGTGGGGAGAGGAGCATGTGGTGTCGCAGTGCCTATTCAACTGTAGAAACTTTCACACATAGAAGCAGATTGCTCATGGCAAGGATGAGAAGGGACATGAAATGCAGCAGTGCCATGCTAAGATCACAGAGCTGAGGCAGGCGTACCAGAAGCAAGGGAAGCCAACCATCACTCTTGTGCGATGCCAGAAACCTGCTGCTTCTACAGGGAGCCAGGGCCATCCCTACCCATATGCAAAGTACGCAGCTGCGTAGGGCACCAGAAAATTTGGGGCACCACATTCTCTGGTGCACTACGCAGCTGCGTGCTGCTCCAGCCCCTACTCCACCTCTTCTCCAGGGCTCCTGCTCCACCTCCGCCTGCCTTCTCCTGCACCAGCTTTGGCCCCACTCCACCCCTTCCCCAAAGCCTCCATCCCTGCTGCACACCCCGTCCTGCCCCTGCTCTGCCTGAGGACTCTGCAGCAAGGCTGGGCCTGCACGCACCAGGCCAGGAAGTGCAGCAACCCAGCCCTAGCCACACCGCCAGTGAGTGGTAGGGGGTGGTTCCCCCCGTCCATCAAGCCAGGCCTAACCCCTCCCTGCCTAGGGCCCCAGAATAGCTAGGAACACCCCTGCAAGGAGCTGCATGCCATCCTCAGCAATGACCCCACCACCAAAAGCCCCATGGATACTTCAGGGGGACTGAAGGCAACGGCCAACAGAATCAACCTCAAGGACGAAGTGGTGGACAATGAGGTCGAGTTGGAGGAGGACGTGGGACAGGTGACAGGCTCATCCAGTGGCATGGGAAGCCAGGATCTCTCTTTGATTCTGGAGGCATCTAGCCCAGCGGTTCTCAAACTATTGAGAGCCATGACCCTTTTTCAGTTTCTTCAGCGGCGCCGTGGACCCTTGTATGTCTGCCAAAAAGCTGCCGAATGAATTATTTTCGCATTCGGCGGCTATTTTCGGCGGACATGCCAAGCCCTCCCGAAATAGCTCGGTATGTCCACTGAAAAGCTGCCAAAAGCGGAAGTAATTCATTCGGTGGCTCTTAAGCGGCGCCAGGAGCTCGCAAAAACCCCCCCCCCCGGGAGCGCTCGGCAACCCCCAGGGGGGTCGTGACCCCCAGTTTGAGAAACCCTGATCTAGCCAGTCCCAGCAATTCATCTCTGACATGCCGGAAGCAAGAGAGGGGAGCTCCATTAAGTACTCGTGATTTGATACTGCATGATTACATGAGGTAGGGGTATCCATTATTTTGTTACATGGTACACGTGGGACAAGGGATCGACATTAACACCACAAGGTACTGTTTGCCTCTGCTTCGCATTCCCCTGTGCAGCTATGCAGTGGAGGCCCAGCGGAAAAGTTTATTAATGCACACCAAGATCTCCCAGGAATCCTCCATAGAAATCTCTAGGAAACTTTCTTGCAAATAGTCTGCAATCCTCTGCCAAGGGTTGCTTGGCAGAGCTGCTTTCTTTCTTCCCTATTGTAGGAAACTTTGCCGTGCCAATCAGCCATTACTTCTGGAGGAACCAAAGCAGCACATGGGAGAGCAGCATACGAACCCGGTCTGAAGCCACACCCGTGCAGGAGTTGCATCCTTGGATATTTGGGGAAGTGACAAAGAGTCCTGTGGCACCTTAAAGACTAACTAAAGTATTGAAGCATAAGCTTTCATCGGCTAATACCCACTTCGTCGGATGCGTGCAGTGGCTATTTGGTTTCCCTCAGTCGTGTAATTTCAGATTTGATCACCACCACCTGTGGAAAATGGTGTTAGTATTTGGAATAGTGTCCCCAAGAGCTTGATGGATCCCCTTCTCAAAACCCCCAACCCCTTTGTCCCATTTTGCAATCACCACTCCCAGTCCCCCCAGGCCAAACTCACCGTGTTTAGTGCTCTGGCCAGGTTGCCTGCTTGCCAAGGAAAAGTGAGAAAGAGGTGTATAACTTTTATGATTCAAGACTGAATACACACACACTACTGATTCTGTATATTGTTTCTTTTGCTTAAGCAGATGTGCCTTTGAGGGCCAGCTCCTACTTGCTGGTGGAGTGCCTCCGTCAGATAAGTAGGCGAATGAGGAGGAGTAAGGAGGACATGTTTCGTGAATTGCTGGAATCTTCAGATCAGGCCAAGAGCATGCACAGAGTGTGGAGAGAGACAAGAAACTAGAAACAGGTAGCCAGGACAGGCTCAGGAGTAGGTAATAAAGCTCATGTATGACCAAACAGATGCTCTGATCCCTGATTGTGCTGTGGGCAGAACAGGTGTGTGCTCGACTCCTCTTGCAGCCCATACCAAACTGCCTTCCTCTCCCCTCCCCATTTCTCTCACGTTCCCAGCCCTTCGCAGTAGTCCTTACTCTCCATCCTTAGGGACATTTTCCATAATGACAGCTGAACTGGCACGCAGCTGTGAGATCCTCATGTCCCTGGTAAGAAATGTTAATCTGTGTATTGCTGTTTAATAAAAAAAATTCTTACAAAGACAGTGATTGTTTATTTGTGACTTACAGAAGAGAAATTCATACACAGTAGCAATCGGCACGTTTGCAGGGTACAGTTAACGCTCAGGGAGGAATTATTACAGAGGCCATCCCAGGTGGCAAGTAAACAATGCCTGGCTCAGATCATTACAGAAAGATTAATTACAGAGGCTCATTATCAAAATGCTGCTTCATCTAGCACCCCATTTAGACCCCTCTAATAGCCCTGGTATTTGACTGCTCAAAATCAGCTCCCAGGCTATCCACCTCAATGGTCTACCCCTGGGGAAACTTTTTCCTTTACTCACAGAATGTATGCAGAGCACAGCAGGCTGCTATGACCAAGGAAATATTCTCCTCGCTGAGCTGTAACCTGCCAAAAAGGCAGTGCCAGCAACCCTTTGATTTTCCAAACACACATTCTGTGGTCATTCTGCACCTGCTAAGCCTGTTGACGTGCTCCTTGCTGCTGTCAAGGTTTCTGGTGAATGGTATCATCAGCCACAGGAGTAAGGGGTAGATGGGTCTCCCAGGATCGCTGTGGGCATTTCAACTTCCGGTCTGGAAAGAAAGTCCCTGCATGCAGCTTTCTAGACAAGCCAGTGTTCCTGAAGATGCATGTGTCATGCACCTTCTCTGATCACCACACTGATGTCAGTTAAATGACCCTGATGCTCCACCAGCTCCTGCGATACCTTAGAGAAGTAGCCTTTTCTATTTAAGTACTCCATCACAAGGTGGTCTGGGGCCAAACTTGGGGTATGTGTGACATTCATCATCCCACTACAGTTAGGAAATCTCATTGCTGCAAAGCTATCCACTATTTCCTGCATAGGCTGACCAGACAGCAAATGTTAAAAATTGGGACAGGAGGTGGAGGGATAATAGGAGCCTATATAAGAAAAGGACCCAAAATTGGGACTGTCTCTGTAAAATCAGTACATCTGGTCACCTTATTCTTGCACGTTGCTCAGAAGCACATTCCGTTATAGCAGAAGGTGATTAATGGCCTGGCACACTTGTATCACCGCAACCTCCACCAGTAGCAGTATGGGAGTTGCCAACTTCCACAAAATGATTACCACTCACTTTTTCACTGTCAAGGCTGTCTCATTTTGGTGTCCTTGCGTGACAGGGCCAGGGCAAAATCTGCACACAGTTCAAACGTAGGCAGGGGAATGGTTCTGCTATTGTGGGGAACTTTCCTGGCTTACACACTACTACCCTGGTGAAGTAGGCTAGCAAAAGAATCTGAGGCCTTGCTCCTATTCCCTTTACCCAGAAGCCTCCCTGCCTTTGAGGACTCCCCTTCCCTCTTCTGGGTGGCAGGGTCCTCGTAACCCCAACAAGGATGGGCCCAGGATTCCTGGGGGGCTCAACCTGCAACCTTGTCTTGGTCACTTAGGGCTGGGGCTGGGGTGTCCCCACTTTGGGGTGCTCTCTCCACACTGGACACTTCCTTGACTTACTGATCATTACATACAGTTCAAAGCAAATACACTTTATTAAACAGCAACCAATTAAAAAAATAAGGAAAAAATGGGAAAGGTTAAAGGAAAATACATCACCCCACTCTATGGCATGGGGACACCACAACCAGCGTCTCTGGAATTTAAGCGAAGGTCAGTCTCTTCCTCACAAGTCCCAGGGCTCCTTCTCAGGCCTGGCTGTGCTGCCGGGATGCTGCGGGTCAGACAATTGCTCTGGCGGTGGCCACACGCTCTCAGGCTCTAGGTGGGAAGATCCTTCTTCACAGCATCCGCTTGGGGTTACAATCCCCCTCCCAGACTTGCCTGCAAGACCTCTTGGGTGGGGGCATCTCCCTGTGCTGGGCACATTACCCAGGGTCCCCCTTGCTCTCTGCAGCTGCTCCCTGCTCCAGACTGCTCCAGTCTCAGCTTCATTCTGCCTCAGTTCCAGCTCCAGCCTGCTTTAGCCCTACTGCTGCTGCTTTGCCTCCAGCTCTCTGGGCTGCTTTTCTGGCCCCTCTGGCTCTGGTTGCTGTAGTTCTCTTCCCAGCACAGGTCTGCTCTCTGGGATGCCGCTGTGGCTCTGCTCCCCTGCACAGCACAGGCTCCTGCTCTCCTTAGCGTGGGCCCTACTTTGTTCCTGGCAGCTCTCCAGCTCACATGGAGGACAGGAATCCCCTGGCCTCCTGACTCCCCCATTAACCTGTCCACCTGTCAATCAGGCTGACCCGGAGCATTGGTCTCTGCCTATTGCCCCTGCGGACTGTCAGTCTCACGGTCCTGATTTCCCATCAACCTTTCCCCTTCCTTTTGGTACTGGGAGCTACCCAAGTGAAAAACCCTGCTGAGTTTTAGTAAGGGGCCAACAGTCCCCTAACACAAAGAAGGTGGCTTTGTGCATAGGAAAGTTCCTCAGTTGCTGCTTGTCATCCCATACTTGCATCACAATCCGATCCCACCACTCAGTGCTTGTTTCCTGAGCCCAACACCGACAGTCCTCCGTGTGCACCTGTTCTGTGAACGTCAACATCAATCTTGAATTGCTTCTTTCCATGGCACACAGCAGGACACAGGCAGCACTGATTCCTGTTCAGATTCGCAGCTGACGAAATACTGCAGGATCAGCTGTGTTGCGTTCATACCGCTTATCACAAGATTGGTGAGCAGTGCAGGATTCATGCTTTCAGGCAGAGATGGTGGGCACACAATTTTCAGGAGCAGTTGAAAAACGGCATGAAATACAGTCAGAAGCCCTTGGAGTTATGGGATGGAGAAAACTGCATCATGGGGGTGATGATCCCTCCACCATGATGCACTGTGATCCATTGCCAGGACTCCTAGCAGGAGAAAATGGTGATTTTCACAGTGGGATAACTACCCACAGTGCACTGCTTTCTCTGTCGGTGCTAGAGGGCCAACAATGGTTGCACTCCGCTGGCACAAAGAGTGTTGTGTTAACATGCACACGTGATGTAATTACGATTTTTTTTATCATTGATGTAACTTAAATCAACTTAACTCTGACATGTAGACATGGCATTGATCTGATTTTCCATGAGTTTGCTGGAGAATCTCTTTGTGAGTCGTAGATGGTGTGACAAAGTTCCGAGTCTGTATTGGTGGTCCTGCGCTTCCTGGAAGGTTTAGGGGCCTCAGCAACTCATCTAGGCCCAGAGTGACCTCCCTTTCTCAGTAACTAATTAAGGGAGGCAGAAAAGGAGGGAGCCCAGGCCCTCCCTCTACTCCAGACTCCAGCCCAGGGACCCTAATAGTATCAGCTAAGATTGCTGACCTTTTAGCCACAAAACACAATACAATTCCCTGGACTACTTCCCCACAGCAGTCCCCGCTTCTTCAAACTCCACTTCACCCTTACCTCAGGGCCTCCTTCCTTCTGTATGATATGTTGTCCACCACTCAGTCTTACCAACAGCATAACTTCCTTCCACAGCTCCTGACGCCCACACCCACCTGACTAACTGGGAGGTTTTTATCTGGTTTCAGCCAGTCCCTGATTGGCTTCAGGTGTTCCAATCAGGCTAGCTGTTTCTTCTCCTTTCTAGAAGGTTCTTAATTGGCCCCAGGTGTCTTGATTAGCCTGGAGTAGCCTTTGTTTGGCTATCCAGGGAACAGGGACCTGCACATCCTGAGACTAATATACCTGCCTTCCAGCACTCTCTTATATCCTTCTGGTCTGACTCCATCACAATGGTTAGCTCTTGTACCCTAACTGAAAGTGGGGAATCTTTAACAAAGGATTTCTTTCTCCAAACTCTAAGGGCTTTTCTAGGCACAAATCGGCTCAATTTTAGACCAGAGCAAATGTGTGTGTGGACATACTAAACTGCCATAAACCAGATTTAAATCATTTTATGAGTATCCACACACAAAATTGCACCAATTTAGCAAAATTAGTTTAAAATCACATCTTCAGCTAAACCATTGCAACTTGTGTGTAGAAGTTAAATATACGTTACTGTGATAGATGTGAGTCAGGAGTTCAAAAGACTATATTGAGATGCCCCAGATTGGGATGCCCCAGATTGGGATGTTAAGTGTTTAGGGAAATCCCTAGGGAGTGATTAATGAAAATGTTACAACTCTGGTTATGCAAAATCCAGGCTTTTGAAGCCATGCCCAGAGGAGAGAGCCATTAACTGGTGATTACCTGTTCCTGGAAACTGGAGATCAAAGATCTGAGCTAAATAAAGAAAGAGCTGATGGCTTGGCTACACTTGCAGGCGTAGAGCACTTTGAGTTAAACCAGCCTTCAGAGAGTGCAGTAGGAAAAGTGCTGCAGTCTGTCCACACTGTCCATACTGACAGCCGCAAGTGCACTGGCGTGGCCACATCTGCAGCACTTGCAGCGGCACTGGGAGCAGTGCATTATAGGCAGCTATCCCAGCATTCAAACAACATGCTTTTCAAATGCAGGGGGTGGGGTGTGTTGTGTGTATGTGGGTGGAGAGAGAGTGGGTTTTTGGGATGCTGAGACTGTGTCAGCATGCTGTCTTGTAAATTCAGATCCCCCTACCTCTCTCTCACTCCCTGAAAGCAAGAAACATTCCTCAGTAATGTTTGCTTTGTCTAGGAGCAGATAAGCATGCTAGATGTCAGAAATGGAGCTTTGAAAGGGCACTTCTGCATTCCTACAGCCGATTCCAAAACAATGACAAGATTGGCCACTTGACTTAAGGGGATTATGGGACGTTTCTGAAGGTCAATCAGAGCACAATAATGCAACACCTCGTTCACACTGAAGCTGGGGTGTCTCAGCCAAGCCCTGATGTTATTCCTCTCGCCGAGGCGGAGTACCAGGAGCACTCTAGCCATGGAGTCAGAGTGCTCTATGTGCCTTGCTAGTGTGGACAGAGAGTGAGGTAGAGCGCACTGGGTGGCTTTAGTGCACTCTAACTTGCAAGTGTAGCCAAGCCCTGAATTGTCCAGTTGGGGTTCATGTTCAGTTGAAAATCTTATTAAGGGCATGGTTACACTTGCAGATGTAGAGCGCTGTGAGTTAAACCAGCCTTCGGAGAGCACAGTAGGGAAAGCGCTACAGTCTGTCCACACTGTCAGATTCAAGTGCATTGTCGTGGCCACATTAGCAACTCTTGCAATAGCCACAGAGAGCAGTGCATTGTGGTAGCTATCCCAGCATGCAAATGGCTGCAATGTGCTTTTCAACTGGGGGGTGAGGTGGGGTGGAGTGTGACAGGGGGTATGTTGTGTGTAAGTTGGGGGAGAGCATGTCAGCATGCTGTCTTGTAAGTTCAGACAGCAGCAGACACTCCTCACTCCACAGCATTCCACACTAATGACTTGACTTGTCCCGGAGCAGGTAAGCATGCCGGCTGTCAGAAACGGAGCTCTGAATGGGGATATCGGCATTCCTACAGTGATTCCAAAACAATGACAAGAGTGGCCACTTGACTTAAGGACATTTCCGGAGGCCGATCAGAGCGCAGTAATGCAACACTTCATTCATACTGATGCCGAGGCATTTCAGCCGAGGCGGACCAAGCTTTATGCTGCTCGTGGAGGTGGATTACCAGGCACGCTCCAGCTGCAGAGTCCAGGCACTCTAAGTGCCTTGCCAGTGTGGATGGCTCATGAGTTAGGGCGCCTGGGGCTGCTTTAATGCAAGTGTAGCCAAGCCCATAAACTTGTAGCCAAGAGAGCACAGCCAGTAGTGGGGTTTGAAAGACTCACACCTAATTGTGATGAGTGTTCTGAGACTGATGAGTCATCTCTGGGCCTGAATGTTCAGAGCCCTGATAAATTTTCTGAGGTAATCACCTGTGATTCCTAAAATAGGCCCATGCTAATTATCCAAGGTCCAGCTGATCCACAAACAAGGTTAAAAACAGCTGACCTCAAGGGGATAGTACTAGTTGCCTGATCATTTTTGGTGGTGTCCAGAATGGATTAAGTCCTGCCCCCACACATGCACTTGTAAGCCAATATATATTTAAAATAATGTAAAAATGGACTGGAAACAGTAAGCATTTAATGGTTTCCCTATATTGCACAATATGGCAGGGTTGGGGGGATGAGGGCTCTGGCGGGGGGGGGGTGTGCTCTGGGGTGGGACTGGGAATGAGGAGTTTGGGGTGTGGGAGGGGCTCAGGGCTAGGGCAGAGGGTTGAGTGTGGGGCTAGGGATGAGGGGTTCACAGTGCAGGAGGGGGTTCAGGGTGGGGCAAAGGGTTGGGCTGTGAGTGCTCTGGCTGAGGGTGTGGGCTCTGGGGTGGGGTGAGGCTTGGGATGAGGAGTTTCGGGTGCAGGCAGGCTGCCACGAGGCTGGGGCCAGAGAGGAGGACCCCACAGTCCCCTAGCCCTCTCCCCCACTGGCAGCACATTCATCCAGCACCATCATTGCATGTGCTCCTAGGGACCTGGCCCCTCAAGCCCCCTCACCTCCCCTGTAGTGGATGCAGGGGGAAAGAAGGGGTTGCCATTACATGTGGCCTCTTCCCCTGCTGCCCCTCACTGTAGCCTCATGGGGGATGGGGTTGCCCCTAGCCCAGTGTTGGGCAGGAATGGTGGCTGCAGGCAGGGGGAGCGCGAGTCACACGGTTGGACGCTCACCCAGGCCCCAGTAGCTGCTCAGACGAGGCCCAGACTCCATCTCCTGGAAGCCCCTCAGCGTCACTTCCCAGTGGGTGCAAGGGAGGGGAGGGCTGCCAATCGTGTGTGCCTCTGTGCTGTTCCAGTCCCTGCTCTGCCTCTTCCCACCCCGGCTTCGCCCCAGCCCCAGAATAGCTAGGGACAGCCCTGTGCATGGGGGGTGGCAGGCAGTGGCTGGAGAACACTCCAGAAGCGGCATGCGGGGGCAGCAGGCAGGGCCGGGGAAGAGACTTGGCTCTGAACACTGGTGGAGCCGGGGACTAGGGTGACCAGACAGCAAATGTGAAAAATCAGGATGGGAGTGGGGGGTAGTAGAAGCCCATATAAAAAAAAGACCCAAAAGTTGGGACTGTCCCTATAAAATCGGGACATCTGGTCACCCTAAGCTGGGCCTCTAGGCCCTGAATGTTCCTGGAGCCTGGGCACCACAGGCCCATCCATACAACTTGCCACTCCTGGTTCTAGACTGTGGCTGCCCTATAACATGCATGAAATGGATCCAGCTTGCATCTTGGCCAGCTGTCCTGATGCTGTTGGAAGTTGGGATACTTCTAGTATGCTGGTGTGAGGATAGGTTTTTATTGACTTCTTTATCTCTTCTCTGTAATGCTTTTATTCTAAGAATAGGTGCCATTTGCTTTGTGAAGGCTGCTTGGTAACTGTAATAGCTCCTGGTGAAAGGTTAACCACTGGTGCTGGATGCTGGGGAAACCACAGTGAAGTACGTAGGGACTGTAAGCCTAGATTCTCCCTCTGCAGGGAGAGAGACAGGGGTGTCTTCCTCCCAAGAAGGGGTAATGGCTGGGAGCTAGAAACCTTAAGAGGGCGTCTTCAAGGAAGACCAGAAAGATGGTTGCGGGAGAGCAGCAGTCAATGCTGAAACTGAGACAGCCAACAACAAAAAAAAGTTTGACTAAAAACACTCCCTTAGCTTTCACTCTTCTTGTGATTTTTGCTTGTTCACCAGTCTTCCAGGCTCAGCAGCCCAGAATTTCAGGGAGTGAGGGAAGAAGAGGGCAGTGGTAAAAGCCAGGAAAGGGAAATCTTTCAGGTCTCCATCATCTTCTAAAAATGTCACAAGCCTGGTTTTTCATTCTTTGCAGATTATCCTTGAGAATCTTCTAAAATGCAGGATATTGCACCTGATATTTTAGAACTTCCTAGGGGAAACCAAAACTTTATTTTTACTTTTCCTACATCAAACCAAATTCTCCCTCCTGATCAAGTCTAAAAATTGGCATGTGGGATAAAGGTGACCAAATCCTCTTAAATTAAATAATTGAAAATAACATGCACACACGCATCCGCTTTGGATCTTCCTCGACTGTAACATGCATGAAATGGATTCCTTTCCTTTGACATCACTCGGAAGGGCAGGGAAATCCAGATCGGAGTTTGGTAGGAGCTGAAGGAGTGGTGTCTGACCTGCCGGTTGGGAGGTAAAGAAGGAAAAAGGCCCAGCCCCGACACAGTAACGGAGTAGGGGGAGGGGATTAGATTGGTAATCGTGGTGCTTTGTTAAGAGTACAGAGAAATCATTTGGGCTGTGCTTTGGTATCTAAGGGTGGGGTTATTTTTACATATACAACAGAGCGAGGCCTTCCTGGGACTTGGGGTAATAACATGAACATTTTTCATTATTTCTGCCATGGTTTATGTTGCTGTATTTGTGTATCAGCTGCAGCCTGTATGTATGCATTGGGTGGTGCATTCTTCTTTGTCAGACTAGAATGTGTTCTCTGTTTCATTTAACTAGAAGATGAAAGAAGGAACCAGCAAAGAAATAAGAACAAGCTCTTAATGCTTGATATGTCCTGATGCATGAAAGCCTGGTAGGATTTATATTTCTGTCTGTTTTGAAAAGAAATTCCAGGAAAACATTAGAAATAATAACCTGCATCTGTTACCTCCTGCCTTACACAAACTGCTTTTGATGTCCTCCATAACTAGTAGGTTGGGTTGCTTAAAATTTTTATTTTGCCAGTAAAGGATTACAAACAATCGTATGGAGTGTAACTAATTAACTACCCCTCTTTTTATCTAACAACCCACAGTAACTATTAACAGTTTGTATTAAAATGGGATTAGAAAATAGATTTTTTAAAAATGATTTTTAATACTAATATTATAGTTTATGTATAGCTCTCATTCTGATTAGCAATGTATATTTAATTACCAAGTATTTAAAGAGAACTGTGAATTCACATAGTGGAAAATCTGCTTTTAGAGAAACCATGCTTGCAGCCGTACTGTCTCGCACTATGATCTTGTTACATCTCAAGCTAGACAGGGTCAGCCCTAAGTGATAAATGGATGGGAGACCACTGAGGAAAACCTAGATGTTGTAGGAAAGTGGGACACTGGGCTGTTGGAAGTTCCATCATTTGAATGAGCCCTAAACCTAATGTCCTGACTGCTTTTGGTCATTACAAATCCCATGCCATTTTGCCCCGCCCCCTAAAAACAAGGGTTTTAGCCGTGGTATCATGACCAACTTCTAATTCTGATCATTATATTATCTACTCTCATCTTTTCTTTTAATTTAAATTGGTTAAATTATTCTTCATTTTTCTGCTCAACTATTACTGTCTGTAATGCTGCTGTGTGTCATTAAATGAATTCAACTTTACCCACCCAGAGATGGCTGCAGTTAAATAGCAGATGATATCCCTATATAGTATAATGTTTGTGGTTAATGAAAACTAAAGATAGGGTTGGGTGGGGCTTTACATTCTAATTCTATCTTCTGTTACTCGTAACTTTCTCAAAAATGTATCTTGAATTCGACATTGTCCATCCTTCGGCTCAGCTTAAAAGTAATTTTTTAAAGGTACACATGAAATTGATGCAGATGTTGGAGTTAGAGTATTGTGTGTATAAAATAATACACATCTGCTTTGTTCCTTTTCTGCATGTAGCTTTTTAAAATATAATAATTCTCCCAACCTACTTTTGCCTATAAATAACTCAAAACCAGCCAAATATAAAAAGGCTGAACATTTAGTTCTCAAGATAAGGTTTCCAAGATAAGGTGGAGTGGATATAGTTTAGTATTTGAAAGTAATAAAGGTTTTAGTTTGCACGGTATGTAGCTTTTGATCCACTAATTTGTTTTAATGCAAAGTATGTATTGCCTGGAAGAGGAATTTGTATGGGAACAGGTAAGGGTGTGAAAATACTTAGTTTTTTGTTTCTCAGGATTTACCATGTAACAGTTTTTCATGTACCTAGCTTGTTCCCAGATTGATCCTGCTTGCTGCTGTGGGACATGCACAGAAAATTACTTCAATTTCAACAAAGATTTCTGCTTACTAGGTTACTTACTAGACACATATATGGTCCATGGCCCATATTTCATGGAAATTATTTGTTCCAGGAGATGTGGGCTAAAGGAGTTCTTCCTCCTATTCCATGGAATAGCCAAAGGACTGACAGAAGTTGTTCAGCACATGTAATGGATAAATGTATTGATGTATCTTGCTGCACCTTCTCAAAAGATCTGATGTTTTGAGATGTCTCAAGGCACTTCTTAGTTATCTAATGGTTGGAAATGTGTCTTGACATACTGAAGCAAGGGGATGAAGTATCTAAGACAGGCCTGCACAACATGTGGCCCGGGAGCCACATGCGGCCCGCACGGGCTCACTGTGCAGCCCACAGGGGATGAGTAGGGGTGGGGCAAGCCAAGCAGTGGGGTTGGGGGAAGTGGATGGGGGTGGGACGAGGGTGGGGCTTTCTGGCCCGCAGCTGGGTATTTTTGCAGTAATATGGCCCTCGCTGCTTTCCGAGTTGTGCAAGCCTGATCTAAGAGAAGGTGCTTCAAAGCCTGCAAAGCCAAGTGCCTGCAAAGCCAAGTGCCTGAGTTACAGTGAGTCCAAATTTTCAGGTATCTGTGGGAAAGAAAAGATAAAATTACAGTGTTGAATTTCTGTTAAATATACCTCTCTAAAATGGTTGGCTTTGCAAATTAAATGACTTTTCTAGACATAAAAATGTCATGATTTTACATTCTGATACTTCTGGCTTTTCCAGAGCTAGAAGCAAGTAGAGCATAGCCTGCAGGAAAGCAGAAAATCTCCCCCTTTCCCTAGTCCTAGTCACAAGGTATGGCACTTTAAACTTGCCACTAGTTTACGAATGAATATTGTCCATCATGGATCCCAATAACATTTTGGGGAGTAGGGGGGAAGAAATGACACACTTTGTTGCAAAGTTTTGGTTTTGGAAGCTGTTTGAAGCTGTTGAGCAGTGTGGTATGTTAGAATGACCTGAGTAACATGGATGAGTGAGCAGAATGCATTGATTTTTACTTACCAACAATTTCGAAACTTACTAACTTCTAATGCTAATAGGAAAGTTGATCTACTCAGTCCTATTTTGCATCATCACAGATGGTAGCTTCTTCTCTTGTTGTTAAATTGTTTTTTATTATATTTAAGAAACTTTTAAAGCTGGTTACTTTTCTTTGTATTAATGCAGCAATTAGAATACCTGGTTTGCTATGCTTTCAGGGTTTCTTTCCACATATATATGTGCACTGCTGGAATTATAGATGCAGAGGAATTCCTCTGTCATCAGGTGGGGAGACCAGATTTTCAAAAAGATAAAAGGGACATCTGTCCTGATGTGAGGCATGAAGTGTCACAGCAGAGGGTCCTCCCTCTTCTGCAAGTCACCTAGCTCCCTCTCTTTTCCCACTTATTTTGCTCCTTACAAAATGAAAAATCAAGATGCAATACAGTAAATGGCCAAATAGGAGGAAGCCGTAATTTCTCCATACGTCATTACTATTTTCTCTCAGTCCCAGCCTCTCAACTGTATTTTTATTTCCATGAGGTTGAACTCCTTATTTTATTTCCTGTCCACCTTGCTGCAATTCCTACCCCATAGTTTGTTCTTTTTTGTTCCTTAGGATACAGTCCTCTTTCTGGGTTTTCTGTTCTTCTGTTTTCAGGACTGTTGGTACACGTGGTTATTTTTGGCCCTCTTATTGAAGCTGAACATCTTGCTCTCGTCACACCAGAGATTTGCCAGAATCTGACTGTGGTCCCATGACGAGGTAGCAACGCATTCAGCAAAGGACTTCTTGTTGGTCGCCATAACTGACACGTGAGATGGTTCACTCTGTTTCCAATTCAGAGATCAGAACAAAATGGAAAGGCTAAACGATGAGCAACTGTACTTGAACCTGGGGGGTTGCTTTTGTTTCCTGGGAGTTAATCATGATATTTTTCCAAATATCTTTAGTCCTCCAATAGGGCTTTCTGTAGAAAGGCAGAATTATCTGTCCTATAATATTGCAGAATAAAATAAGACTAAGTGACTTAGAACATGTTGGGGGAAAACATATTGACTAAAAGAAAATTACAATAAACAAATACATTTTAAGATATTTGATCATGTTTCAAAAATCTAATGACTACTTTTATAAAAATTATAGCAAGCCCAAAGCTCCACATTTTATAAGTGGGATATTGTAATTTGTGCTATTATTGTAGAACAATGAATTTTAACATTGGAAAGGTTTGTCAGGAAGGGGATAGAGACTGGTTATTCTCAATCAGCAAGGATGGAACAACAATAATTGTCTTAAAATGCTTCAGGGAATATGTGTGTTCAATTTTAGGCAAAACTTTATAACCATTACATAAACAAGGAAACCAGTTGCGAAAAAGGTTGTGGAATCCTTTTCACTGAAGTTATTCAAGGCTAGATTTAGACATTAAGCCAGCAGTTATGCAGTAACAATTCTCAAATCTCACTTGCTGGAATGACGGGAGTAGCGTAGTAGATGATCTTCTAGATACCCCTTTTCAATCAAATTATTTCTGTAAGTTAAACACTTTTATAGCTACACAGAGTTATTTAATGCTGTGATATGGGGTGTGGCATCCCTGGCCTGCCAATCATAATTAAGGTGGGAAGCTTATCCTGTATCATATGCTTGTTACATAACAATTTAATTAGGTGTTATTGTATAAGAGCTGATGTTTATACTATAAATAACCTGAATATTTTGTCTAGTTATCCCAACATTTTATTCAGATATCATACAGAAAAGGAAGGCCTTGTAGAATTGCAGCTTTAGAAATTGTTAACTGAAGGCAGAATTTTGAAATCCTTTGCTGATATATAATTATTTGATGCCAGAATGAAAAACCAATCCTTATTTGTTTTTGCATTTTGTTTTTATAGGATTTTTTGGCTTCCTGGAGAAACAGTAGAAAATGCAAAACAACGAAATAATAAAACCGGCTAAATACTTCTCAGAAGTGGAAAAGAGTGTGCTGCTTGCATTAGTTGAAAAATACAAATATGTCCTTGAGTGTAAAAAAAGCGATGCAAGAACTATTGCATTGAAACAACGTACTTGGCAAGCGCTTGCCCATGAATATAATTCTCAACCGAGTGTATCACTACGAGATTTCAAGCAGTTAAAGAAATGCTGGGAAAATATCAAGGCACGGACAAAAAAGATAATGGCACATGAAAGACGGGAGAAAGTAAAAAGAAGTATTAGTCCACTTATAAATACTCACATCATAGGGAAAGAGAAGATTGCCAGCATGATGCCTGAGCAAATGTACTTTTTACAGAGTCCACCAGAAGAAGATTCTGAATATCAAGCTGATGCTTCTAACCAAGGTATAAATGCTACTATAGTGATCCAAGTAACACTATTCTGGTTAAGGGTGTATATGCATTTTCATTATTCATTCTATTTTTAGAGGGGTTCAGTTTAGCAGTGTAAATCTTCCTCTATTTGAAATGTTATTGCTGGCTATTAAAAAGTCATTTCACTGCAAAAATACTGAGGGCTTCTGTATATTTCACTAGATACACAGTAGTAAAATCTGATTCTTTTACAAGTGTGAAGAAAACTATGTGCATTTGTAAGTTACTGGTTATCATTTAAACAGCTGACCTTTCTAGATGTGGACAGATCCTCTATTTCCTGATAGCCGTCACACAGAAGAGGAAGAGGAAAGTCCCAAAGTGCATTTCTGATTGTTTAAAAAGCATAGTTTTGCTTGTTTGATCACCAGCTATTTTTTTCCTCTCAAGCAGCAAGTTTAGATGTTATCCTCTGAAGCAAGAATTCCCTATGCTCCCCTCCAGCCTTTCATTTTTTTAAATGAACTCTTAATAAAACATATAAAAAACCCACAACTTTCCACATCTTTTTTCTGGACTGTCACTGCAGTGGAATAAATATATTCTAACAACTTAAAAAAACCCTACCTATTGCACACATGACATAATATAGTAGCATGACAGTATGCAGATAAAATACTGTGAAACCAACTTTCTAAAAACAATGGCTGTTAGCCAGGATGGGCAGTGATGATATTTCTGGCCTCTGTTTGTCAGAGGCTGGGAGTGAGCGACTTGATGAATTACTTGGTGATCACCTGTCCATTCCCTCTGGGATACCTGGCATTGGCCACTGTCGGAAGACAAGATACCAGGCTAGATGGACCTTTGGTCTGACCCAGTATAGCCGTTCTTATGTACTTGAGTAAACTCTTTCAATATAAAAATTTAATGCAATTTGAACCAAAGGTTACTATGTTGACCCTGGAACTTTCTCTTATAAATAGCTCACCTTAAAAACGTCATCTCCTTCTCCATCCTGTGGCAACACTAAGACTTGATGTAATAGTGTAGCATACTAGTGCACTTTAAACTTTGAAACTGCCAATCCTTTTTGTCCCTGAGATTTTAAAATATTGACTCCTTATTTATCCTTCTCCACTCAGGTAGATATCTCAGTTGTGGTATTCAACCTCTTACAGAAAGTGTGTGGGATAAAAACTAGATCTTGTAGATCAGAGGTAGGCAACCTATGGCATGGGTGCCAAAGGTGGCACGTGAGCTGATTTTCAGTGGCACTCACACTGCCTGGATCCAGCCCACTGTTCCGGAGGGCTCTTCATTTTAATTTAATTTTAAATGAAGCTTCTTAAACATTTTTAAAACCTTAATTACTTTACATACAACAATAGTTCAGTTATATATTAAGACTTACAGAAAGAGACCTTCTAAAAATGTTAAAATTTATTATTGGCACGCAAAACCTTAAATTAGAGTGAATAAATGAAGACTTGGCACACCACTTCTGGAAGTTTGACCCTGTTGTAGATAGATATGCTACTCACCCTGAAAGATTTCCTACCTCTTGAACTAGTGAATGAGCCAGACTACCAGCTTAATGGTTATCATTCCTCTACAGCAGCTAAGCAGTTTCCCATTCTGTAGACCCTTTTCTGTTGTACCATTTGTCACAGAAAATGCCATTTTACTGAACGCAAATCGAAATAATATTGATCACCAGGCACCAAAACTCCAGTATTATTAGAATAGGATAAACAAACTCTAGCACTGTCTCATTTTAGCTTATCAAAAGGACAACATATTTGGGGACATTGATTTGATATACTGAGACTTGAAATTCATATAGTTTTCTGAGCATCAGCTATTAACTTTTTTAAGAGAGTGGGACATGATCCAAATTTTTAAAAAAATTGCAGTGAGAAATTTCCTGCTCCAATACTATGAGAAGACAAATAGCCCCAGCATTTCTCACCACCCATGCATGCGGTTCCACTGCCAAGATAAAATCTATTACCTGTGCTTCTAGAGGGGAAATGAATAAAATATATTCTGCTGAAAGTGCACAGTTGGCTTGAAGCCACTTACATAATGTACAAAAATAATCCTTTTTTATTACTACTTAGCTATAACTTCACATAGCCAGTCAGTTGCTTTCCAGATAAAAATCACTGATTTCCAGCATTCCTACAAGATTATTAGTATTTATTATTTCATTTTGTAGTGTACACAAGTGTGGCGTATACTTCACAAGAAACATAAGACAAGCCCATGCTCCAAAAAGCTTCTGTTTAGATTATAGACTTAAGAGACAAGTGAAGTTACAACCTGGAAGAAAAGGGGAAAGGAAAGGCATAGGCTAAAGAGATGATTAAACATTGCTTCGTGTTAACACGTTTTTGGTAAATGATATACTGAAAGGGGTTTTAGGAAGGATTTGAATGAGATGGAAGGCTGGCAGGTATATTTTGAAAGAGGCAGCATGGAAGAATACTTGAGACATTTGTGAGAGAAGATGAGAGGTACCGAGGCCAGCCCTTATTCATTGAGCGTACAGGTGAGTGACCCTGCAGGAGAGCATCTACTATACCCCTTGCATAAAAGGGATTTAGTTCCTTTACTGGCTCTGATTAGAATGGCACAGAAGGGAGCTTTGAAGGGACCACTGGATCTATTTTTACACAATAATGCATAGCTCCAATTTATGAAAACATTGAGATGCACTTGAAAACCAAAAGGGCCTCTGGTGGAGATGGTGTTATTCAAAGAAACAAAGAATTAATCTCTCATTGGTTGGTAAACACTAGACTATTGGTTGCTTGTCACTGGAAACAAAAAAATTGACCAAATTAATGACTGAAAAAGTGTTATAAAAAGTATATCAAGTACATACACAGTAAGATCAGAGAAAGGGGAGATACTTAATGACTATTATTTATTTGTATTACCATAGCATTCGGTTATCATTTATTCACTACTAAGAGAGAATGCACTCACCTGCTAAAGAAATATTACTATTTTAAAAACATTATCAAATGAAATAAGTATAATGGATTTACATTGGTTTGTTTTTGTCTAACTACAATTCTTTGCACAAATAAGGTGAGACAATGTGTCTTGGGTTGTATAAGAAGGATCGGCCTGTAACATTGGTTTGTTTCTGTCTAAATACAATTCTTTGCACAAATAAGGTGAGATAATGTGTCTTGGGTTGTGTAAGAAGGATCGGCCTGTAACTTGGTGTTCCTCGCTAAAAAGAAAAAGTTGTCTGCATTGTTACCTAATATTTCTGTAAACAAAGTGATCTGTTTTTTTTTTTATAATTGTTAATATTCTATTCATGGTACACACATGGTGGTGATCTGTAACAGTACTCTTATTGCCTAACACCTTTAGTCTCAAGAGTGTTTTTTTGAACAAATCATCCTATTTATTGCAATAGCACTAATAAAGCACATCTCAAGATAAGGCTGATGTAATTTGATCCTACTTACATTGATATAAAAATGCATACTTCTGGGGTATAAGGAGTAAATAACATTCTAAATTTCCAGTTTAGTGTAGGAACCAGTCTTCATTACCTCAGATACAATTCTAGGAGAGACTCTGAAGATCTTATCACATGATCTGTCAAAATATAAAGGGACTGCTAAATATTTAGATAATGTGTCACCTGGTGGCTCCTACATTATATTACGGAAGCGTAAGGTGTGCATGTGTTGACCGATGACTGTTATTCCTCACACAATCATGCTGTTCGAAAAAAAGAGGGTATCTTACATTTCTTTTGCTGTTTTTTGCAGAGTCATTTGCTGTCTCAAACAGAGAACTGTGTGATGAAGAGAAAGAGATAGTACATTTCCCAATATGTGAAGGCACCTCCCAACCTGAGCCCTCATGTTCAGCTGTCAGAATAACGGCAAATAAAAACTACCGAAGTAAAGCCACTCAGGAGGGTGCTTTGAAAAAGATGCATGAGGAGGAGCATCACCAGCAAATGTCAATTTTACAGCTGCAGCTGATACAAATGAATGAAGTACATGTGGCAAAAATACAACAGATAGAAAGGGAGTGTGAGATGGCTGAAGAGGAGCACAGGATAAAAATGGAAGTGCTAAATAAAAAGAAAATGTATTGGGAGAGAAAACTGCAAACCATCACAAAAGAATGGCCTGTATCATCCTTTAACAGACCCTTTCCTAACTCACCCTAGAATTTATGGTGGGCAGAGAAAATGTGATTGACCACATTGTTATTAAGCTGTATTGGCAAGAGGGTCTATTAAAATTAATGTAGTGTGACAGAATGGATGATCAGTCAATAGTGAACACGTTTGGACTCCTTAATACCATCTAGGAATACAGATTGGATGAGTCTAATACAGGAAAGTTTTGTAGTTCATTTGTGGGTGAGCTCTGAAAGTAAATTGTCTCTTGTTTGAGTTTCAGATATGCACAGTAGTACTTGTGAATTGTGAGCATAATGTTTGTTCCTCCCTCAACTTCCAACCATACTTTTTAAATCTAGGAAGTTCCCATAGAGCAGACACACCTGAAATTTGAGTATGTTTTAAAAATTCGGTTTTACAACTTTAAATTGTATTGCTTGTTTTCTAGCTCTTTCCTCCATTTCCAGGTTGAAGGCAGGGAGTGGAGTCATTCTTTGTTCTCACACTGAACACAGCAGATATTTGACAGGCAGTAACCCAATTGCTATACAGAGACATAGAGGAAATCCCCTCCCCTGTCTTTCTTTTTTTATTATTATTTTATTTATTATTCTACCTCTGCAGCAGGTAAGTGAAAATGAAGGAGCCGGTGAGGAGACGAGGACCATTCTAGTAGGTAAATGTAGGGAAAGGAAATCAAAACCTCCAACCGACTGATTGAGACGGTAGTTGGGCACTGGCCTGCTAGCAGCTGGGGCTATAACTGTGGGAAAGAAGAGGATATTTTCCCAGAGGCAGCTACTTTTGCCTACCCTGTCTCAGTCCTGTCCAATCACCCAGATATATATGCAGGAACTAGAAGTATGTGAGGGAAGCTTGCTACTGCAGCTGCCAGAGAAAGAAGCCAGCCCCTTAACTGCGCTGTGCACCTGACATCATTCTGTGGATAAAACCTTTGCTGCTGCTTCCTGTAGCTCTTAAGAAGCAGCTGGCTGACTAGCTCGCCAGCAAGCAATTCCTCCCTCTCACCAGCCAGCTAATGGATTTGGATCTTTCTCCTAATTAGAAATGAGATCTGTTGTTGATCCTGCTCTTTTCTCACTAACTCAGCATAGTTATAGAGGTAAAGGCAGCTTTTCACTTGGTACAGTGCACTATATCTGTGAATTCTGTCTGTTTGACTGTGTCTCGCAGATCAACACAGAGCCACCCCTGCCTCTGCTATCAACCAGGAATTCCTGTTGTTTTTATTTACTTATATGTATCAGAGTAGCACCTAGAGGCCTCAACAGAAATTGGTGCCCTCTTGCGCTAGGTGTGACACATACACATAATAACAGATTGCCGCTGCCCAGAAGATCTTAATCTAAAGAAGACACAGGCAATACGAAACCAAGGGAAAAGTATTAAAGCGCACATTTTAGAACAAATATAGAGGTTTACTCTAAAGGATCTTCCTGTATCTGAAAAGGTGTTTTGGGGAAGAGACATTTTAAATAAGTGACAATGAATGAGCAGAAAACCTCTTATTTTTTATTCAGTTATAAAATTGAGAGTTCCATTATATTAAATGTATTTTCCCCCACAGATAATGTTTAATAGGAGGAAAATCATACATTAGCAATATTTTTCAAATGAAAACAAATTTTCTGTTGTGTTCCACCTCCCACCTCTTCTCTGGATTTCCTTCCTGCTGCGAGCTTTCATATTTATTTTTCTCTTGGTCACTTTTCCCTGCTGCTGACGCATACTTGTAGGCTTTGCTCCTGTCAGTCATAATATGCTGTCTGCACCTTAGTGGTGAAAGTGAAGAGAATGGTGCTGCTTCTCTTGAATGATTGACAAAATCATTTCTAGCAGAGATGCAGCCGGCATAAATATGAGGCTGGTATGAAATCTAAAGGGGGCAATTCTCTTGGGTAGCAAAATTCCATTCTTAGTAGGGATGGGCTCCCTCTTCTGGGAAATTGGCTGTAGGAAGGCGAAGACAGTAGGACCAGAGGATACTAATTCTATTGGCCTGAAAGGAACACAATGTCGGAATACGGGGCAATAATCTATGACTCAGGGTAGGAGGAATTAAACAGGAGAATTGGGGTTAAGGAGGGCAATTTTTTGGTCTGAAGTCTTGATGTGGTTTAGGGGGTGAGAATGCTTTGAATAGAAATGGTGATGGCCCATGCACCTATGAAAAACGGTGGGATGGAGGAGAACATATATGACAAGGCCCTTCCCATACTGCTACTGGCTGAAAACCACTCAAAATGACACAATATAAAAAAATAAGTAAGGTATCGGGAGGTGAGGAAAAGAGACATCTTGAGGGTTGGGGAGGGAGCAGGAGTGAAGAGAGAATGTGGATTTGAATGGGATGGGTCTAAAAGACAATACAGCATGCTCCAAGGAGATTGTGATATCACCTCATTTTTTACTCTTTATGGTGATAGCACTGCTTACAAGATACTGTTTTATTTTTATATTCCAAAGAAATTCATTTAAATTATGCATATTTTCAGATTACTAAGTGGGTGATGTCTCAGATTGGATATACACTCTTAGAGCCTTATGCACACAGAGAAGTGCTTGTATTAAGTATGAAACCAAAATGTACAGCATTTAGAGTGGGCAAGAGGGCCTTTGAATTCTGTCATTGTTGTAAAAAAGTACAGCAGAAGGATTGGAAAGAAATAAGATAAAGAGCTTAAGGAAAGCATGGCTAGTGTGAGTGTTATGCTTAGGGACATGGCTTGAGTACCACAAGCTGTCTGGAGACATTGGAACATTATTTATGTAAGGAAGTCTTACTAACCGTATAGCCACCCACACTTGGAAGAGAAGGATCCAGTTAGACTTACAGAATGATTATTCCCTGTATTGTCTTTTATTGAGTACTTTATCTAGGCTACTTTTAAATGACTTGAGTTTCCACCACTTGGCTGAGAGATTGATTATTACCTAGTAAAATAGATCTCACTGCTGGGAATTTCCCTTGGTATTAAGCTTAAATTTTCATTTGTTTGGGTCCATCCCCTTTAGTCCTAATATATATACCCTTGTTTAACACTTAAAATTGTTCCTCTCTCTTCTTTCAGGCTTACATCTTTATATCTTCCATTAGCTGTTTGGCTTTTTCTAAATCTTTTCTCCTAAGTAAATTCCAGCAGCCCTAAACTATTCATTTCTCTTCTCTGAATTTCCTCCAAATTGTTTACATCTTTCTAGTATTAAGTACCCAGAACTGAACATAATGGGTCAAAATTATCCCTGGTTTAACTCCGTGGATGATAAATTATACCAGTGAGGCGTTTGGCCCAGAGTTCCCGTTGTGGTCACTTGTTCATACAAAGAGAAGCTGTCATATCCCTGGCCATGACATGATGCATCTGCTTATACTGTCCAATATCACATTGACTTTTTTTACTGCCATATCAAATTTGAGCTCATCTAACTTGCTATCCACTGTCACAGTAAATCTTTTTCTGCATTACTTGTTTCAAAATTCCTGTCTCTCAAGATCTGTTTAATTTATTATTCCTCAGCAATACAAGCTTGCATCTTTCTAGGTCGAATCTCATTTTGCTGTTTTCTGCCTTTGATCATACTCAACCCAAGATCTGTGCACAGAGTGGACCCTCCTTACATAGACCTTTTCCTTCCTGCATGGAAGATGTGCTCCACTTCCTGCATGGCACAGTCACATACATTTTCCACTAGATCCCATGAAGGGCACTTCAGGGGCTTGGCAAAGGAAGTGGGGAAGACTGGGCAAGCTAGGAAAAAGAAGGGGGTGGAGGGAAATGTTGTTTCCAGTCCAGCTCTACAGAGCTCAGATAGGAAAGACTATGGCCCCAGGCTGTATGTTATCTGTTCAGCTGAGTCCTCCTCAAAACCAGAGCTGGTTCAGCAGCAGTGTCTGCATAGACGGCCCTGGCCTTCTATTGATCCTGGGGATTCACAATGTTTGGGGTAGGTTCAGTGGCCTTTTCCAACACTCCATGAAATGATTCACATGGAAAGTTCCTCCTTTAGTGCCCTGCCCATAGAGCCCTGCCATGCAAGAGGAATAATCTCTTTTTTTCTAATATCTGTAGGACCTGTTGTATTTTCTCTTACCTTCCTGGTGCTTACAGTGAGTTTTTCCCCACCTGCTGTACTGGCACAACATTGATTGATGACTACTTCAATTTTCTGTTTAAAGAATGCTATAAGAAGGCAGTTTACTGATTTCAGCCATATTAGATTCACTTTCAGAGTTAACCCTTCTTCTTGTTTAAATGAGCCAATTGTGTATGTCTAGTATTTCTTTTTCCCAGGTATTCTTTAGTGTTCTTACTTGCTGAACCAGTTTGGCTAGATTTAACTTATTCATCTTTATTTTTTCTTCAACCCTCAACTGTCTCTCCCAGGCCACATCCTGGGCCCAAACTTCAGCGACTGTGTGCTGCCCTAAAGAGGGAGCCAGGCATTTCCCTGCTATGAGGGAATCCCCTGGGTGACATAAACTGGCATAGCGAGCTCCATCAGCAGCTGCTCTTCCTTCCCACTGTGCAGGGTGTGTGTTGGAGCAGGGCTGAAGTACACAGTACTCTGACCAATCACTGGTCAGTGGAGTGGTCCCTATAGGGAACTGCGGCAGCTGACATAATTTAGATCAGTACTTAGGCTGCTCTAAATTATGCTAGGGTCAAAGCAGCCCCTGGCAGCCCTAGGACTAGGGGAACTGAAAGGAAGATTCAGAGCCAAATTCTTGTTTCATTTCCATTCCTTCTTGTTTTTGGTTTTTTAGTCTCAAATTTTGAACAGTTCCTCCTAAAGACATATTTTTTTCTATAATTATTCTCATGCGTGTTTTATTTTTGTGCCAGACTCATAAAGTACACCATCAGTTCAGTCCTGTGGTTTCACACATGTAGGTAGCTTATTCAAAGATGTTTTGTATGTGTCAGGCACAGAAAGCACCTTGTGGTTTTCATGCTCTGGGTCCTTACTCAATGGTCTGTCTCATTATCAAACTATCTCACTGTTCATGCCTTTCTGGAAATACTTTGGACACCATCCACCTTTTCTTCTCTTTCAGTCTCTGCTCAGATATTGAGAGGTAACCACAATATCTTGTATTAATGCATTACTAAAATTAATATATGTAGATTAGTAAAACAAACAATAAAAAGATGGTAGAATAATATGACAGAAATGTTAACATAATTTAAGACATTTTATACAAGACAGATGGTCAATAATTTTGAAGAATAAAGAGAATTTGTTGCCAACTGTAAAAATAAAAGAACTACCAATTTTATGCCAGTAGAAACATACACAGTGTTCTTTGCTCTTCCAAACTCATAGAATTATTTTGGTGCTTCTGAATTCCAGGGGATTTTGCTTTTTTATATATTTTTAAACATGCAATAGCATAGAACAAGTCAGTTCACTTAGACGTAAAGCAAGTACCCAGGGGAATGTAGATAGACTTTATGGCATAATAAAAGAGCAAAAAAAATTACAAATTACAGGTTGTGGCCCTGAATGTTTTATCATTATAGTTCTGAAGGCATTAAGATTCCTACTATATCATCATTCACATTGGTAGCACTAAACAAATTAAACATTTGATGGGGCAAAAGAGTACAGCAAATGGGAGAAACTTCTCTTTAAAGGCTTTTAAAGTAAAGTTACTATCTTTCTTACCATTTCAGTGCTAGTGAGACTGGTAGACAAACTTCAGAACTTGTGAAGGTTCTGTTTGTTTCACATTGGATATGCCTACAAAATTTCAGATACTTGGACACATTTGTTGATGCTTCCCTCCCTACAACATTCTCACAGTTCCCTGCTTCCTCCCTTCAGTACCTTGAGTCTTCACCCTCTGGTTGCGCTGTGTTTGATATTCTCCATTGGATACCAAAGTTCTTTCCTCTAGTGCCAGCAGTTTATCTTTGAAGGGAATTTGTGAATGAGCCAGATCCACTGCACAATATGTCCTCACAGTATCGTCTTTCCTAAAAAACATATTCCCAAGGTTTGCCTTTGTTTGCATTTTTTATGTTATTTGTGTTTTGTCTTAGACGTGACCCATACCAAACAAAGCCCTAGGTCAGCAATGCAAAGAGTTTACCACAGACAATTTTCCTAGCTTCTTCCCAAACTGATTTAATTCTGTGGTTTCTCCTTGTAGGATTTCCTGTATCTCCCTTTAGCTCTCCTATCTCAGATTGCTGAGTGTCGATTTCTGAGCTGATTATAAAGATACCCACCTAATCTGGCTATCAGTATGAGTTAGCTGAATTGTTAATTGTTCTGCACCTACACACATGGTCCTAAGACATTCTCAGATGACGAAGGTTCCCCTTTCTCCACGCTCCTCTAAACAGCTTCCCTTTGAGAAGATGGACTACATATCCCTCATACCCAGGCTCTGGTCAACTTTTCTTTGGGGATCTAGATACCTACCCTTTCTGGCAGTAAAAATAACAGGCTGCCAAAAGTGTGAGACTTTTCTACTTGCCCCACAATTATACTGAATGGAAATTGTGTATGTTCAATGGTTGTATGCCCACGATGCATGCTGTGTGCCAAAGGTATTTGAGAATCATTTCTCTGATAGTTGGAGTCTAGCAGGCAGGCTGCCAAATGTGCTGGGTACAACAATCTAGGAAAGAGAATGAGGAGGAGGGCCTATGGGACAATTATGGGAGATAATCAGCTGTGTTGATGGGGGAATACAGATGGGGTCACAGTGGATGATCAGACTGATAAGAACCAAACAGTATCTTCGTCCAGTCTCCTGACTGATCTTGAAGAAACTTCCCAATATTTTAGAATAGCTAGAAATATTCTTTTCCCCTTCCTTTCCCTTCTAAGAGCAGGCTAGATGGAAACTAGAGAAGTCTCTCCCTTAAAAAAAATCAGAACTAAAGTAAGCTAGATTTTAGATAGTGCTTATTATTTAATTAGCTGCATGATTTCTTCGTTGTTTTTATGTACCTTGGAATTCTAAAGTGTGTTTGTTTTCTTTGTTATACTTTATAGGCATACTAAGGGCTATATTGCTCAGTTCCTGGCTCCGCATCTTTGAACCATTCTCAGAGATCTAGGGCCATTCTTGATTGCTCCTGGATCAGAAGTTGTCGTTAAATGCCAAGTTATAATTATTTATTGTTTGTACAGTACCAACAAGGTGGTAGGTACAGTGATGGAATGTAAAACCACCAAGCTGTGTAAGGTGGGTTTATTTTATTTTTTTACCAGACTTACTCCAGAATATAGACTGCATCACAGGAATCTGACTGGGAGATTCATTTGGACCAGTCATGGCCTGGTACTCCCTGTTCCTTGGCAGAAGTCAAATATAGGGGAATAGGATCAATGTTTTGTAATGTCAGATGCATTCTGCAACAGTTCAGTCCAGGACATTTGGTACTTAACCTGTTACCCTCAGTGAGGTCTTGGATTCAAAACTGTTGAACTAACCCTCTAAGTATCCCAAAGAAATTATTTCTGAACTCGATGAGCTCCTGTGTTGGTTAATTTTTGGATACCCAAGACTGTTGATCCTGGGGAGTTTGAAGTATTACATCAGTAAGAAATCCTGTATGTTTTCTAAAGATCTTTTGGATACTGTCAGATCCTTAAACTCCACCCATTATGTTACAGAACGTATACATCAAGTGAGTTATTTGATGGATTTGGTGTTTTACTCCAAACTGAATTTCCCCAGTAAAGGAAGTCATCGTCAGTGCTTCCCTGATGGAGAGTAGTGCTGACCAAGCTAAAATATGCTGTGGGCCAGCCTCTGCTCAAGAAACCAGAATGTCCAATCCAATTATTGCTCAATTTCAGTTTTCCACATCAGACGTATTTGAGAAGTTTGTTTTGTTTTTTAGACCTTCTAGTCTTACTTGGAAAGGAGTCTAAGGTTTATTATTACTTGACTGATGGTTTTGAGACAACTTTCCATACTGCTCTTACTCTGCCATTTGTTTTTGATACTCTTGATCATGAAATGATGCTGATCTGACTCCATGCACTACATAGAGGAGATGGGATTCCTTTCAGCTACCGAATCAGTGGTGGTGGGTAATCTTTTATAAGCATGGAGGCCCATCATCCTACAGGGATCAGTTTTATTATTATTAAGTATGTACATGAGTCTATGGGTCTTTTTGATAAGGTAGCATGGTTTGAAGTGTTATCAATAAGCTGCTAAGAGCTATATCTCTACTACTGTCTCTATTACTGACTCATTCCTTCTTAGTACTGTATCTGTTTTTTTTACTTCACTTTTAGATTGACTGCAAGACAACTGAATATTGTTTGCTCTCAGTTACACTATGAAATCCCAATGAAGCCAATTAGTTTGTATGGAAATAGCTGAGAGCTGAATTTGGCCCATTGCTGTTCATTATTTTCCATTAAGTTGTCCAGAAGCTACTGGGCATGAAACAATTACATTTTTTATGATTTATTATAAAGCAGTTTGGAGTAAATTCTTCCAAACCTCTAGACTGATTACAATGCAAAGTATACAGACTGCACTCAGCTAATAAGAATAGCAATTAATAAAGATTCCATTAGAGTAAGAAGTACAGTTTTAGGTCACTTACATTAATCATACCACTTACCCAATAACTAATATACACCATGCTTTCATTCCCATTATTATCTTGGTAACTGCCATTGAAGTAGACATGGCAAATTACATTAGCAGCCTCCATCCTGTATATAATATATATTAAAGCAATTTAACAAAATGAACAGCATAATATTAAAAAGCCTTTTCTACCTACCACTTCAACCCTTTATGGGCTTCTATCATCTATGTATATTTGTATTGTCCATCTTGTTGATTTTTAAGTGTCTCAGGCGGAAATGAGGAAAGATTTGGTCTTTTCTTAATATTTCAGTTCCTAGCTGTCCAGGTGTCATATTGTTTTAGATCCCTACTGAAAAATAGCAAACCATAAATGCAAATATCAAGATATTCAGGTTTGTTTCAGTTTCTACAGAACTAGACTACATCAGCCTAATTAACTCTCTCTCTTTTTTTTTGTTTTCTTTTTTGCCCTTCCAATAATAATGTCAGTGGGTTGTTTTGTGACTGAGTGGCATCTGGCTTTACTGGCAGAGCTATAGGTGCTGAGAGCCCATTGACGTCAGTTGGAGTTGTTTGTGCTCAACACTTTTCAAAAGCCATCATTTCAAACCTATGATTGGGATTTTCAAAAGTAATGTGAGAAATTTATGCCCTCAGATCCCATTGAGTTTCGATGCAAGTTGGGGCACTCTCTTAAGCACCTTGTGAAAATTCTATCCAACAAGGATCAAAAATAATCCCTCTTGTGTAAAATGATTTTTGTGTGTAATTTTTCTTTAACTTCTTTCTGTGATCTTTGAGGCATTCTCTGACAAACCAATGAGAATCACTTAATATACATTTGACTGTTAGGTGCCATGAGTTTCTATGGAATTGTTTTTACAATACCGAATATGCCTGGGAAGAAAAGGAAGAATGTTTGGGGTGAAAATTTTTGTCTCTAAAATGTGCTGATGCTATCAGTACCCATACTGCCAGTCCTGTAGAGCTACAGTGGGATGGCCCTCTTTTAAGAAGTCTTACCTTACCCCAGAAAAGTCAGCTTTTCCTTTCCCATGGCAACAACTCAGGGTGGTGTTGAGGGTTATAATGAGAGGTTCTCTCTGCTTTCATTTTGTTTTGTCCTTCAGAGACTTATCTTATTTTGCACCTATGTTTCACCAACTGTGGAATCTCTTTGGTCACGGGGACTGTTATGATCTTTTAAAACCAAATAGCGCACTTTCACTGTGTGCTGAGGGTGCTACAGAATAATGCAGAGACTGAAAATATGATCTGCAAAATACTGTCAGCCCAAGAGCCTGAGACTCCCAAGAGAAAACTTGAATCTAGGTGCCTCACTTTTTAGTGCTTCTTGCGCAACTGCTCAAACCATCAGGCAGCCATTCTTAATTTACACTGGGTTGTATTTATTATGTAACATTAGAGTCCATTGTATTTTAACAATGTACAAATTACATTGTACAGTATTTGTGCCTCTATAGTTGGTGAGCATCTAATACAAAATTTGCATTTAAGTACTGGCCTGTTTGTTATAAAAATATCTGAAAATGTGTAAATTCTTTCTGATACTATGTATTTTAACAGAGTATTAGATTATATCTCTTGTGGTCTTTGTCTTTTCTTGAAGATGCAGTGAGTTTTTAAAACTACATTGAAACTTATATATTATTCATTGGACCAAAACCCTTTTTGGCCTAAAGTTTTTCATTGGGCCAGTCTCATTTTATTAATATAGCTGCCTCAGTTGTCTTACCTGTTTGTAAAGTATTGAATTAGTATTTTAGTACCTCAAACACCACCAAAGCTATTTCTTCCCCTCACAGAATTAGTTTCTGGAATTGTATGTAGGGAAATTTTTGAAAGCAATTTCTTTTAAACTTATTATGCACACATGTATTAACTTTTTTGCAAATGTGAGGAACAGGGATTTTTTTATTATTATTTTTACAAGTGTAGGTAGTTTTCATGGCAAAATTAATTTTTTCCCATGTAAAAAGTTATTAAAGGGGCAAAAGTTTATTTTTCAGTAGGGCTCTAAAATGTATACTTTGTAATGGTTCAGGATGTAAGAAATGTGTAAGAAGTAACATGATGATGCTATTCAAAAACTGTCATCAGCTGAGGAGCTACATATACTGTATGTCTGAAACTCACAGAGTTTGTAATAAGGATGACTAGCTGTACATTTTAGTGCCTTTTTTCTTGTACAATGTGTAATCATAAATTACTAAACATAAATAACTAAATTTCTGACAAAATGTACCTACTTATTGTTAATAGGAAAAGTATATTGATAGGAAGGTCTTAATAAATCATCAACTATTAAGTATTAATTAGGCTAATTTTAGACCACTTTCTTTGATATTTGTTTTCAAAGAATGTAATTTTCTCTGATGCATTAACTGTTGTTCTTCCTGTTTTACATTTTAAATTAGTTTAGTGCCTGAGAAAGGTGACACACTGACTTTCCTGTCAGTCAAAGTCCACAGAACCTGATACACAGGCATAAGTAGTGAAGAATTCCTCAATGGTCCATTCCCCCTAGCCCCAGCCTCATCATGTGCCTTAATTTTGATCTAGAGAGGCCATCTCCAGGGTGGAGAGATTAATTCAAATGCAGTGCAGATTTATAATGAACATTAAATTATTGTGCATGTATGCTTATCCCATTCAAGATTTGAAACATACAGACTTGGAGTCAGCTGAAAATTAGAAAAATACTGACCATAGTTAGTCTTAAGATTTTGACTCACTTTCAGTCTTTGTCAGGCAAAAGTCAGTAGTGGGGTTGATTTTAATGTGTGCCTATGGAATTACATTGCAGTGAGACTTTTACAACATTCCTGTTTCACACACATTAACTTGTTTCCATATGTTTTATTACAGAAAAGTCTTATTACAATGGACAGGTGTTTTTCTAAATTTCACTAAGTACATTCCACCAGTCTTCCCCAGCTTACTCAGATGCTTTGATACAGGTCTCTCTGACATGAGCTCCATGCACTCCTGTTTTTCAAGAATTCTGGGACATTTCCATTACTTCATCAAAAGCACTTTCACAGGGCGTACTATATACATCACCTTGCGATTTCTGTCTGCTTTTCCTATTAGTAGACCATTCTATTAAGACCAGAGTGTGAGGTCCTTGAGCCCCACAGGCCTAAATTTACCTTGAACACAAATATTTCCTCTCCCTCCCCGCTCCCATTTCTAAATTACTCCATAGCAGCATTTGATATGCATCAGACACTATTTCTAAGTTGCATTTCCATATTCTGGTCTCTTTCTCGGGAAAAAGGTTGGTATCACAATAATTTACCCAAATTTTGATGCAACCATAATTTCTTTCCAGATATTGGGCCAACTTGTCCATTCCAGAGAGTGGATCAGATTTGCACCTGAAGCAGGCACTGACACCGCCCTGATTATGTTTATGTACATAAAAGAAAAGCTTTTCCTCTCACCTCACCAGGAACTCCTTTTCTATCCCTTATTCCAACTCTAGTAAGGTCTTCTCCTCATAGAGCAGTTTATAGAAGCATAAATGCACTGAGCAACACAGGAATACTTTAAAAGAGCAGGATTGAGCCCAGTGACTTGCATTCGCATAGTCCAGCCTACATTTCCACTTTCCCATTTGCCAGAAACTCAACTGTGTGTCAGATTATCAAAATGTGGGAGACCTTATCAAAAGCTTTGCTAAAGTCAAGATTTATCACATCCACCGATTTCCCCATATCCACAGTGCCAGGTATCTCATCTGTGACGGAGTCAGACCAGAAGGATATAGGAGAGTGCTGGAAGGCAGGTATATTAGTCTCAGGATGTGCAGGTCCCTGTTCCCTGGATAGCCAAACAAAGGCTACTCCAGGCCAATCAAGACACCTGGGGCCAATTAAGAACCTTCTAGAAAGGAGTAGAAACAGCTAGCCTAATTGGGACACCTGAAGCCAATCAGAGACTGGCTGAAACCAGATAAAAACCTCCCAGTTAGTCAGGTGGGTGTGGGTGTCAGGAGCTGTGAGAGGAAGTTGTGCTGTTGGTGAGACTGAGTGGTGGACAACATATCATACAGAAGGAAGGAGGCCCTGAGGTGAGGGTGAAGTAGGGTCTGAAGAAGCGGAGACTGCTGTGGGGAAGTAGCCCAGGGAATTGTGTTGTGTTTTGTGCCTAAAAAGTCAGCCATCTTAGCTGATACTATTAGGGTCCCTGGGCTGGAGTCCAGAGTAGAAGGCGGGCCCGGGCTCCCCTGCTTTTCCATCTTCCATACTGGCCTGTGATGAAGGTAACTCACTAGGCGGTGACTCTTGCCAATTATACTGAGAAAGGGAGGTCACTCTGGGGCCTAGATGAGTTTCTGAGGCCCCTCAATCTGCCAGGAAGCACAGGACCCACAAATACAAACTTGGAGCTTTGTCACACATCATAGAAGGCAATCAGGTTGGTCAGGCATAACTTGCCCTTCGTTAATCCATGTTGACTTATCCTGATCACTTCCTCTCCTCCAAGTGCTTCAGAATGGATTCCTTGAGGACCTGCTCCATGATTTTGGCAGGGACTGAAGTGAGACTGACTGGTCTGTAGTTCCCCAGGTTCTCTTTCTTCCCTTTTAAAAATATGGGCACTATATTTGCCTTTTTCCAATTGTCTAGGACCTCCCTTGAGCACCAGTGTTTTCAAAGATAATGGCCAATGGTCTGCAATCAAATTAGCCAACACCCTCAGCACCCTTGGATGCATTAGATCTGGACCCATGGACTTCTGCATATTCAGGTTTTCTAAATAGTCCTTAACCTGTTCTTTCCCCACTGAGGGCTGTTCACGTCCTCCTCATACTGTGTTATCCAGTGCAGCAGTCTGGGAGCTGACCTTGTCTGTGAAGACCGAGGCAAAAAAAGCATCTAATACTTTACCTTTTTCCACATCATCTGTCATTATGTTGCCTCCCACATTCAGTAAGGGTCCCATACTTTCCCTGACCTTCTTCTTGTTGCTAACATACCTGTAGGAACCCTTCTTGTTACCCATCACATACCTTGCTAGCTGCAACTCTAGTTGTGCCTTAGCCTTCCTGATTACAACCCTGAATGCTCTAGCAATATTTTTATAGTCGTCCCTAGTAATCTGTCCAAATTTCCAGTTCTTGTAAGCTTCCTTTTTTAGTTTAAACTCACCGAAGATTTCCCTGTTAAGCCAAGGTGGTAACCTGCCATATTTGCTGTTGTTTCTGCACATTGGGATGGTTTGTTCCTGTAACCTCAATAAGGCTTCTTTAAAATACAGCCAACTCTCCTGGACTCCTTGCCCCTCATATTAGCCTCCCAGGGGATCCTGCCCATCAGTTCCCTAATGGAGTATAAGTCTGCTTTTCTGAAGTCCAGGGTCTGTATTTTGCTATTTTCCTTTCTTCCTTTTGTCAGGATCATGAACTCAACTATCTCATGGTCACTGCTGCCTAGTTTGCTACCCACTTCTACTTCCCCTACCAATTCTTCCCTGTTTGTAAGGTCAAGAGGCGCATGGCCCCTAGTCGGTTCCTCGAGCACTTGTACCAGGAAGTTGTCTCCAATGCTCTCCAAAAACTTTCTGGATTGTCTGTGTACTACTGTATTGCTCTCCCAGCAGATGTCAGGGTGACTGAAGTCCCCCATTAGAACCAGAGCCTGTGATCTGGAAACTTCAGTTAGTTGTCCAAAGAAAGCCTCATCTACCTCATCCTCCTGATCGGTGATCTAGGGAACACACCCACCACAACATCACCCTTGTTGCTCTCACCTCTAAACTTAATCCAAAGACTCTCAACAAAGTTTTCTCCAGTTTCAAACTGGAGCTCTGAGCAATCATACCACTCTCTTACATACAATGCAACTCCTGCACCTTTCCTCCTGTATCTGTCCCTCCTGAACAGTTTATACCTATCCATGACAGTGCTCCAGTCATGTGAACTGCCCCACCAAGTTTCCGTTATTCCAATCACATCATAGTTCTTTGACTGTGCCAGGACTTCCAATTTTTCCTGCTTGTTTCCCAGGCTTCTTGTGTTCATGTACATGCACCTAAGATAACTAGCCAATTGTCCTTTTTCAGTATGAATCAGAAGGCTTCCCATCTTGAACCCTCCTCCTTGTGTTTCTTCCTGCTATCCCACTCCCCCACTAGCCTCTGGGCTTAGGTCACCATCCCCACAGCGAACCTACTTTAAAACCCTCTCACTAGGATAGCAAGCCTACCTGTGAAGATGCTCTTCCCTCTCTTCATTAGGTGCATCCCATCTCTTCCGAGCAATCTTTCTTCCCGGAACAGCCTCCCACGGTCGAAGAATCCAAAGCCCCCTCTCCAACACCACCTGCGTAACCACACATTCATCTCCACAACTCGACGGTCCCTACCTGGGCCTTTTTCTTCAACAGGGAGGATAGATGAGAACATGACTTGCGCCTCAAACTCCTTTATCCTACCTCCCAGAGCCACATAGTCTGCAGTGATCCACTCAAGGTCATTCTTGACAGTATCATTGGTGCCCACCTGGAGAAGTAGGAAAGGGTAATGGTCTGAGATCTTGATCAGTCTCAGCAAACACTCCATCACATCCTGGATTGTAGCTCCAGGCAAGCAGCACAAGTCTACAGTTGTGGTTGTAGAGAACCTGCAGAGAGTGAACCCTGTGGTGTTTATGGTACACTGCATTGGAGCAAAAGATTTACATCTCTCCTTGTCATCTCTTTCCACACTAACACATGTATACCTGAGTTTGACCCATTAATTTATAAATCCTAGATAAAGCTTTTTCAAGGATTTGAAAGAGATCTTTATTTTCACAAGCTGGTCAAACTTTTATCAGAAAATTAACCCACAGACTCAAGGCCCTATCTTAGTCCTGCATCAAACCCCTGCCCATAATCTGATCAACATCTTTAATGGCAAGGAATTTGTAAATTGGGAGTGAAGACTTAACTGGAAAAACTTCAAGCTTCTATAATTATGGCATCAGCTGCATTACAATACCAAGGTTTGAACTCAGACCAGTCCATTTGATCATACACCCAAAGAAACAGGCAACTTGATGCCTCACTGAATGTTCCTCCTAGAAAGGGACAAAAACAGTTTATAAGAAATATACAGTTATGCCATATCAGTAACCACCATTGGTCAGATACTTCCATATAGAAAAACTGAATAATAAAGTTATTAAGCCAAGAGGTGTGGGTACTTCCTGCCTTTCACACCCTCAAGCCAAAAACTTCAGCTTTCTTACTTTACAGAAGGCCTTTGCCAAGTAGGTTGACACCATCATTTCAAAAGAGTGCAGCAGTCTGCACCTCACAGTGCAAGCATGGGCACTTCCCACCTGTCATACCCTCAAGCCAGAACTGTGCCTGTAGAGAAGCAGCACACTGCTGTGTCTCATCAAGGAAAGGGGGCTATTTTCCTTCCTTTCAATGTGTTGTTTTATGTGGCACCTTTTGTTTTATAAGATAGGTGCATGTTTTCACTCCGGCAGAGCACCTGTGGAAAGCAATTGAACAAGACACTTATTACGCCAGACAGACTCCTGCGGCATGAAATTCAGTGACACTGCTCAAAGGCATTTGGAAATCAGATACAACACATCATTTCACAGTTTGAACAAGACTTTTTATTCTCACAACACGCACTAGTATTGCCAGGAACAGAACACACCACCTCCCACACCCCAAGCAAAAACAAAGCAGCAGTGCTACTTTGGGATTCAAAAACAGCAGCCTGTGCAGAGAAGCTTGTTCCTTTCCTCAGAGGTTGTTCCTGAAAAAGCTGAAAAGAGCCAGACATTTGACTCTTGAGTAATAGGATTTGACACCAGGACCTCTAGCAACCTAAGCACATCGGTGCAGATAAATGGGATTAATACAATGGTGCATGTGCTTGTGAAACAGACTCTGTATGTGTGGTTGGCAACTGGTAGGTTCCTGTGCCTGCATGTTTCTGTCCCAAGAAAGGATACTTGGACACTACAAGAATTAGGGTGAAAAAATTGGAAGAATAAAAGCAAATAAACAAAGCTGATAAAGTGCCTATTGACGAGTGCTCTGACATGGGTGCATCGGCTAGGGGAGAGGCTCTGACTGATGAGTGGATCAAGTCCAGGGATCTCCAGCCTTGGGGTCCACAACTTACCCTGTGGTAACTGTCTAGTAAGTCTCTCACCTATGTTCAGGTGCTATTAAGCCTTTCCTGTTCTGCTGCAGCTCAATTATTAAGCCTTCTTTGTCCCAGTGATACCCTCAGTGCCAGCTGACACAGGGATGCATAGGATTTTACAGGAATCCCCTGGGTTAGATATCTGTATAACAGTTCTCCACAGGGTGGCATATTAGGTCTCTATTGAGAGCCAGTAGCTCACAGCTCATTATAATCATAAAATGTATGTACAGATAATAGTTAAGGAGTTACACATATATAATGAAAACTATATTCTTAATGTCTGGGAGTTAAGATGGGTCACCAGGAGGTGACATACCTTGTAGATGTCCCATTTAAACAGAAAGTAACTGATACCTATTTTGCTGTCAGGCCATTTGTGTACTGTATATCTTATGCCTCGTTACATACAGAGCCAGGTGTAAATCAAAATATTGCAAAATTTACAAGACTGCAAATCCATAGGAAGAAACAAACAGAGGAGAGTCTTTTGTTTATAAATAAAGATAAAGATTTGGTTTAATACATCCTGCAGGGCAAAATGACACATTGAATCCTAGGAGGCAAAGTGATTGTGTACTTATCTCATCAACGTGTGCCTGGCTGTAATGTGCTGAGAGGATGTAAGATGGGCAATACTTTATTCGACATGACAGAACAGTAACTTGTTAATTAAATCTAGGCTCTAAAATGCATGTTATGATTTTATTCTACATGTAACCATTTGTTTCCAATCTTTCTGCTTGCTACTACTTGCCTTTCTATGCTTTGTTAAATAAAGTTATATTTGATTTCACTATAAACAAATCTAAGTGGTGTGTGTTCAGTGGAGCAGTGATCTAAGGCGGAGCTGGTAAGCTGAGGTGTATCGTTTCTTTGGCAGGTGAATACTGAGCGTGTCCAGTGGACCAGGGACTGGATGTTCCAGGGAGACACTCGGAGGGGTTCCGTATTGGAACATGCCAATTGCTAACCTGCAGAGTGACTATGAGGCTTTGAAGGCCTAGAGGGAAGTGCTGGTGTTGGCTGTGGCTGGTGGAGTCAGGGAGCTGATCCATGGCACGCACAAAGCTTCCTCATGCTAAGGGCAGGTGTTAGTGAGGTGCCTTAAAACACAGGAATTCCCAAGAAGTTCTATGCCTTCCTCTGTGGCTTCTCCTGTTGGGCAGCACAATCCCTGCAGGAGTACTTTTTGAAGGATGCCCTGGCTGGAAAGAATTTTGTCTACAAGGTCAACCAGTTGGGTATAAAGAAGATGACCTGTTGGCCCTGCAACCAAGTCCCCGAGCCACCAGGTCAACCTGAGACTTTGGAGAGGAAACAAGGTGGCCAAATTCACCTCCTACTATGGTCACCCTGCCCATCTCCCCTGGGGAGTCCAAGGAGGGAAGCACCCTCCACCACGTAGTGAGGGCCCCCCTTAGTGGAGGTGTTGGGAAAAGAGACAATATCCTGTATGAAAGGTTGACTTTCAAAAGATCACAACAAGATACCTGCTCTGCTACACATGGAACCCTGACTGAGAATCAGGTTGATTTAACACCAGGTTCCCCAAGAACATGCAGTGCACTATGGGTGAGAGGTGGTTCCCTTCTGTCCATTCTCCAGTCCCAATGAAAATGGCTCTCCACACCAGGCCCTAACCCTTGGAGAGGACAGCCAGCTATCTGGGGCCAAATGAGTCTCCACCGAACTTTGTATCATTATATTTGGGGAGATTTTGATTTAGAGGCATTCAGGCATAATATCACAGATGGTAGCTTCACTCTGTTGGCTTCTCAGCCAACCACATACACCAAATGTCTGTGGTTCCTCTTGTACTGAGCAGGATTACTATTGCAACAATACATCATCAGTAGGGTAAAACTAACCCATCTCATGATGGTCTAAACCAGGAGTTGGTAACCTTTCAGCAGTGGTGTGCTGAGTCTTCATTTATTCACTCTAATTTAAGGTTTCATGTGTCAGTAATAAATTTTAAAGTTTTTAGAAGGTCTTTCTATAAGTCGGTAATGTATAACTAAACTGCTGTTGTATGTAAAGTAAATAAGGGTTTTAAAATGTTTAAGAAGCTTCATTTAAAATTAAATAAAAATGGGAAGCCCCCCAGACCGGTGGCCAGGACCCGGGCAGTGTGGGTACCACTGAAAATTAGCTCGCGTGCCATCTTTGGCACGCATGCCATAGGTTGCCTACCCCTGGTCTAAACCTATCAGTGGATGAACAATCCAACGCTTGGTGAAGTATGTTTCTCAATAATAGGAAGAGCCAACATTGAAGAATCAAAAAGCGACATTGCTATGACCTCTTGGCTCCCACGAGCCAATCATCCCTGTGGTGACTTTTCTGACACCTTCTGCTTAAAACCCCAAAAGTCAGAAAGTTAATGAGGCCTGGTTTTCAAGGTCTGTATTCATACTGAAAATCAAGATCAAGCGAGCTTTTACCACTCTGCTCCACTGCTTTGAAAGGGTTGCCACAGTGGCTCCCTGGCCTGAAGAGCTAGGCCACTCTGCTAGCAACCTAGCTTACAGGTGCAGTCCAGGGAGTATACTGGGGCCCCGATGTGATGGCTGCACAAGACTTCCCTTGACTTAAGGTGGCCATCCTAGACACCTTTGATATTTTCTCTGAGATGTAAAGCCAGTGATTTGAATGGGAAATGTTCACACCCAGGACACAACCTCTGATGGTGGGGAGGGGAGGGATAAGAAAACATTGTTGAGAGTGGCTTCAACCTGATAAAAAGACAGGAGCGCAAGTAGCAGAAAGAATTGTGCTAAGACAGTTCACACAGATTCTCCCAGGTGGAGGATTGCAGTGGGTGATGTGCCACCATCCCAAAACTCTCTCTCAGACATAACCTTGGGTCAGAATTATCAGCACCCCATGAAGCCCAGGCAGAGACACCTTGGGCTGGTCCAGTCCTGTTTCAATTGACTCAGGTGATGGAAGCCAGCGTGAGAAGGGGGGAAGGGCTAGAACAGGAGTGGGCAAACTTTTTGGCCTGAGGGCCACACTGAAGTTCAAAATTGTGTGGAGGGCCTAGGGAAGGCTGTGCCTCCCCAAACAGCCTGGCCCCGCCCCCTATCTGACCCCCACCCACTTCCCACCCCCTAACTGCCCCTCCCCCCCAGAACCCTGGACCCATCCAACCCCCCCTTGTCCCCTGATCACCACCTATGGAGACCCCCACACTCTACCCCTCCCAGAACCCCTATCTAAAACCCCTGCGCCTTGTCTCCTGACTGCCCCGCTCCCAAGACCACCCCACCCTAACCTCCACCACCCCAGACCGCAACCTCATTTAAGCCCCTCCCCCGACCCCAGGCACACGCCTTGCTTGCCTGCTCTCGCAGGCCTCGGTCTCAGGACCGCGGCTTCCCGCTCTCCCGGGGCTCCGTCGCGGGACCGCGGCTTCCCGCTCTCCCGGGGCTCCGTCGCGCTCGCCCGGGGCTTCGTCGCGGGACCGCGGCTTCCCGCTCTCCCGGGGCTCCGCGCGGGACAGCGGGGCAACGGGTTGCCCCGCTTAGTCCGTGGCTCCTTCGCGGGAGATCGGGACCGCGACTTGCCGGCCCGGCGCCACTGGCCCCGCTCCCCGAGCTGGAGCTCGCGGACCATGGTTTGCCCACCTCTGTACTAGGGGAAGAGAAGTAGGCAGGGGCGCTGTTCAATGCCCCATCTGTGCCTGGTCTGCGGAGACCAGAAGCCTGTTACAGCTCTAAGATTTAGTCCTGCAGCTCGCGCTGGAGATGGTCTGGAGCGCGGGAAAAGCATGAGCGACCTGGTGCCATGACACTAGCTGGGGCGATTCTGTATTTTCATTCATTCAGGCCCCTGCACACTTACATTGTAGGAGAAGACTGACCAGAGCTCTGTGCCCCGGGGCCAATGCCTGAAATCCCAACTCCATACTCAGTACAACTGCCATTTACCTCTCAGACCCTGTGCCTGTGAGGACTGAGGAGGGGCCTGGCCTTCCCTGGGTCTGCGCTGTGTGGAGAGGGCATAAGGAGCAGTCGTTCTTGCCTAGTCTGCTTAAGGGCCAGGCTGAGCTGTAATCCCTGTGCTCAGGAAATGGCAGGGTACAGAGGGCCCTAAAGTTGTGGGGGTGTTGGAGCCATGGCCCAGCCCCCATTCCCCTCGCTCCCAGCGTGAGATGAGTGCACCATAGGGAGCACAGTGTCCATGCACTGACTGCATGCGAGGGTGGTGAGAGAGGCGCGCTCTCCCTGTGTGCACCCCGGGAAGTGAGCTGGTGCTGCACAATACCACGTACTGGGCTGTGCCTTAATGAGTCAGGAACTCTGGGTCTGACCCAAGGTAAACAGGAGCACTATACGTTTTCCTCCAGCTTATGGCAACTATGGGATAATAGGCTGTTCAAACAGAAGATGAAATTGTCTTGGTAGATGGGGCTTTAAACAAACTCTGGTCCCAATTAAGCAAAGCACTTAAGCACTTGCTTCACTCTGAGCACCTAAGTAATCCTGCTGGGTTAAAGTGAAGCAAGTGCTTTAGCGCTCTGCTGAATTGAGGCCAATGTTGGGCTCCATTACATCCTTTCCCTGCATCAAACACTGGGGAGAACAAGTTCTACTCCTCCCTAGAACCTCCATGGCACACTCCACCCTAAACAGGACGCAGAAGTGGCAGGGCCATGGGCCTCTCCCCAATTTTGTACCAGCCAGTGGAACCCTATTGCACAAACCATTCCAGGACTACATCTGGGGTGGAATCTGTCTGCCCACTTCCCCGCAATTGGGACCTGTTTGTACTGCTGAGCAGGGAATGTAATAAACCAGATTGTGGGATTAGCAGAGAGCTAATGCTTCATAATGCCAGCCTAACACAATGGCTCTTAAGCTTATATGTGCCACAACCATTTTCGCACACAGTCAATTGTACCTATAATTAATTTACACAAATTGAACCCTCAGCCGCCATCTCATACAGCCTGCAAATGCACATGCTGCAGAAAATTGTACTCGTAATTAATTTGTCAAGCAAATGCTAGGGAAAAACAACTTTGGTAATTTATACCATACATATTTAAATTAAACATCTTGCTTTAGTGTGTTTTAGTGTCAAAATGGCGAACAGATGCAGAAGAACAAAGAAACACAGTCTTCCTCCTGCAACTTCTTGAGAGGTGGCAACTGCAACACACAATGGGCCACATTTACACCTGGTGTAAGTGGGTGAAACGCTACTGAGGACAGGTCAGAATATGGCCCAACCAATGGATCTTGGGATCCACACTCCACCTGTGCACCAAGCATCTGGAAGGGATTGTGCTGGCTGATCCCCAACCCTGCCTGGGCCATTCTGGAAAACCCACCCTCTAGACCTGTGGGAAGATACACGGTAATTATGGCTAACATTTGTTACATTCTGGCTCTTTGCAAAATGGCACGATTGGGTATTTTGCACTCTTTTTCCATGCCATACACCCTTCTAGTAAAAAAAAAAAACAAAACAAAAAGACAGTTGGTTCCTGACACCGCCAGTTTACTAGAGACAATTAAAAAAATACACAGAGGGGAAAAAACTAAAGCCAAAAACACCAGAGGAAAAAGGCAGATATTAAAGTAAAAAAACTAAAGGTGGGGAGCGACACACATGTTATGCTTTAGTCAAACAAGTTACTGGACTCAACACAAGGGAAACTGAGTGCAAATTAATGCTCTGTGATGTACAGGTGGTCAAACTGGATGATCTAATGGTCCCTTTTGGTCTTAAACTCTGTGAATCTATATTTTAAAAAGTGAAAATTCTGTTGAAATTCTTCCCCTCCCTTCCTCAAAATTTCAACATGTGAAAATGTCAGATCAGCTCTACAGTTTACAGAGATCAGCCCTGCTGCAGCCAGATCACCTCAGGATACTGCAGAAGGGCCCAACATGGGTTTAGCAACACTCTCATTGGCAGCGGCACATGCCCATACAAATCAGTCCTTAGACATGGCCAGGGAGGAGAATCTGTACTGATGTCAAACCCAATCAAATGGGGTGGGGCAGAGGAAACATTTACATATCTAGGGCAATTCTCTGCATTTCCTAAGATTAAGACATTTCAGAAAAAAAATATGTCAAAACAAGTGTGATATTTATGGTTTCTCTACTGTTCCTCAAGAGGGGAGACGTAGCTAGTGGTGGGAGGGGGTCTCCTTCTTCTTTGCCACCGCAGTGGAGAAGTCAGTAATGGGGGTTCTCCCTCTTCCTTACTCTCCATGGAATGGGATAGGAGCTGTCAAGAAAGAAGATGCCCAAACTAAGACCCTTCTCCACCCTGTCAGGTGCTGCTGCTGCTGCTCTACCTGCTATCAGAGCTATTGGGAGCATCACGATTCCTCAGCCAGGCACTAGCTGCTCCTCTCAGAGATTTCTCTGCTGAGTGAATCCTCACCATAACAGTCAAAGGGGAGCAGAAGTTTTGAGGAAAAGAAATGAATTTCTCCAAGCCAGGAAGAAGAAGAGGTAGAAGAGGGGAAGCTCTCTGCATGTAACAGGTAAGGTGTAGCTGTATTACCCCACACATCCCTGCACTTTAACCCTTGCTGGCAATATAAGAACACTGGAATTATCTGTTCATATACAAGCTTCTTGAGAGACCACATCAATATATTACCACCATCGATGGACTTCCAATGAAAGGATGGATTAATTGCACACCAGGCGGTAAAGGCAGGTAAAAAGGCAGACTTAATTGGCAGCATCCACATTTATTATTGAGGTGAGGGACAGAACTGTGCTGAGCTTCATTAGTGTTTTCCGTAGCAGCCCTCAGTAGATTAGTGACAAATGAAGCAGCTTCAGCCAGTGTCCAGATGATCATCTTGTACTGTCTTGTCTGTCCTGAGATGATTCAGTCTGATGAAGCCCAGTGTATTTCTGAATGAGCGCTGATAAAGGCAAACAAAGCTCTCCCTTAATTAAGGGAGCACAAAATGTCATCTGTAAATACTTAATACCTTCTCAGCCCTTAATAACACTAATCCTTTTTTTTCCCTCCTCTTTCAGGCATCCTCTTCTTGATGTCTTCATAAAACTGGTGAGCAGCGCTTGCCACTGCTGAATGTTATTGAAGCTAAGCTGGCAACCGACCTCTATGGTTCTTGCTATCAGTGACTGGTCTTAGAGTAGAGACAGAAAAGCCCAAGCTGTAAGAAGAAAGAGGGATGCTTTGAAACCCTAATATAAAGTTGCTTCAGAAATTAAAAGTCCGGTTTGAACTATAAAAATTGCAACATACATATCTCAATATATCCCACCTTTCTATTAGAAAGAGAGGGACTGCCACAGAAGAGCAGACTAGTGGACCATATTCAGTAACTCCTCACTTAATGCTGTAGTTACATTCCTGAAAAACACGATTTTAAGCAAAACAATGTTAAGTGAATCCAATTTCCCCATAAGAATTAATGTAACATGGGGGTGTTGGGTTCCAGGGCAATTTTTTTCACAAGACAAAAAACTACATATTATATAACTATATACACACACAGTATACCTTTTAAACAAACAGTTTAATATTGTACACAGCAATGATGATTGTGAAGCTTGGTTGAGGTGGTGAAGTCAGAGGGTGGAAGAGCGTGGGATATTTTCCAGGGAATGCCTTACTGCTAAATGATGAACTAGCTTTTGGCTGAGCCTTCAAGGGTTAACATATTATTGTTAATGTCATATACCTTTTCTTTGTCTTTGCTTCCCTCTCTGTAATTTGAGGCTAATGCCTGCACGGTAGTGGTGTTGTGAGGATAAATTAATTATGGTTTGGAGAGCTATTGAAATTCTCAGGTAGGAGCATTATGGAAACGCAAATTATTTTTATTATAATCTATTCCTGGATTTTCATTCATGTATTTGTGAAGAGAGGAGCAATCTTCTATAACTGACTATTAATTTATGTTTCCAGAGTTGTTGTAGCTATGTTGGTCCCAGAATATTAGAGAGACAAGGTAGATTAAGCAATATCTTTAACTGAATCAACTTCTGTTGATGAAAGAGGACCTGAAGAAAAAGAAGACCACCTCTAGGTGAGCTCAACAGACCTTTGCCTAATAAGAGATATTATCTCACTCACTTTGTTTCTCCATTACTTTAATGGGAATAACAGTGATTTTTACTGGAGACCTGGTTAGTATTCTGTTTTTAAATCACTCCCTTAACTACATAAGACAAGTATGAGTTTAATGGTAGTTGGGAAACCTGAAGTATCATATTACTGGAACACAAAAGCTATGTACTGTATTCATTAGACTATCAGGATTAGAATCACAGCACAAACTACAAATAGGCTAATAATGTTTCAAAACCCAGGATGAAAAATTTATTGAAATTCACCAAATAAGGAATTTCTAATGCATGGTAATTACACTCTGTACTATACAGAGTAATTGTTTGTTTACTGCTCCTATTAGTGCATTTTTACAGCTGAAAATCATCAAAGAGAAAAAGACTTTGCTTCACTGGGCTATTTTATCTGTATTCATCATTGTTTCAAAGACTTTTCCAAGTACTAGAGAAATCAGAGTTAAGAAATATTACAATCATTTCTCTGAATACTCAAAAATGTCTAAAAGGTACAACTTAAAGCTGTACACAGGGATAAAAGCTCAAATCTTGTTAAAGAATGTGAGGCAAATTCTGCTCTCATCCCACTTAGATATTTTGTAAACAATGAGCATCTTTCACTAAATCAAGATCATATTGTCAGTTAGTATTAGGTTTGTAAATAGCTAGCCATTTTACCATCTTCTAAACAGCTCAGGATGCTCTCCCTTCAGCAGACAAAAATCAGGAGTTCATTTCAAGTGGTCCTTATTTAACCATACATGTACATGTGAGATAATTAGCCTTCTACTTACTGGTGAAAAAAACCAGAACATGAGGGAGGGGAAGGAGCACAGAATCTCTTATATATGTTCTATGGTTTTTTGCTCCTTTATAAAGGACAGCAATATCATTTTGCAGATGGGGAAACTGATGCACAGAGCAGGTACTTCCTCAACCAACAATTAAGTTCTAGAGATGTCAGCTTCACTTTTCCTTTCATAAATGCCTCCTCTGCATTTATTCTCTCTCATACCTATCCATCAATATGTCCTTAAGAAAAAGTATGCTACCACACCATAAAAATCTATGTATATCCTCCCTTCAGCAATTACCTTACCTATATTCCCTACTTATATTCCCTATAAATAATTATATCACTGTCTTTTCTTTTTCTTCAACTTTCCACGAAAGGGGGTACTACCCATACACTCCTGTTTAGCTTACAATTACTGTCTGTTTAATGTTTTGACACTTCAAACAGAAGATATGTTGGCTGCCCAGCTCTGCCATTTGACCAGATTATGCATAATGTTATGACCCTGTCTTTTGGCTCTGGTTGTTCATTACTTGCCTCGATAGTTTCATGATCCTTTTGCTAGAAGTTTGAAAAAAACTAGTGTCCACTATTTTGTCCATGATTTCCTGAACATTTCTTCACCTACTCAGTGACTAGCAATAAAACAACTGCTTCAACTTCCTCTTGTTCCAACAAATGTTCATTTAAGAATTTGTGGTACCGTGTGCATGCTTATTCTAGAAATACCACTGGTTTGTGCCGGAAAGCTCATAGGAAGAATGGCAGTTATGGCATATCTTGCCATTTGTATTCAGCACAAATCTTTGGAACAAATAGGAATCAGGCTTAATATACATCTGCTTAAATATTCATTAAAGGACTTTTCCTTTGGACCAACTGTTAGCAAAAATGGGGTGAATTTTAAGGGACACTGTTCAGTAGAGGAGGTTTAAATTTAACCAAATTTTATAATCTGGTCCAGAATATCTGCTATAGTTTAAATACCAAAAGGATTACTGGCTTTGATTTTCATTTTTAAATCCCTACTCTATTGAGAAACCATTTGAAAAACCGACGTAGTTTATGTGTTTGTACAACAGTTTTGCTCTCATGTTGCAGTGAGAGAAGAAGTTAGCTAACTAATACTAATAGTATTAGTTAGCTAACATTGAATTAATGAAAACAATAGAATTACAAATCGAAAAGCCCTAACAGGCAATCTAGCTTGTAAACTCCTCCAGGCAGGGACCATATCGACCTCTGTTTGTACAGTACCTAACACAACAAGGCCCTGATTCTGACTAGGATCTCTGGGTACAATGTTATATGAATAATAATTAGTAATGAAAGGTGCAGAATGATATTGTCTCTACCAAGAGGATATATCAGATATGAAATTGCTGATCATTTCACATGTTGTAACCAAAAGCACTAAAAACTGTCATAGTTATCACAATGCACAAACAATATAAAAGCCATGGTAGTCTGTGATTCATATGAATCAGGGTGCTAAATTATTTGACCGATATTAGCTGTGAAGAGGGTCCCCTGTATATAGATCCTTTCTTCCAATGGGAAATAGAAGTCAGCTTCCTCCATTGCATAACCTAGGGTGACCAGACAACAAGTTTGAAAAATCAGGATGGGGGCAAGGAGTAATTGGAACCTTTCTATAAGAAAAACACCCAAAAATCAGGACTGTGCCTATAAAATCAGGACATCTGGTCACTGTAGCATAACCCTACCCTCCATTCCAGTTGCTGAAGAAAAGTCCTCTTCCCCAGCATAGTCTGTAAAAAGCCAGCAGCATTAATGCATTCTAAGGTTGCATTAAGTTCTTCTTTGGCTTGGCTGTGCTGTAGGGAAAACACCATGAAGTGTGTTCACTGGAGCAGGACACTCTCTGGCAGCATGGCTTCAATATTCAGTGAAGTCAATAGAGTTACTCTGGATTTTCACTGCTGTAACTGAGATCAGAATAGGAGCAATGTTTGCCAAATGGGAAAGCAAACAAAAGCTGGAAAAAGGAGGTTTTCTCTCAGCTACATTTCCAAAAAATTAGAAAAAGGTGCCTTTATATGTGTACACAGTGTTCTAGCATTAGACCTTTTGTTTGTCTGAAGCTAGATTCAAATGGAAATCCCTCCTTTCAGAGAGCCAACAAGGGTACAATTAGGTTCAGAGGGCAAGGAGTCAAGAATGCTTGCTTATACATCTGGTAATTAATTTGTAATTCTCACCAAGGCATAAGGAGAATGTTAATTTTTGGACTGCACCAGGTACTATTATGAAACAGAGAATTCATGTTTGATATTCAAAAGTCTCCTTTCGCCTGGGGGTTCAAGGTTGGCACAGATCTGAGCAGCTGGCTTTGTTTATCCAGTGATGGAACGTTAAGGGAAATCCCTTGTTCCCAGAGTGACAAACCCAAAGGGAGGCGACATGTTTTATCTTTCATAGATGTCAAAATCTAAGGCAATGGATGCAAGTGTTAGATGTGAGACTGCTTTCTATACATCACAACAAAACCACATATTACTCCCTCAGATGCAGAGCCCTGGCCTTTTCAGAAATGTGCGGGTTGTGGGGAGAGGTGGATTACCACTGAATCACAGATGCTGCGAGAAACAAATGCTACGCATAGGGGAACTCAGCTGTTTATTTACAGTTAACATTTTTCTGCCAGCTTTCCTTATCTGCTAACATTCCTTATCTCCTCAGTGCTGGTTTTCCCTCATGCAAGGGCACTGGAACAATTTGTATAGTGGGGTTGCTGAGAGCCATTGAACTACACTGTAAACCTGTATATGATGGGAACCACTTCAAGTCAGGGTGAGTGGCAGCAACCCTAGTTCCAACACCTGTGCCCTCATGAGTATCCAGAGTAGGGGTTGTTACATTCTAAACTCCCTTCACTGGACCTGGACTCCCCTGGCTAATGCTTCCACGACACATCCATACAATACTCACCAGTAATGCAAACTGAGGTTCTGTTTCAGCAGAGCATTTAAGCATGGATTTCCCCCAGAGACCACCATCCTAAACCTAAGCCTAGCCATGATGATATTCATGCTGCTTAAACACCTGTTTTAGATAGAGAGGAAAATCCATTCCCAATATCCTCAGTGTGACCTGTCCTCAGGAATTCCCAAGGAAACTGGAACCCATGAATGCCTGAGAAGATAGCCCATGGGTAGCTAATGGTGAACAAATGACATTCTGTTATCTTTTGTGACGGAATCAGACCAGAAGGGTATAGGAGAGTGCTGGAAGGCAGGTATATCAGCCTCAGGATGTGCAGGTCCCTGTTCCCTGGATAGCCAAACAAAGGCTACTCCAGGCCAGTCAGGAAGCTTCTAGAAAGGAGTAAAAATAGCTAGCCTGATTGGGACACCTGAAGCCAATCAGGCACTGGCTGAAACCAGTTAAAAACCTCCCAGTTAGTCAGGTGGGCTATGGGTGTCAGGAGCTGTGGGAGGAAGTTATGCTGTTGGTGAGACTGAGTGGTGGACAACATACCGTACAGAAGGAAGGAGGCCCTGAGGTAAGGGTGAAGTGGAGTTTGAAGAAGCAGGGACTGCTGTGGGGAAGTAGCCCAGGGAATTGTATTGTGTTTTGTGGATCAGCACATCTTAGCTGATACTATTAGGGTCTCTGGGCTGGAGCCCGGAGTAGAGGGCAGGCCTGGGCTCCCCACTTTTCCACCTTCCATACTGGCCTGTGATGAAGGTAACTCACTAGGTGGTGACTCTTGCCAATTATACTGAGAAAGGGAGGTCACTCTGGGGCCTAGATGAGTTTCTGAGGCCCCTCAATCTGCCAGGAAGCGCAGGACCCACAAGTACAAACTTGGAGCTTTGTCACACTTTGTTCTCAGCTCCTTAGTCCAGTCCCATTTTCATAGATGCTGAACTTCTTTCTGGCCACTCTTATTTTCTTATTTACAAAGACATCTTCCCTTAATCAGACTCTGCCCAAACTATTGTCATGTCATCTTACTAATTAAATCAATCTATCAAGGCTTTTATTCCACTGTGGGGCCTGGGAGAGAGCAAAGGAAATGAGAGGCAGTGAGGGAACTGCCTGCAGGAGACTTGCAGCCTGGAGCAGGCTTGCTAAATGAGCGAACCAAACACACCTGGTGTGAGGAGGGAACCTCAAGCATCTGGTTCCTTATAAGAAAGCTGAAGCAGCTGTTTGAGAGGGCTCACTCTGTGAAGTCTACAGGGGAGTCAGCACTGAGCAGGCAGCTTCAAGCCAAACCCCACAATGCATCACTGTGACACTATCTCAAAGCAGCACCCTGGAATGCCCCTTTTTGCCACTGTCGTAGAATTATATGTTTTGTGCAAAGTATGCCTTATGAGGTATCATTTTAAATGTCTTGATCTGTTCAACATTAATATCCAACTGGATTGTATGTATTGTCATTGTATGTGAAGTTGTAATGTTTTGATACATGTGTGTAAGCAGTGTCAGGAATGAGATATATTCTGACATCTGGTGGCGAACTATGGGAATTGCAGTGAGTCTTAGAAAATAATTCTGGGGCTGATCAATTTGCATAGACACACCCACTGCGCCTAGCCTGAGCCCACAGCAGCCCACATGGCCACTTCGGCTGATGAGGGAGCCCCAGTTTCTATGTTATTGGGGCAGGAATGATAAAGTGATGTTACTGTGATTATGTGAATGAAGGACTATGGACATGTACTTGGCCCTTGTTATGATGGAGGGACTCGCCATCATGTAGGTAGCACTCAGTGGGCAAGGGCCATGCGTTTCAGAACACTGTGACATTGAAAGAGGTGGTGGACAAGCATCTATACCTTTTGGTGAGGGCTCTGTTTGAGGGCCTCCCAGGCCTATTGCACCCTGTCTCTCTCCACTATGGAATGTCAGAATTGAATTTTGCTTCCATTAGGAGCCTGGTTTCAGGCTGCTGAGCTGAAAATTGCTTTGGGCTCACTGGTGCACCTGCACTAAGGCTCCCCTACTGTATGCTGAAATCACTTAAGAGCTGAAATCACTGAGCACTGTCTTAAGTAGGGCAGCCTGAGAAAAGTGCAGAGTGGCTGGTGCAGCAGAGCAGTCTGTGTGTCGGCTAGCAGGACGGCTAGTGGAGTTGTTGGTGCTGCGGGCAGAGTGACCGGCGCGGCACAGCTGTCTGTTGACTAGCGGAGGCGTTGGTGCTGCGGGCAGAGTGACCGGCACGGCACAGCTGTCTGTCGACTAGCGGAGGTGTTGGTGCTGCGGGCAGAGTGACCGGCGTGGCACAGCTGTCTGTGTGTCGGCTAGCAGAGCAGCTAGCGGATCAACGGGCGGAGCGGTTCGTGGGACAGCCAGCGGAGCGGAGCAGAGCCGATTGCGGTGAGAGCTGCAGCGGAACCTCACGGAGAGGCGGCGCAGTTGGCCTCGGACCACGTAAGGTGCCCCGTGCCCTACCCTCCAATTCCACCCAGGCTGGAGGTAAGACTCTGCCAATTGACTTTTGAACTCTGCACTGACCAAGAACAGAGACTCTTGGGCTGTTGGACTTTTGGGGCTATTGAGTGACTTTTGGGGTTGTGGAACTCAAGAGCCAAAGGGAAGGCCACGGCCTAGTTGCTGGGAGGGGGGCTTCTGGTTCATGGTTTGGTTTATTAACCTTGTTTGTGGTGTTTCCCCAATATAATGACACATTGTTTCTCCCTGTTATTAAAAGGCTTTGGTATACTCAGACTCTGTGCTTGCGAGAGGGGAAGTATTGTCTCTTACAGACGCCCAGAGGAGTGGTATATGGTTGTCCCAGGTCACTGGGTGGGGGCTCGAGCCGGTTTTTGTATTGTGCTATTGGAATGGAACCCCTGGATACTGAACCCGGCCCTTGTTGCTGCCAACTCTGATGGGCAGAAGGGTTACATGTGTATAACTGAAATAATAGTGAAATTGAGAATCAGCCTTCCAGGTACAACCATGGAGTAGCCAGATGCACTGGTGGCCCATTAAAGGGAATCCACACTCCCAGCAACCATCCCAGAAGACTTCTCAGAGAGAGCACATAGACAATGGAGACTGCTTGAGCACTGGGGGCGGACACCCATCCCCATGTCACATGAACAGATCTTTCCAGCAAGCTGCAAGAAAGTATAAAAGGAAGAAGGGACAGCATGACTTGGCCTCACTCCCTCCACAACTCAACACATGGAAATACGTCTGGAGCACAAAGACTCTGACCTGAAGGAGGGTGGTCCTGGGCTGGAAGTCAGTTCCAGCCTGTGTATGGAAGATCTGTGACCTGTCTACCATCTATCAGTGTGAGAGACTGCTTGATTCAAATCCAGTTTCATTTATAGAACTTGGACTGCAAATTTACTCTTATTTCTTAGGTAACCAACTTTGATCTCTATGTTTACTACTTATCATCATTTAACATCTACCTTTCTGTAGTTAATAAATCTGTTCTATATTTTACCTAAAATGGCATATGACAGAAATTTTACCTAAAACAGAGGTACTTGGGAAGTTTACACAGGCTAATATGTTTTCTCCTTACATCAATGGAAGGACAGACTGGGTAATGAATTCACACTGGTCAGGCTTCTGACCAGAGCATGCAGGTTCAGCTCTGGCTTGCATGGCTCAGGAGCTCGGAGGAATTGGCTGTAGCCTCTCTATTGCTGGTTTATGACTGGGAAAAGCATTCATGTAACTCACCTGGGTGTGTTACTGCCTGCGGATGTCTGAGGTTTGTATCTTGCCAACAGCATTAGAGTGTGAGAGGCAGCCTGGGTTGATAGGACAGAAGGCTCAGTGGTCCCACGATGCAGGTTGCACCCCAGTAACCCTGTCACAGTCCCCCTTAAAATTCATACGAAAGGAACTCTATGAAGAAACCCTTTTGCTCATGCAGGCTCTGAGGTAAAAGCCAGGCCTTTGGACAAATCTTTGGGACTTTGAGTTTCACTTATGAGTTATTTGTCTTATTAAATCCAGATCCCAATAAACATGGTGATTGGATGAGCAAGTGTGTGGAGTCTCTGTAAAAGGGCCTTGAGTAGAGAGAATAAAGGGCAAGGCAGTACAGACACACCCTTGCCACAAACGGTTGCAGCGGGGCAGCCAACTTGTTTCTAATACTTAAATTGGGGGTGCTGCTTCTCCTGTTTCTATGCATGTATTAATCACTGCCTAACCCATTACTCCAACCCCTTGAGTATTTACTTACAGGATGCATGTCCTGAGTCTATCAGGAAGCCAGTGAGATAATGTATTTTTCTCAGCACGTAGATAAGGAACATTAGTTACTGCCCCACGCCAGGTCTTTATGATTCTTTCAGGCACGACACAAATTGCTTTTAAAATTAGCAATTTCTCAGCAGAGACACTTTCCATGAGCATTTTGGACCAACTTCTCCACACTGGGGCTGTTTGTATGGATAGATAGATATCCTCCACAGTGTCCCCTTTTCAACCTTTTAGAACAGGGGTGGGCAAACTTTTTGGCCCAAGGGCCACATTGGGTGTGCAAAATCATATCGAGGGCCAGGTAGGGAAGACCTCGCCTCCAATCTGGCCCTCTCCCACTTCCCGCCTCCTGACTGCCCCCTCAGAATCCCCGACCCGTCCAACCCCCTCACCTTGTCCCCTGACTGCCCCTTCCAGAGACCCCACATCCCTAACCACCCCCCAGGACCTCGCCTCCTATCCAATTCCCCTGCTCCCTGTCCCCTGACTGCCCCGACCCCTATCCACCCCCTAACCACCACCGCAGAACCCCATCCTGCTCCCCCATGAGCCCACCCAAACCACTACCCCGGAATCCCCCCCACCCCCGCTCCGCCCCCTTATCATGGCTGCTAGGCATGGCTCCAGGGGAAGGGGGGAAGCATGCGGCCTCGGCCCCACAGAGTGCTGCCCCAAGGCATGTCTCCTGCCCTGAGGTGTGTCTCTGGAGGAGGGAGATGCATGCAGCCCTGGCCCTCCGTGCTGCCCGCGCCGCGCAGCTCCGGGGAAGGGGGAAGCGTGCACCCCAGCCCCCCAGAGTGCTGCCTGCGTGGCGTGGCTCCAGGGGAGGAGGCAGCGCACATTCTCGGGCCCCTCCAGAGTGCCGGCAGTGCGGCTCCAGGGGAGGGGACAGTGCGGAGCCCCAGCCCCCCTGGAGTGCCGCCTCAGCGGCACAGCTCTGGGGGAGGGGGCAATGTGCAGCCCCAGCTCCCGGAGTGCTTTCCCACATGGTGTGGCTCTGGGGAGGGGGCAGCATGCAGCCCCGGCCCCTGGAATGCTGCCCCCGCAGCGCGGCTCCGGGGGAGTGGGGAGCGCGCAGCCCCAGCCCGCAGCGCTACGCGGCGTGGCTCCGGGGGAGGGGCGGGGGCAGCCTCCCCTGTCGGGGGCTGGATGGAATGGGCCCGAGGGCCGGATCCTGCCTGCGGGCCGTAGTTTGCCCACCCCTGGGCTAGAAGGATAGGGCTATCTGGGCACAGTAAGGATAGAGGGAATAAGAGTGGCAAGTGAGCAAGCACCTCTGCCAGGACCAGAGTTTAAGAAGTGCAGGGAATTGAGGGGGGTCAGCCCCTCCCTGAAGCCCGCGGGAGCTGCAGGAGACCAGATGGGCTTCTCTGTCTCCCCACCCCTCCAGGAAAGAGACTTGCTTCCCATGCAGGAAACTAGGACACTTCTGCTCAAACACAGACTGCCTCTATGGCCAAGTATCGGTAGATGAATCCAGGGCCCATCAGAGGGAACCAATGAAATTATTAGTGCCCATACAGGTTAAGAACTGATAGACTTGGGCTGCTGCAAGATGCTGGTGAGGACAAATCAGTCATTGCCTGAAACGGTTCCCACAGGCACCATCTATTTGCAATGCACCCATGGGTGTGTGTGCTCTTACTCCCTGAGGAAGGTACCTCTGAAGGTGCAAAACATGTGTGTGGGTCACTCCGAGCCTCGCGTTTCTGGTGATAATTGGATGAGACTGGAAGTTTTTTAGAGACCTGATGAGGCTCGAGAATGGGCAGTACTTGAGAGGGATTAACAGTAATGCTGGAGATGGGAAGATGGCGGAGCTACAAGCCACATAGGAAATGGTACAGAAGGAACTGTGAGCTATGTTAAACCTCAAGATGTAGAGAAGTCACATACCGAGTGTCAAAGTCCTACAGGTTTGGGGCCTAAATGGGATGGCTCAACCAGATTCTGCATAAACTTCTGGAAGATCAATGTAGCATCAGAATTCCACACTTACCTGATGCAAAGGGTTGATGAATTGTTAGAGAGATTAGGGGCCACCAGCTATATCATCACCCTCCACCTAATCAGGGATCCCCTCTCTTGGAATCCCAAAACCCCCCAGCTTTCTGTATGTTGTTTCACTTGTACCACTTTAAAACTATGCCATTGGGTCTACATGATGCAGCAGCCCCTTTCCAAAGGCTGATAGATCAGGTGCACTGACCTCATGGCAAGTATGCAACTGTGTACACTGATGACATCATAATCTATAGCAAGTCATGGAATGAGTATTTAATACATGTTGCAGAAGTCTTGCAGGCCTTAAAGATAACACCGTCAAGTGCCTCCTAGCTAACTGAGAAGTGATGTACCTGGGGTATACAGTAGGGAGGGGCTGCCTACATCCTTTGGTGGGAAAGTCCAAGCTCTAAAGAACGCTTTGAACTGAGTATGAAGAGGCAGGCAAAACACTTTCTGGGATTGATGGTGTGTTATAGATGGTTTATTCTGGATTTCACCATGACTGAGGCCTGAGTGATGGACCTAGTGAAAGAGGCAGCCCCCAAGAAGGACTAGTCATCTCTGAGCCTTCAAGAAATTGAAAGATTAACTGACTTGGGAACTGTCCTGTTCCACCCTGTTTCTAAACCTTTTATCCTTTATATGGATGCCTCTAATGTCTGCCTGGAGGCTGTGTTGCCCCAAGATGTGGAAGGACAAGAACACCCAATCCTTTACCTCAGACAAAAATTGTTTCCCCGGAAAGTGTCATACCCAGTAATAAAGAAGGAGACCTTGGCAGTAAAATGGGCCATTGAAACACTCCACTATTACTTATGGGAACAGCCAGGCCATCTCGCAATGGATCATGCAGCCCTTCAGTGGCTGAATGCCATGAATGATCATAACTCATGGATTATGCACTGGTACTTCCCACAGCAGCCATACAAGTTTGAGGTTCTACACTAAGCAGGATGTGACCACAAGAATACGGACTTCTTTTTCCAGGATGGAGGGGACACTGTCTACACAGACCGACCCTGAATCACCCAGACTGAGGGCAAGGGTGTGTGACAGGGTTTACAGGCCCCACATTAAAGTTAAAGGAGTCCTTGAGCATTATTCAGCCAGGAAGAGCCCCATCCCTCAGCAACTGCCGGCCATGCTCCCTATGAAGAAATGCTTAAAAGGAAGCTCTGGCAGACAGGCTGCAGGAGTGTGAGAGACTGACTGCAAGAAAGCAGACAGGCTGTAGCTGCTGAGACAGTGTGTGCTACAGGGGAAGGTCAGGGACTGCGAATAAGACTCAGCCAGGAGGCTGGGGGCCTGATCCCACCCTGCTGGCCCCCTTCTCTCTAACTAGGTGGAACAACTGGTCTCTGAGAGTGAGCTGGGAAGCCCCCACCCAGGAGAGGCTCTGAACTACTGAGGCTGTGAAAGGAGAACGCTTGGGCCATGCCCTGAACTGAAGGGAAAACGGGGAAGGCAGGAAGCAGCCCAAGGGAGGCTGATCTGGAATAGCAGTCAGAAAGGACTGAGCGACCCCTTGCCTTTCTTCTCTTGGATCCTGAGCTGGAACCCAGTGGAGAGGGAGGCCCGGGTCCCCCTACCCTTCCCTCTTCCTCTGAGAGATCCCGGAGGACTGCAGGAGGAGGGGGAAACAAATTGTGATTTGGCAAACTCTCCAGAAGAGCCACCCCAAGACTCAGAGAAACTGTTCAGCTACGATCTGACCCCTAGGCCTGGTGCCCCACGAGTCTCTCTCTCTGGGCGACGGAAGCTCTGTGGCCAGTCCATATCTGGTACAGAACCTTGACCTGCTAGTAGCAGCCCTGCAACTTATCTTGTATACAACGTACATGGCAGTCTGTGCAACCCAGCAGTGCCTGGCCTGCTGCTACAACAGACCCACTCTTGTCCCCCTGATTTGGACTCCAGCTCTGTTCTCCACCTTTGATCCCTGGAGCCGCATGGTGTCAGGGAGGACAGCCTCAGAGACAGGGACAGACGGTTGGCTACATGAGGGATGACAGTTTGGGTACATGCACAGAGGAAGGCACCATGGCGGTCAGGCAATAGACCAGCACTTATGAAAGAAACTCCCTTCACCAGCTTCCCCTCTTTCCCCCTCGTCACATAGCAGGGACAGAGCAAGAGTGAAGGGGGCTGCCCATCCCTCTCCACACCCAGGCCCCTGCTGTCAGGGTGCCATCCAGGACACAGAGGGGTGTCTGAGGCTGTCAGTCTGACTCAACCATAGCTGTGTGGCCAATGATGAGACAGAAGGGGATTTTGCACCCTGGTCCAAACCCGAGAAAGCACGTGCAACCCCGTTAATGAGTTTTCTGCAGGTTCTGCAGGTTCACCTGCAGAAACCTTGCTATGACATTTATTTCCTGTAGATAGTCATGTTTGACTATCTTCTTGGTGCTCTGCCAGGGCCATGACTGAGCCTGGGTGGGCCAATCCAAAGACCTCACTAAACCATCCAATCAGTAGTAGCAACAGGTGGTGTATACAAAGGGCAGAGACTTAACCAGTGTGAGCTTATGACCCACACTTACTGGGAATTCCTTGTACACAGGGAATAATTGCAATCCCCGATACCTAACATGAATGGGACTCAACGGGTTACCCGCACCTGTCAGTGTAGGGCAGAGACACGCTGAGCCAGATAATGTGCAAACAGCCCCAGACATCTAAGGTCATCACAAACCTGTTATTGCTCGAGCTCAGGTGGCCATCGATCCTGTGACAGCAGGCTGTTTGTGTGGGGGTCTCATGGTTTTACTTTTTTCTGAAATAAAGTCTGCATGTGGCTTCTTTTATGTTTCTGGTAGGTGTCTAACTTTCTGTGTTTCTATTTGTTATCTCATTGCACTTGATGTTCACAGGGGCCCTTTCCATATCTGTAAAAGTTGTAAAACTTCTTTGCTATGTAAAACCTGTATATGCATTTACATTTGCTCAAAAACTGTCATGCAATTTCCCCCTAGGTTTGTGAGACATTAACCCTGCTAGCCTATGTATGAAGGGAAGGAAGGTGAAGGAAGGTGTTGGAAGAGGAAAATAAATGCTTTAGACAAATACAAGCTATATTTTAATCACACAAAAGTTACTGGGCTTAATATGGAGTAACTGGATGAAATGCAACAGCTTATGATGTACAGGAGGCCAGACTGGATGATATAATGGTCCTTTCTGGTCTTCAGTTCTATGAATCTAAAACCACAAATTATGGAAAGTAGATGGGAATAACTTGCTGGTCCAGGGTGATAAATAAAGATGGCAAAGATATCTAGAGTGAAATTGATAACTGGTTTGAGGACCTGTAGTAGATCTACACACCACTTAAATTCCAATTAAACCCTCAAAGTGGGAAGTAAATCATGCAATGGCTGAGAACTGACCATCTGGACAGGGGTCAGTTCCATCCTTAGTGAGAAAATAAACGCCATGTGTTTCTCTCTTATCCCCTGAGATAGGGCAGGCTGATAGATGAAATGACATGATTACAAAAATATTTTTCAAAAGCTGTTTTCTGATGTTCTGTCCTGTTCTGGCCAGCAAGTGGTAGCAAAGAGCTGCCTCCAACAAGCTTGTACTTATGGGCCTGACAAGGAAAATAATCTTCCTTATTTGCAACTGCAATGAAAGCAAAGTCTAATGTTTATTTATGTAATTAAAGTACATCTGTCCATCTGAGCACACACCACTGAAATTAAAATTAACAACTGTTACCAATCTGACTTGAAGCAAACCAACACCACCATTCTCATTCTGGGATTAATTATCTCTGGTTACAGGCTCAATTTAAGAAAAAACAAGATACAAATGTATCTTGCACTGTGCCCTAAAAATTACCAAACTCAGGGAGCAAATTCTAGACCTGAGCTTTCTTCAGGGAGAATATTCTGGCACCCTCTGCCAGGGTTGAACCTAAGAGACCAACAGCCAAAGTTTTCCAGTGCAACACAACTGCCACTCTGGGGCATGCAAGGAAAAGGTGGTCTTCAAGATAACTAGGTACCAGGCCATTGAAAGTTTTATAGATCATAACTAACACTTTTAATTCCATCCCAGATAAGATTGGGAGACTTTACAGAGCACACATGTTATCTGTTCAAGTCAGCCTGTCAAATTAAACTTGGGCAGCAACATTCTGCACTAGATGAAAATTCTGATATTTTTCAAAATCAGGATCCTAAATCTTGGCTTCTAAAACCTTACTTTACCATGACTAAAGCTCCTCGGCACTACAGTAATACAAATAAATAGAGAAGAAAGTCACTCTGGTTTAGATAAACCTGTGATTTAAACAGATTTGGTTAGCTATTTTGTTTTAAATCAGGTTTATTTTGGTTTAGTTTAAGTCAATGTGGAATCAGTGTATGCTAAACTGAAATAAGTCACTCTTATACTGCAAGCAGAGTTTCAACAAATCCTTTTGCATTGCTTTAAATAAATTGATTTTCAAAACAAGTTAAGTTAAACCAGGGGAACTTTCCCATGGACAAACCCTTAGCCTTCTTTTTATACTTGACTCTGGGAATTCTTTGGACATCTTTTTCAGAGGGAGGAAAAAACATTACACATATAGGGTGAAATCCTGGTATTATTGAAGTCAGTGGTAGTTTTTCCACTGACTTCTCTGGGGCTGGGATTTCATCCTTAGTTCATGTATGGAAGACCTTATTTAAATGATGAGACAGGATCAGAATTTTCAGATGTTTTTGCAAGCTGTGTGAGTGTCGTCTTATTAGAAGGAATTGGAGAATTTCTCCTTATCTCAGTCTGGAATGTTTTCCTGTGAGATTGTCCTCTCAGGGAAATACTACTAAGAGGTTGTCTTGAAAGAAATAGTCTCTTAAGGCTGGATTCACAAAGGTACTTCTGACACTGAGCATTGCTACTAGGGTGACAGGACAGCAAAGGTGAAAAATCGGGACGGGGGTAAGGGGTACTGGGAGCCTATATGAGAAAAAGACCCCAAAATTGGGACATCTGGTCATTCTACTTGCTACGCCTAACTTTTAAGTTCTTAGAAATCCCAGGAATTACATAGCCTGAGTTAGGCACCTAGGCTCCTATACAATGAATCCGGTGGGGGGGGGGGATACAGGCTCCTTACACTGAAATTAACAAAAGTCAGCATGCTACATGGCTTCTTGCTGAAAATAGATACTTGGTAGTGCCAAGCCAAGGGAGGTATGCTAAACCCTGCCTCTCTCTTGGAGACAGATGCCTAAATCCAGGCTGCAGGGAGGCATCTCCCTCTGTTTGGGATAGGTGCCTATGCTGTTTTAGCAAAACACAGGAGGAGGGCAGCCCTCCATCAAAATTTTTGGCAGCACAGTTAGGGTACCTACCTGAGATATGGGTGATCCCTGGTTCAAGTCCTCCCTCTGCCTGAGGTAGGAGAAAGGATTTGAACTAGGATCTGACACATCTGAGGTAAGTGCTCTAACCACTGAATTATGGGCCATTCTGCTGTTGGGTTTCCTCATTCTCTGCTGTGGAAGCAGTTCCATTTTTGGATAAATAAATACATAAAAAATAGGAACATGGATCTCCCATCTCTCTGCTCTAACCACAAGGCTACAGAATCATTCTCACACTTACTCTCTTTCTCTCAGGTCCAATGAATATTTTAATTATTTAATCCACAGGGAAACAGCTTCAAAAACAGACTGAGGAAGCCCCACCTCAGAATATCCCATACTCCAGCAGCTAGGGCCCTCACCAGAGAGGTGGCAGATCCCAGTCCACCTCTCTTTTCCCATTTAAGTAGAGGGAGGACTTGAGCTATGGGTCACCTAGATCACAGGTGAGTGCTCTAACCAGTAGGCAAAAAGTTACGAGGGAGGGTCCCCCCACACCCATGGGACTTCAAGTGATAAAGAATCAAGAGATGCAACTATGTAAGTTGCATAATCTTGTAACTTTTTCCTCATTGGCCTCATTGACACCTACATTACTCCTCTCCTGTCCATACAAATATATCTTTTAAGATCAACTTCCCTGCCCATCATTCTGACATCACTCCCCTCTTTGAATCCTGCAATAGCTCCCCGTTCTCTGCCACATCAAGTTTAGTCCACTTGTGATTGTGTTCAAAACCTTGCATAACTTTACTCCTCACAGATTATCCTCCCTTGTATCGTATCATGTTGTCCCTGGTCCCCTCTATTCCTGCAGATGTTGTCAGCCTCAGTAGCCCATTTGTCCCTTTCTATAACACCCATTTCTCACACAACTGTTTCCATGCTTTCTTCCAAGCAGCTCTTTCTGCATAGAATATTTACCCGTGGAGTGCCGCAGGCTTGAGTATGCCATAATCCCTATGCCATCTGTATGCAGAGGATACCCATGACTATACATTATTGAAATCTGATGTTCACACCATCTTCCGAGTACGCCAACACCCTGACAGAATTTAGCACCTGATGCCTAATGTCTTCCACTTTATATTCAATTAGGATTTACTAAGAGGCAATTGTTCAGATAAAAAAAATCACTTTCAAGCCATGGGTCAAGCAAAGAATTAATCACAATGAGATAAATGTTTGGTTTTGTACCCAGTATAAAACATCATGGGTGCTTTGCCTTACAAATAAGCTTTATCCTATATATTTTTCTTACATTTTTCCTTTAATTCCTTGAAATATGGTTTATTTCTATCTCTCAATTTGGAAAGACATGGAACCAAGAGCTTAAGAAGCTAAATTTCAGCAGCACCCTAGGCATATGTGAAAGGGCATTAATAATGGTCAAAATCTGTAATTACACAGAATAGCGTGACATCCAAGTTGCATTTGTGCCTTAAACATAAACATCTTTTTCTTAAAATGATCTCTTTAGCTGTAGAGAAAAACAATGAATTCATTCAATGCAAAAAACAATAGGGAAACTTGGAACTAGTGACCACAAGCTACTTGAAATCAGCAAATTGAAGAACTAAAAGAGCATAGCCCATGGTGTAAATAAATCAAGTGCCAGGTGTGGTTATTCCACTCATCGTCACATTTTTATATGTACTGTGGCAAGGCATCTTTTCAGTTTCACCAGCCTCAGCTGGTTTAGCCTTGGTGAGAAGGCTTGGGTAAAAAAAGTTCCTCTTGGCTGCACAGGGGCAGTCCATTCCCTCTCTCCGCCTGTCTTTTGGGCTTGTTTTTTCTCCCTTATGGGAGGGAAAGCAGCCTCCCCTCCTGGTAAGGCTCAGTTTCTTACTGCCCCTAAACTACTGACAGCGTGATTCCTTTCCCCCTCTCTCACAACAGGGGAGGGTTTAAAAAGGTCTCAGGCAGCCCTTAGTTGGAATCAGCTGATCCTAACTGACCTCAGGTAATTCCTTCCCAGCTGATCCTAATTGATCTCAGGTAACCCTCTTCTCAGGTGAACCTGATTGACCTGTAGTCACCCCTCCTCCATTGATAAGGAGGAGGACCTTTTAACGGTCCCAGACTATTTTCTACCCCCTCCTTGCAGCTGTCTGTCCTGCTTTTATACAGTAAATAGCCAGATTGTTTATGGTTTATCATTGTACCTTTCCACCTTTTCAACACTAAGTCAGGATTTGTTATACTTAGGTCTTAGACATTTTGGCAAAATAAAATTCCTTCACATTCTAATAAAAGAAAGAAATAGAATGAAGGAGTAAACAGAAAACTGTTCTTTCTACCATCTGTGACTTTGCTAAAGAAACTCATGCGCAATGATTTCAACACAGCTGATAACAATTTCTGAATATTTTAACAGTCTATAAAAAATGGGTTACATCTGAGCTGTCCAAAAATATCTGTTGAAAAAGGAATTTTCAGTGCACAACAAGGTCAGCTGGCAACCTGTGTCTGGCAGAAACTCTGTTCTCCTAGTACTTTCTAATGTAGGAAGCAAGTCCCAACTACTTCACGACTAGCCCAAGGTATGGGACTGAGGAGAAGAATCTGAAGAACACAGAAAGCTTGCATCTGACCTGCTCCTTATTATGGCTATAAAGCAGAGGATGGCATCTTTAACAATATCAGTAATTTACTGGCATTGGTCAAGAAGCTATCAATGTGCTGGGGCACATTACTTTCAAATGCTTCTGTCAATAAGAGACTGATGAAATAACATATTGATAATATAAGAATGATGATATCACAGGGATGACAATGTTATGGTCTAACCTGTTCCCTTCTAGGGTCTGCCATAACTCCTTTCATCCCCTCATAACAAACTGAATGCCCATCGAGGGAGGGATTTGGTGACAGGCCAAGAAGCCCTAAACCAGTGACTGATAAGCAGCTCCTCTCCTAGAAATGACAAACACTAAAAGCCATGAAAAAGCTAAAAAGAGAGACATGTTGAAAAATATATGCAAAGTGAACATTAAAGGGAAGAAATGGATATTAGTAAAAATAAAATAATTGTTTAATTTATTTTTTTTAAAAAAGCCCTGTTAGAATCTAGGTGTTAACTAAAACACCCAATGTGCTTTCCTCCATGTCTCAAATCTATATGATCGCCCAAAGGATCTACTTATCTATGGTAGGAAATAACTAATATGGGTGTCAGGCCATAAAACTGGGTGTCAGGCCCAGACCACTAAAACAATGACTGATTAGTAGCACCACTCCTAGACCTGATAAAGAAACATAGCTAAAAGCATGAAAAAGGCTAAAATGTAAAAAGAGAGAGAAAATTGTTATAAAATATGTGCAAAGACAGCTCTTAAGGAAAAATAGCTATTTGTTTAAAAAGGAAAAGTTTGTTAGAATCTAGGTGTTAACCAAATCACCTATATGAGTATGTCCACACCATAAATGAAGGTATGACTGTATCACAGGCTACACTAGCTTTCAGCTAGCTAACCCTGGTAAAACAGTTGTATAGATATTGTAGTATGGGCCAGCCATCCAAGTATGTACCCAGAGTCCCCAGTGGCCTGGCACTGGGACAACTAGCACACATGGCATACCAGTCACTGCTATTGTTACCTGTGTTAGTTACGTTAAAGTTAGTGTAGGTGTGCTACAATCAGACTTTAATTTGCTGTGCAGATGTACACTGAGTGTATTAATTTGAGGAGGACCTGACCAAGATGCTACAAGTCCCCCACCATATTCTCCTTAGCTAGAGAGAAAAGGGAAGGAATAGGATTTGGTATATGGTCCATAACTATAACCCAATGACTGATATGTAACACTATCTGTAGAAAGGATGAAGAACTGTGTTATAATAATGAGAAAAGCTAAAATGTAAAAAGAGGGAGAGATGTTTAAAACTACTTGCAAACAGACCTGTTTATCAAAAAGAGATGTTTATAAATGTTAGCAAAAACACCTGAATGTGTTTTCCACTAGAATAATTGAACACAAAATCATTTATATATATGATTTATATAGTCTAATAATCTGTGATAGAAATTATATATTTTACAATACATTTATTGGTAGAAAGCTTATATAATTTTTTAAATTTAAAGATAAAGGACCAAATTTGTAAAAGTATTTAGACACCTAGAGATGCAGGTAGGCACCTAGTGGGAGTTTCAAAAGCCCCTAGGTGCTTAACCCCCTCTGAAATCAATGGGAATAAGGTGCTTCACTTGCTGAGGTCCTTTAGAAAACCCTTCTTGGCACCTATCTGCATCTTTAGGCATGCAAAGACCTTTACAAATCTGACCCACACAAAATTGTTGATATCCTTATATAAGTATCCAGAGAGAGGAAGCAAATATCCAAGGTAAGGGAATATAGCAGAGCTGAGACATTATAGGTTATGCACTCACTGGTTTTGTAAAAATTCTGTCATTTAATTTTTAAAAGCTAATTCATCCTATTTGAGTCCTCTTTCCTCAACTAGATCAATTTTTAATCTAGCACAGGCCATAATTTACCCCATTTCTCTTGATTGTTTTATCTTTGTTCCGTAGAGACTGTATGTTTTTGCAACCAAAGTGATAAAATACATTTATTGGGTGAAACCACAAAAAATTTAAACAGATGTCTGTCTTTAACTTCAGAAACATTAGGGTGTGTTCCTAACACTGTGCCCATAGGAATTTGGGATAATGTGGGCCTTGGAATAATTCTTGCATCCATTTTCTAATAATTCTTGCATCCATAACCAACAGTTATATCTAATTTCAAAGCCAATATTAACCCCTTATAACAATAATGGAGAACACACTTGTAATATATTTACAACTTAATTTTTCCTGCTTTTGCCTGGTTTTAATTTTAATAATTTTTTTTTAAATTCTTAAAAATTGAAAGTTTTAAATGTCAGTATTTCTTAGGAGTTTGGGACAGTTGAAATTCTTAAATTCTTAAAAAGGTAGATAAAATATCACTAAGAGTATGTCTACGGCTGGGAGTGTAACTTCAAGGTGGCTGACAGTGATTATCAGGCTGCAGCTCTATACTGTAACACAGATACCTTTTTTAAATTAATTTTAAAACACAGAGAAAAGGTGATAAAAACATTCTGGAACACTGTTCGCAAGGCTGCCCCAGAAACCTTACTATCAGTGAATCTGTTCTAAGCCATACCATTTGAACATGCACAGTGCAGCTTGTTAGAATCTTGCTGGTAAAATCTCTGAACATTGTATCTGCAATCACCATGCTCCCCAGGCCCGTGAGATTCCCGAACAGAGCTGTAAGAATAACAAATTTTTTTTAGCTCTCTAGTAGTTCTGAAAAACTGTGTGTGAGGGGGAAATAATTGGTTTGAACGGAAACCAAATGTTTTCAGAATTTTCAACACATTAAAAAAGTTGAAAAACTTTAAGTCTGGGTTGCAGAAACATTGTCAATTTTGGACACTTTAAACGTTTTGTAAATAAAAGCAAAGGAAATGAAGGACGAGATTCATAAAACTGAAGAGGAGGAAGTGCCTCCCCCACTCTGGAGCAGGGACTTGAACCTAAACCTCCACCAGGACTGCCCTAACCACAAGGATATAAGGTATTCTGGGAGAGGTCTCTCTCAATCTGTCCAGTTGAAATTGTTCCACTTTGTAGTAGTTAGTTGGAGCAGGACCCAGAACCCATGTGTCCCCACTTCTCAGGTGAGGGCCCCAACCAATGACTATTCAAATATTTTATGGCACCGCCACCTCATCAGCTGTTCTGTGTGGGATCTGATCTAGCAGATGTGCTCTAAGGCAGCCTCTGAGCATACGCTCATAGGTAAGATCTGTGAGCTTAGTTTGTGACTGCTGCTGAGCCTTAGGAGCCAAGCAGCGTAGTGGTGTCAGGATGCAGTTGGGAAAATTTAGGGGACTTTACCAATGGAAATGTAGACACCTATAGGTTTAGAAAGCAGCATCAATAACTTTACACACTCAAAAGATGTACTGCAAATCAAATGTCAATTAACAGCTTGATTCTACCAGCATGGAGGAGATGGGAGAGTGAAGCCGTCAATATGGCTTTATGGGAGAATGCTCAAAAACATGAACATATTAGAAAGTCTAGTGGAAAAGTATATACGATGTAGTTAAGGTATCAGGAGAAAAATAAGGACAATAACCCCCGGGCCCTAAAAACAATAGACAAAATTAACTTAATACTAACAGAATGAGTAAAGAGGCATAAAAGGACTTTTGCAACTATATCGGGGAAAATACTAAAGATAAGATGATATTATTTAAGTAGAGACATACAAATAATGATTCTGCTAAAACAGATTAAAACAGTGGCATTCACTATCTTTCACAAGAGAAGTGAAGGTGGGATGGGTAATAAATAATGAAAAAACGATTGCTAGATTTAAAAATACAGGTATAAGCATGCTTGTAAAGTCTGAAAATTATATAGATACGTATCATTTTCAGACTTTACAAGTATTCCCATATATAACAGATCTTGATGAACTGGATCTTAATCCTGAGCCCTGGTCCCAATCCAGCAAAGCACTCAGGCACATGCTTAATTTTAAACAGCAAGTACATGTTTTCATGCTTTGCTGGATCAGAACCAGATGGCTCAACAATCTGCAACTCAGGCCTCCAAAAGTGTTTATGGAACTTACTGAATGATCCACTTACAGTTACATTTTAAAAATAAAAGGTAACAGGGGAAGACTGGGCAGCTGTGGTGGGGTTCAGTGGGGGCTTGGAGCTCCAGGGTCCCCCATGGCGTGGAACTGTGGTATCCTCCACTGCCTGTGGCAGCTGGGAGCTGCTGGGGGCTCCGGCTGCCCATGGTGGCTCAGAGCTGCAGGGTCCCCACCACTTGGGAGCTGTGGGGGGCCTTGCTGCCTGCGGTGGCCAGGAGCTGCTCAGCTCTAAGTCGCTTGCAGTGGCTGGGAGCTATGGGAGGCCCCCTGCCGTCTGTGGTGGCTCAGAGCTCCGTGGTCCTCTGCTGCTTGCAGCACTGAGAGCTCCAGGGGGCCCTCGCCACCCATAGTGTCCAGGAGCTGCAGGGTTCCCCTGCCACCCACAACAGCTCGGAGCTCCAGGGAGGGCAGGGCATCGTCCATGGTGGCCAGGAACTGCTCAGCAGGGTGCTCTCTGCCACCTGCAGTATCTGGGAGCTGTGGGGTACTCTCACAACCTGCAGCAGCTCACAGCTTTGGGGGAGCCCCGTGGCCTCAGGTGGTGGGGGGACACCGCAGCCCCCATGGACAACAGGGGGATCTGTAGCTCCCAGTCACCACAGGCTGGTCACCGAGGTCTCTGGAAGTCACGACATCCGTGACAAAATCATAGCCTTAATAATGACTCCATTGTAATCTTGTGCTTTCCCTTCTGTTTGTATCCACCTGTTATCTCATACTTGATTTGTAAGCCGTTCAGGGCAGGGATTTATAGTGTCAAGCCAATGGGGCACTGATCCTTAACTAGGACAATATAGTCTGGATTTTAGTACAGCGTTTTTAGAGTATCTCTATTTGTTTAGCTATGAGCACTGTCACATGAACAGAAAATTGTAGGATATTCAGCAAAGTAGTGTGACAGACAAGAGCGTATCAAGTTGGGTAAACTTATCCAGATCAACGCATGAATGCTAGGTTGCATCTTATTTAGGATCTTTATGAATGATCTGGGGGAGGAGGTACTCAACAAAGGACAGAAGGTTTGCAGGAGGAGGTTTATCAGAAATTGGGAGGTATTCCAAATACCAGAGGGGACAAAAACTCACATAAAGTAGAGATGTTAGAAATAGGGGCAGGAAATAATCAAATGACATATCCTACAGACAATGCAAGTTAATTGATCTGGCATAGGGCATCCAAAACACATCTATTGAATAAGAAATAAAAATTTAGCACTAATGCTAGGCAAGTTAGATGTGACATTGCAATATAATCTATATGAAGGCTTGGCAGAATTCAGTTTTTCCTTTCTCCTAATTTTGATGAATAATATAGATATTTATTTTAAGCACTTTTTACATTTTTATCCATTCAAATTTTCACAGCCGCAGGAGCTAATGGGAGTGGGAGGGCAGACAATAGCTATTTAATGACAGCAGATGTCGGGACTCAAGAAGTTAAAGTTGTATATCTGCCTGAACACAAATTGTCCATATTACATCAAATATATGTAACTACCCTTCAGTCAAACTGTAACAAGTTTCAAACAGCATTTTTTTACTTTGCCTAGCTCTACATTCAATATTATTGATGGCCATGTTTGTTTGCCTTGGTGTGTGTATGGTGAAACTGGCACTTACTGACATTTACGGATAAAAATCTAACCCTTCCCACCTAATAAAACAGATCAATGTCACTCAAAAAAGAGAGATAAGGTTAGCGAGGTAATATATTTATTGGACCAATTTCTGCTGGTGAATTTAAAGAGGCAAGCTTTGGAGCTAGCTACTCAAAGCTCTCCTTCTTGAAGAAGAGCTCTGTGTAAGGTGGAAAGCTTAAGTTAGGACCAGGGTGACCAGATGCCCCGATTTTATAGGGACAGTCCCGATTTTGGGGTCTTTTCTTATATAGGCTCCTATTACCCCCACCCTATCCTGATTTTTCCCATTTGCTCTCTGGTCACCCTAGTTAGGACGTGACTTCACCCATCTCGTCTGTCTAATATCCTGGGACCGACAGAGCTCCCCGGACTCAACAAATCCTGACTCTGGGCAGCAGCGGCAGCAGCAGCGGGAACATCAGCGAGCACGCGGCTGAGTGACAGCCCTTCCGGGACGGGCTGTCGCGGGCTTGTGCCCAGGCGAGCGGGCCCCTCGGTACCAGCCCAGCCCCATGTCACACACACCAGCGGGCACGCGCCGCGGGAGCGTGCCGGGGGCAGAGCTCGTACAAAGCACCTCGCTCAGGTGCCTGCGGGACTGGGAGTGGGACTGGCAGGGCGGGGGGAGGGGGGCAGGCTCGCTCCTCCCCGCCGCGCTCCCTGACTGACGGGCGCCGGCTACAGCCAGGCCCGCTCCCCGGGGCGCCCGGGCAGAGGCGCGCGCCGGCCCCCTGCACCGCCCGGGGGACACGAGCCCGCCCGGGCGGTGGGGACGGGGGCAGGGCGGCCCGTTCCCATGTGCGCGCCCTGGCGCCGGGGCCGCCTCCCCCCCCTTCCCCCTTCCCGCTCCCCGGCGCCGCAGCGCCCCCTGCCGCCCGCGAGCCGGGCGGAGCATCGCGTGCGAGCGAGCCGCCCTCGGGAGGCTCCGCTTGTCGCTCCCCCGCCCGCCACCTGAGTCACCCGGGGAGCGGCGGCCGCGCATCTCCCGCCGCTCACACCCGCCTGGCCGGCGGCGTCAGCGCCTCGGCTGCCGCGGCGCGGGACTTTGCCCCCCCCGCACCCCGACCCGGGACCGCGGCTGCTGCTTTGGGTGAGTCGCTGCCTCTCTCGTTATAAAGGCAAGTGGCGGGCGTGAGGTGGGCAGGGATGCCGGGGCGGCCCCAGGGCTTCGCTGGCGACCCCCAGCCTGCGCGTCCCTCCCCCGCACTGGCCCCGCTCGCCGGGGCCGTCGCCCGGAGGGGCTAAGCGCGCTCGGGGCGGCTACTCGCGCAGGGGGGCGAGTTGCATTGTGTGAAACTCCCGTGCTGAGCGCCCGCGTCCAGGAGGAGCGAGGTCCCGGGACCCGGGATGCTGGGAACATTTTCCTCTTCGGTGGAAACGAAAGGATTTTGCGCTGGCCCCTTTGGCTCCCAGATTTGGCTTCCCCCGTCTTCTGTCACTGATGCCTTAGGAGACCTTCAAATGAAAAGTTAATGAAATAGCGTTTCATGGAGGGACTATCTTCAAAATTTAAATAAGTGAAAACAAGCAGGCGGTGATAGCTCTGGGGCAGTCAGCATTTCCTCTAGGAAACCCTGTATGTAATTGAGCTCTACATATTCTCCCTGACTTTCAGTTTGGCGGAAGGGGGCAGGGAGAGAGTCCAACACTTTTGAAGTTTGTCTCTGTTTGCCTCCTAAACTGGACTTTTCAGCCCTTCATGTGGACCTGCAACTTTGGGTATTATGGAAAAACACAATTTAGAGGCCAGGTTATTTCATTTGGAAACCCATTTTTCTAAGCGTGGACACCAAGATGTTATGCTTTTCTGGAATCAGAGAGGTAGCCGTGTTAGTCTGGAATTGCAGAAGTGACAAAGAGTCCTGTGGCACCTTAAAGACTAACTAAAGTTTTAGAGCATAAGCTTTCGTGGGCTAATACCCACTTCGTCGGATGCATGCATTAGCCCACGAAAGCTTATGCTCTAAAACTTTAGTTAGTCTTTAAGGTGCCACAGGACTCTTTGTCACATATGCTTTTCTGTGATTAAAAATTAGTTTCCAGCAGTTGGTTTACTAGCGTGCTTGGCAATAATTGGTAGTTGGCTGTCTCAGCAGAGAGACTCACAATTGTATTGAAATAAGAACTGAATTATCTAATTGGACCCAGAAGTAGTCTACCCAGAAGATGCATCTTTGTGAGCCACTGAGGAGAAGATAACACTGCCACTGTCCGTACATAATGGTTTGCTGGGTAGAGGACTTCATTATTCAGTGCTGTCAGTTAGGCACTTTCGTAAGCAGTAAATGCACTAATTCTGTGTGCAGTTAAACAAAAGAGGCCTAAAGATTGACAGTCAAAATTAAACCAGCAAAAAACCACCCGTTAACTCACAATCAGGGTTGAGGTTTTAAAAAAATCTCTACAGAGTAATGCAGTACCCAAGAATGTAAATACTAAAGAAGTTAGGAAATGGTCAGTTACTTTTCCAACAGCAACCTTTATGGGACCTACTATTGTCCATTTTCTAAATACAGGCCGAGATCTCTTCTTTCATTGCCACGTCAATCTTATCTCTACCTCGTTATGTATGTATGTTACAATACAGTTTTTCATTAACTGATCATATAACCTATATATTATCAATGCTCAGGCCCAAAGAGAGATATGAGAATCTGGAATCTGTACTGGGGTAGTGGATGAGTACTTGAGCTCTCCAGCCTGCATGTAGAGAATAAATTGAAAATATAGGAGTCTCTGGCCTGTATAGATAGACAGTACACTGTGGTGTGGATGGCTTAAGCTCTCCTGCAGAAGGTGGACAGGAACAGAGAGATATTTTTATGTGGAGAATTGGTAAAGATTCGGGGCACAAAGTTAAACTTGGTGTCTGAACTTTAATTGAGAATGGTATGAATCTCTAATATCTGCATTCAAAATGACCCATGGGTAATATGTAGTGGTGTTGTAGCTGTGACAGTCCCAGGATATTAGAGAGACAAGGTGGGTGAGGCAGTATTTTCTGTTGGTGAGAGAGACAAGCTTTTGAGCTTACACAGAGCTCTCCTTCAGGAATAGGTGCCGACTCCGTGGATGCTCTGGGGATGCGGCACCCACGAGGAAAAATTAGTGGATGCTCTGCACTCACTAGCAGCCAAGCTCCCCTCACCACCCACCTCCTCCTCCCTTTAGCATGCCACATCCCTGCTCCTCCACCTACCTCCCAGCGCCTCCCCCCTCATTTGGCAGAATTAACACGCTCTGGGAGGAGGAGTGGGAACGTGGTATGCTCAGGGAAGGAGGTGGGGCTGGGGCAGGGATTTGGGGAAGGGGTTGGAATAGAGGCAGGGAGGGGGTGCAGTTGGGGGAGGGGACTTTGGGGAAGGAGTTGGAATGGGGGTGGGGCAGAAGAGGGAAGAGGCAGGGCAGGGGTGGGACCTCATGGAAGGGGTAGAGTGGGGGCAGGGCAGGGGACAGCACGGGATTGAGCACTCACGGGAAAGAAAAGAAGTCAGTGCCCATGCCTTCAGGTGTGGGAAATAGGTCAGAGTGTCAGTTTTTTTGCTGGGACCCCCTTTGAAGGCAGCACCACAGAAAGAAAAAAAGCAGGGCAGAAAAAAAGACTTGCATGATACAGAGCCTGAAATATTTTCAGAGTGGGTGCCCAGCCAGCAGCTCCTGCTCTCACGACCCCCCCCCCACAATAGTCTTGTGATCATCTTTTGGGTTGGGGCCCCCAGTTTGAGAAGTGCTGTGATATAGCTACTTATGCTAAACAAAAACATATTTCAAGGAACCATTCAAGATAAAGTGGCCATTCACACCCCTCCAGGCATAGGGAGAAAAGGAAGAGCAGAGAAGCAATTGAGGAGGGTTGTTAGTAAGTTATAGATTGTTGTAATAATAAACCATAAATCCAGTGTTTTCTTTTCAGTACATTTTTTTTTGTGTCTAGCAAAGTTATGAGTTAAGCTCCCAGGCTTGTCTTTTGAAAGTATTATGCAGGTTTCCTTTGAGGAAGAGGACTGATAGGTCAGATATAGAGGGATTGCTTTGTGAAAAGTGTCACCCACAGGTAATGTGGTGTTTTTATCTTTTTTCATTTTCCTGTGTGCGTTCATTTGAGAGTGTAGTGATTGTCTGGTTTCGCCTACATACTTTATATTGGGGCATTTAGTGCATTGGATGAGGTACACTTCATGTTGTGAAAGGGATGTTTAAGACCCATGGATCTTGAAATGTATATTGTGGGGGATGTTGATCTTTGTAGCAGTGGAGATGTCTGCAGGTTTTGCATCTGTTGTTGCAGGGTCTGGCACTGCTTTGAGTTGGTGTATCCTGGTCTCTGTGAAGTTTGCTGCTGCTGCTGAGTTTGGGGGGTTGTTTGAAGTCCAGAAGAGGGGGTTCAGGAAAGATTTCTTTCAAGATGGGGTCCCCGTCAGTTATGGGTTGTAATAGTTTGATGATACCCCATCTGAGTTCCAGTATGGGTTGGTAGGTGACAACTAGAGGGACATGGTCAGAAGGAGTTTTATTTCTGTATTGAAGCAAGTTCTCTTGGGGTATTTGGGTGTCCTGTTGCATGATGAGATATACTTCTCTGGTGGAGTGTCCTCGTTCAGTGAAGGCAGTTTTGAGTATGTGAAGGTACTTTATATCGTGGACTTTCTCTTTGGAGCATATTCCGGGTATCTCAGTGCCTGGCAGTAGATAACCAATTTCTTGGCATGTTAAGTGTGGTCACTGGAACTATGAAGACAGATGTGGTGATCTAGGGGTTTCTTGTATATAGTTGTCTGTAGGGTTCCATTGTTGAAGCAGATTGTGGTGTCCAGGAAGTTGAGGCTGGTGTGGGAGTGTTCCAGAGAGAGTTTAATGGATGGGTGGTAGTTGCTGATGTTGTGGTGGAAATCTATGAGGGAGTTTAAGTTGTCTGTCCAGTGGATGAAAATATCATCAGTGTATCTCAGGTTTATGATTGGTTTCATTATGCATTTGTCCAGAAATTTTTCTTCAAGGAGGCCCATGAAGAGGTTAGCATACTGGGGAGCCATCCTAGTACCCATAGCTGTTCCCATGATTTGGACAAAGTGTTTGTTGTTGAATGTAAAATTGTTAGAGGTGAGGATGAAATGGATGAGTTTGGTGATTTGTTTGGGGTGGATATCTGAGGGTTGTCCATTATTGTGTAAATATTTGAGGAAGGCAGCGATGCTGTCATTGTGAGCAATGTTGGTGTGTATAGGGAGGTGCCAAGGATGGTGTTCTGAGGGAGGTTGTTAGTGTTGTGAGGTCTGTGGAGGAAGTAGTTTGTGTCCTGGAGGAAGCAGGTTGTGTCCTGGAGGAAGCTGGCCCTCTGTATGCTGAGCAGTTTGAGGATGATTTCTATGAGTCCTGATATTCTTTCAGAAAGAGAGTCGGGGCCAGATGTGATAGATCTGCCTGGGTTCCCTTGTTTGCGTATTTTGCAAAGCATGTAGAAGGTCCTAGGGTGAGTTTGTCAGGATGAGTTTGTAGAGTTTCTCTTGGAATTGTTTGGGGGAGGATTTGTTGATATCCTTAACTTCCTGGGTAAACTCTGGTGTAGGGTCTTCTTTGAGTTCTTCATAGTAGGTGGTGTCAGAGAGTTGTCAGCTTCATTAACATAGTCGTCAGGGCCGGCTCTACCTTTTTTGCCACCCCAACTGGGGAAAATAAAAAGCCCCCCAAACTGCCAAAGAAAAAAAAAGGCCGCCCCAAGATTGACCAAAATGCTGCCCCTTACAATGTGCCGCCCCAGGCATGTGCTTCCTTGGCTGGTGGCTGAAGCCGGCCCTCATAGTCATCATGGTTGAGGACTATGATGATGCCCCCTTTGTCTGCTGATTCAATCACTTTCTTGTGGTTGGATTTCAGGGACTGTATGACTGTTCTCTAGGCAGCGGTGAGATTATGGTGGATGTGATCCTTTTCAAGGATTTCACAGTCAATTTTTTTACTGAAGCAATTAATTCTCTTTTCTTATGCTTGTCAATGGGGACATGGTAAGTGTGAGTTGTGTTGTTATTGTTGTGATAGAATTCTTTGAGGTGGATGTGATGTATTCTATATGATTTTATGAAAATATGCTAATGAGTGTAAATATAATGTAACTGGAGTATGCTTCATGCAAAAGGTCTCTTGTAAGGTATCATTACAAAATTTATAATCTACTGAGTGTGTTCATCCTATTTGTATAAATGTATCATTCTTGTATCTGAAACTAGGAATATAAAAAATAACTGTGAAGTCCTATTGTGGTTATGCAAAGTGTGGGCCACTAATGATGGTTTAGAGTCTTGATGGCTCCCATCCACTAGGACAATTGACTGTAGATGGCTCTGTTTACTTGCAAGCCTTCTTGAGAGTCAGGCCAGGAAGAATGAAGGCTTGGGGTCTCACAGGGCATGTGACCATATCACCTGGTACTGGAATCCGTCTTAAACCTGGTGCTTTTCCATTCAGGAGGGGTAGGGACCCAAAGAGACAAAAGATTTCTGCCTTATGCCAAAGGAATATAAGGGGGTGGAACAGAAAAAAAAGGGGGGGGTGCGGTCATGAGAAATCCCCTACCTACCACCAGAGCTGGAGCAAGGACTGTACCAGGGGAAAGGATTGGGCACAGGCTAGAAAGTAGTCTAGCCTGTGAAATAAGTTTATGGGAACATCACTGAGGGTGAGATTTACCTGGATTTAGTTTCCTACTGTATTAGGGTTAGACTTGCATGTTTCATTTTATTTTCTTGGTGATTTATTTTGATCTGTCTGTCATTACTTGGAACCACTTAAATCCTACTCTTTATATTTAATAGCATCACTTTTTACTTATTAATTAACTCACAGAAAGTATTAATTCTGGGGGGGTGGCAAACAGCTGTATATATCTTTCTATCAGTGTTATAAAGGGGAAACTCATAAATTGTTCACCCTCTAAAAGATTTATACAGAGTAAAACGGATTTATTTGGGTGTGGATCACATTGGGAACTGGGTGTCTGGGTGTTGGAGACAGGAGCACTTCTTAAGCTGTTTTCAGTTAAGTTTTTAGCCTTTGGGGGATGTGGTTTAGACCTGGGTCTGTGTTTGTAACAGGCTAGCGTGTCTGGCACAACGAGGCAAGGTACTGAAGTCTCAAGCTGCCAGGGAAAACAGGCTCAGAGGTAGTCCCAATGCATCAGGTGGAGGTCCCCAGGGGGTTTCTTTGATCCAACCCGTCACAGTGGCGACAGCAGAAGAATTATTTTCATTCTTCACATGTTAGTATGGTATTAGGTTCTATGCTTAGAGAGTACAGGGATGTTTAAAAGACTCTAAATTATTTCAGTTAAAAAAACAGAAAAGAAGAAGAGGAAAGAAGAAATTTCTTCTGCATTCCTCACTGCCAGAGACATGTCTGGCTCCCAGAGGCGCCTCTCCTGCAAGGAGTTGATTCCAGTAACGGAACGACACTCTCACTCTGTCTGGTGCCTGAGAAAGTTCCATATCTCTTAGAAGTGCTCCTTCTGTCACCAGCTAAAGCTGAGGTCTTGCAAGAACTGGGAGCTGAAGATAAAACTCTTCCACATGGAGAAGGCACTTAAGCCTTCAAGTAGAGACAGCTCGCGCCTGCTGATACTGGGGGTCACAATGTAAAAGGGGGCCATGTGACCACCCCACATGTCACTTCTGGGAGGAACCTTCCAGCCCAACTCCCTGGGCCAGGCACCAATATCACTGTCTCCAGCATCCGCATGCCCCGCTATGTGTCATCTCTGCCTTCAGAGGACTCTGCTGCTGATTCCAGATCTTCCTCAGAGCCTTCAACTTCAAAGAGGGTAGAGCTGCGGAAAAAACTAGCAGATTCTCCCCCCCGCCCCCACCATACAGGCTCGAGAAAAAGGGCTCCAAGCCCACAAACTGTGTCATTGGCCAGCCAGAATGGTTCCCCAGTGCAGCCACCTCGGTAGCCATGGCACCAGCAGCTCTGAAGCACGGTACCTAGAAGCATCAGGGTGTCTCCACTATGAGCTCTGCCACACTACCTAGAGATGCCAGGGGCTCAGGCTCTGAGGCAGTGGTCCTGCCTCCTAAGGACAAAGACAAATATGGTACCACCTCTAATGGAGCAGCACCTGGAAAACCTTTGGTACCGGTTGTGACAAAGCTTCTGTCTGAGGAGCGCTCTGCACCTTCATAAGCATTGGTACCAAAAACACTCCTTTGTGGTACCAAGTGAGCCAATGGTACTGCAAGAGGTCCCTAGAGACCTGATGGTTGGGAAGATCTGCAATCACCATTACTTGGTACCGGGGCACTGGTGCCAAGCATATCCCAGTGCCCTGAATCACCCTAGGCAGTGGGCCAGGTACCGCCAATACCCCAGTCCATGCCACCCTTACTCAGTGATGAGTCTGACAGTGACCAAGAGGATGTCATTTCCCTGGTGACTCATCATGTCCCACTGTCACAATACAGGGATCCTCCTCAATTCCATTGAGCTGATCCACCACTGTGCTATGGGTCCCCTTGGGCACCCCACCACTCATGCCCTTCTCCCCCTCGAATGGCCTTATTGGGATCTTTGGGCGACATACATATCCCACATTTTGCAGGTGTCTAGTGTCTCTCAGAGAGAGTCTGCCAGACGGTCTCGTACAACGTCATGGTCCAGAGCCCCTGAACCAAAGGAGGACGAAACTTTTGAGAAACAGGAGGAAAGGCTCAAAGGGGAAGCTACCCCTCCACCAAATATCTCATCTTTGCCAGAGGAGTCTGTAATGCTCTCCTCCGCATATCTAGCTGATCATTTCAAGAACTTTCAAGACCTTATTAAGAAGGTGGCAAATAAGCTGCAGATTTCCCTGTGGAGATGGCAGATACACAGCACAAGCTGGTGGATATTCTGCACATCTCCTTACCCAGAATTGTCGTCCTCATCAATGAGGCGATTCAAAATCACGCCAAAGTAATATAGCAAACACCATCCTCCATCGCACCAGTCGGCAAGAGAGCTGACAAAAAAAAATAATTACATCCATCTCAAAGAGGCAGACTTCATGTTTCAACCTCCACAACCCCACTCTATCGTAGTGTATGTGGTTATTGCCTCAGGCAAACAACATCACGTCAAGTTGACCCCATAAAAGCGGAATTGGAAAAAGATGGTCTCTTTGGGAGGAAGGCATATTCATTGGTAACATTGCAGTTTAGAGTTGTGAACTACCAAGCAGTCATGGCCAATTATGATTTTATTAATTCTGGAAAATTCAGTATGTTTTTTGGAATATTTATCTGAGACACAAAAGGAGCCGTTTCAGACCAATGCCAGAAAGGGTCAGTTAGTACCCAGAACAGTGCTACAGATGGCACAGGACACAGGCAATACACTCGGTCTCCATGGCAGTGGCAATGAGGCAGCTGGATATCTCTCTAATAGGCTGGAGAACTCACCTATATGACTGCAAGGGTCAAGGCAAATGGTCTTCCACAGACGTGACCCCCCATATCAACCTTTTGGAGCTAAGGGGCATCAGGAACACCTGTTCACTCTTTCTGCCTTTCATCAAGATCATCCTGTCAAAGGTCATGATGGACAATATGGTCTGTATGATTTACATAAATTGTCTTCATCCTCCCATGGGGCATGGACATCTTCTATGCCCTTCCCCCAGTTTCCTCTTCTATCCATTGTCCTGTTGAAAATTCGACAAGACAAAGCTAGAGTTATTCTGACTGTCCTCTCCTAGCCAAGACAAGTCAGGTTTCCTTATATGACACAGATGGCAATATGTCCTCCGGTTCCTCTTTGGCCCATTCCCCACCTGCCCTCTCAAAGTGATGGGCTAATCCTTCATCCCAACCTGCAGGTCCTCTGTCTCTCAGACTTTAAGGTCAGAAGGGACCATTACGATCATCTAGTCTGACTTTCTGCACAATGCAGGCCACAGAATCTCACCCACCCACTCCTGCAATAAACTCCTAACCTATGTCTTAGTTACTGAAGTCCTCAAATCATGATTTAAAGACTTCAAGGTGCAGAGAATCCTCCAGCAAGTGACCTGTGCCCCATGCTACAGAGGAAGACAAAAAAACCCAACCCCAGCCTCTGCCAATCTGCCCTGGTTCCAAGGCTTAGAGGCAGAATGCTCTGACAAGGAGAAAGATGCGTTGCTGCACAGGTGAAAGTCGATCACTCAATGTACTTATCTACAAAAATGGAAACGATTTCAAGTTTGGTATCATTGTAAGCACACAGACCCAACTTCATCTTCCTCCCTCTGATTTTACATTTTACATTTTAAACCTCAAAACTCTCAAAACTGTCAAAACTCTCACTCAGCTCTCTTAAGGTACATCTTGCAGCCACAATGGCTTTCCACCATCAGGTAGATGAATACTCCTTAAGGGCACTGGGAATCTCTTTCCACATGTAATACCACCCACTCCAACCTCGGATCTTAACCTAGTTCTCAGAGCTTTGACTAGAGCTCCCTCTGAGCCCAGGGCAACTTGCTCTCTCTTACACCTGTCCATAAAGACAGCATTTCTAATGACCATCAGCTCAGCTAGATGCATAAGATAAATAGAGACCCTAATGACATTCCTGCCATACACAGTCTTTTTTAAAGACAAAGTAACTCTGAGGCCATATCCTAAGTTTCTCCCTAAAGTTGGGTCCATTTTCGATATGAATTAACAGATCCATCTCCCTGTTTCCCCTCCAGACCCACATTGTGGCTGTGGCGGGAGGGATAGCTCAGTGGTTTGAGCATTGGCCTGCTAAACCCAGGATTGTGAGTTTAATCCTTGAGGGGGCCATTTAGGGATAAAGGGCAAAAATCTGTTGAATGATTTAATTGAGGATTGTTCCTGCTTTGAGCAGGCAGTTGGACTAGATGATCTCGTGAGGTCTGTTCCAACCCTGATATTCTATGGATTTGGTCACAGAGATCCCCTTGGGACTGTCACCTGATATGCTGAAATTACCTCTGTGCACGTTTTCCATGCCAGCTTGGGATTCCAGAACTCTGCCTTGTTAAGCCAGATATGCTAGCCTGCTACAACACAGACCCAGGGTCTGGGCCGTGACCCCAAAGCTGCAGACTTTAACTAAAAACAGCTCAGGAAGTTACCTGTTTCCAGCACCCAGATACCCAGTTCCCAAACCTCAAATAAATCCGATCACTGGAGATTCAGCCTCCAATGCCATATTCAGCTGCATGGAACTCTCTGTAGTAACAAACTCCACTCTAAAGCCCCATTGCAGATACTTCTGCGAAGTCACCTACAGTAAAGCACCCACTACTCAAAGAAGAAGTTACCTTGTGCAGTAGCGATGGGTTTTTGAGATGTGTCCCCCTATGGGTGCTCTACAACCCGCCCTCTTCCCCTCTACTTTGGAGTTCTCCATTGAGGGGCTCTGCAGTAGAGAGGGAACTGAGGGGGATTCACCCACAGAGTGCTAGAGGCAGACCATGAGGGAGGGAGCACGCATGTGTGGGCTGAATGCACACAGCTACTTAAAATCTCTTATTAGAGGTGCAGGGGCGCAGATATCCCTATTGTTGACACCTATAGGGGTACACATCTCAAAGAATCATCGTTACTGCACAAGGTGACTAGCTTCCTCTTCTTGCATTTGCTCAGGAAATAGTTGTTGCTGTTAAGTTTTGCTTCCTTTTTTTTCACGTTGTAGAGTTTCCATTTCAGGCAGCAAAATTCAATATCTTCCATTGTTGTATGCAGTGTTGTAGCCATGTCAATACCAGGGTATTAGAGAGATAAGGTGGGTGAGGTAATATCGTTTGTTGAATCAACTTCTGTTGGTGAGAGAGACAAACTTTTGAGCTTACAGAGAGCTCTTCTCCAGATCTGGGAAACTTACTCAGAGTGTCACAGAAGTGATACCTTTTTTATGGATGGGGAAGATATGTTCTCAGCCTCAAAATGTATATTGATGACATTTTTTGTTTGACTGGCAAATTCTAAGGCCTTGTCTACAGTGTAAAAGTACCAATCCCCTCCCTTCTAATTCATTCTGACACTGGTCCAGCTGAATTGGTGCAGTGGAAGTTCTAGTACAGACAATGCTTCATTGGACAGAAATTATTTTGACAACATTTCAGTTAGATTTGCCTTTCAGTAGGCTTAACAGAAACATAGTAAAAACAATTGAGGTGATGGTGATTGTTTACTCTGTGGCTTTCACCAGTCTTAGCATCAGGAAAACTGATTTGTGAGAACGAAGAACAGTTTTTTGGGTCGATATCTCTTGTGAAGTCTTAGCCTGAGACCCTGTAGAATGCTGGGCACTCTTCTGCTGAGTTACCTAGGTTCTGCAACCAAAACTATTTTTTAATATTCTTGGTAATTACTGCTGTCTCATGCTGACATGTGACTGCAGCTATGTCCAATGGGAATGTAAGGGATGCAAGAGAGTCTCTTTGTGCTCAGGACAAGAGTTTTTGGAAGGAAATCCTAGGAGGAAGTGTCAGCCGAGGTTTGTTACATTCATGTTTTTGACTTATCAGTAAAGCCAAACCCCAGGAAGGAGGTGAGTTTGGACACTAAGGGCTTTTCTTCACTACAGTTACCATGTGTTATATCTCAAGAGTTACCCTAATTTGACTCTTATCCACACACAAAACCCCTTAACTCAAATGTGGTGGTACTTTCAGTTTGCGTTGGTTGGTTCCTCGGGGGTATTCATAACAGCTCAAGAGAGCACAACTGGTCAGCTGCTAACATAAGCACTCTGTGCTGCTAATACCATCACTCTGTGTGGCTCAGGTGTTAATTTGCAATATGGCCACTCTCGGGGTATGTCTACACTTAAAATGCTACAGCAGTGCAGCTTCCCTGCTTCAGTGTAGATACTACCTACACCAATGGGAATGGTTCTTTCATCAGTGTAGGTAATCAACCTTCCCAAGAGCCGGTAGCTAGGTCAATGGAATTCTTCCATTGACCTAGCACTGTCTACACTGGGAGTTAATCAGTATAGCTGCGTCTCTCACGGATGTGGATTTTTCACATCCCTGAGAGATGTAGCTAACCCAGTGTAAGTGTCCAGTGTAGATCACACCTCACTCAAGCTACGCAAACTTGAGAGGAGTAAATTGAGTGTCCATAACTCAGGTTAAATCTGCAGAGAAGATTTAGGCCTGGTTTACAGTAGAAAATTAGGTCAACATAACTACATCAGCCAGGGGCGTGAAAAATTCTTCCTTTGACCTATGCACAAGGATGCCAAATTAAAGTTGCATGGTCAACCTTCATTCTACCATTTCCTGACAGTTGAGTGCTTGACTTTGCAAACTTAACATTCTTTTAAAATTATTTTCTATGTGGGCCAGCTATTAGAGGGACAAGGAACACTGCCAGGCTCTGGGTAGTCAAACCTAATGGTTGGAGCTGTGGTCGAGAACAGGTGACAAAAGCCTAAGTTGGATGTAGAGTCAGAACTGGGCTAAGCGCACTGCTGAAACTGGGGTCTAGAGACAGGCTGACGGTCAGAACCGGGGTCAGAATCCACGGGGCAAACCAAATCAGGATCAGAGCCTGGACGCAGGCTGAATGTCGAAGTCGGGTTGGAGTCAGTCCAAGGGTTTGGGTCAGGATGGGAGCAGGGCTGGAGCGAGGTCGGAATAGGGCATGGGCAAGGTTGGGGCAGGAACAGGGAGATAATCGAGGACAGGTTGGAAGCCTAGGGAGTCTGTAACACTGAGAGGCAGCAGGAGGTTCCTAATCAGGTGGTGCTGCTGCACAGGTTCTTTGTGGTTCTGGCAGTGAGAGTGAAATACCTGTGCCTAGAGATCATCTGACCCAGGCCCTGCCCAGGGATAAGCTGCTGTAGCATGCCTGAAGGCTCTGCTTGAGGGATGAGTCAATATAGCTGAGTTGCAGCAGCATGCTTGAGGGATGAGACAGTGCAGACTCTGCTGGAAGGGTATCATTGTATCTGTTGAGGCACTGGGGTTGGACTGGTGAAAGTTGCCCACAGATAAAGCCCCCATCCAGCCTAAGGGGAGGAGCTACCAGACCAGGGTCTTACATGAGTTTGGGGGACAATAAATGAGAAAACAGGGGTGGGAGTGAGGGTCACAGAACCAAAAGCAGGGAGCCAGATGGGGACACTGAGCAGAGAACCCCAGACAGTGCCAACTTCTCCTCAAAGGTGTCTAGGGCTAGTGGACATAGCCCAGAGGAACTCTATCTAGAGACATGACCTATGAGAGGAGCAGAAATAGGCCTTGCAGAGCACCTTCCTGTCCAGCATCCTCTACCTGGTATGGTGGACGGCCATCTTGGCCAGCGCCAGGAGGAGGTTGATGAGGAGGTCTCATGACTTCATGGGGCCACAGACAGGATGTGTGAAAAGTGGTGTTGGGAAAACTGCAGCCGGAACCTGAAGAGAAGGTTCTGGATGAGCCTGAAAATGGGCTGCAACCTGGTGCACTTGATGTAAATGTGCGTCAGGGTCTCCCTCTCACCGCAGAAGGGGCAGATGTTGGGGGAGGTGGTGAAATAAGCCAGGTATATACCTGTGTTCATGGCTCAGTGAAGGAACTGTCAAATAATATCCCCCAGAGAACCCTGTTCCTGTTATTTTCCGAGGGACAGGTAGGCACAAGCCCACCCACATCGAAAGGCCCCTCCCCCAGCCAAGGGGAGGAGCTACTGGACCCAGGGCTCAAGTAAAAGCGGGGACAACAAATGAGAAAATAGGGATGGGAGTGAGGGTCGCAGGGTCAAAGGCAGGGATTGAGAGCAGAGAACCCCAGAAAGCTCCCACTGCTTCTCGAAGGCATCCAGGGAACCAGTTGACATGGCCCAGAAGAACCTTGCCCAGAGATGTGATCTGAGAGGGGGGCAAAAATAGGTCCCACGGTCACAGAGCATCTCCCTGTCCAGCATCCTCCTCCTGGTAAGGTAGATGGCCACCTGGGCCAATGCCAGGAGGAGGTTTATGAGAAGATCTCACAACTTCGTGGGGACATGGATGGAATGTGCAAAGATCAGGATGCATGGAGGAGAAGTGCAGCCAAAACCTGAGAAGGTTCTGGAGTAGCCGAAAAGGGGCTGAAATCTTGTGCACTCGATGTAAGTGTACGCCAGGGTTTCCCTCACGCTGCAGAAGGGGGAAGTGCCAGGGAGGGTGGTGAACCGCATCAGATACACAACCGTGCTCACAGCTCCGTGAAAGAGCTGCCAACTAATATCCCCCAGAGAACCCCTGTAGTGGAGTGAGCAGACCCGACCTGGCTGCTGGTTTGCCTCACAAACATATTTTCCAGTGAGTTTCACGGCTACTAGCCAACAGCAGATAAATGTCGATACATAAATTGTGAATCCTATTTCAGATTCCGAGGGGAGAATTCTTGTAGGGGTCACACACTCTTCTGCCCCAGGCCCCATAAGCCTGTCTCCTACTATTCCTGGTCTCTCCAGCTTGTCTTTGTTTCCTTTTCCCCTAGAGTGTCTCAGTTAAATGGTTTTACTAACTTTCTAACATGAACAAAACAACATATTTTACTCAAACATCATTCTTGGAAATGGCTCATCCATTTTTGGTGAAGTTTTCTAAAAACTTCAGACTGTGGCAGATCCCTGGCATGGGAAATTTCAGTCCAACTGGCTAAAGTTGGACAAAGTTATAAACAACTGAAACTTGGGTCTTATAATAGGATGTTTTGGATGAGCTTAAATATTGGACAAGCCCCGTATTACCAGATTTCTGTTCCTGAAAGTATGCAGACAGATTCAAGGAGCTCAATGTATTTAGCTTATCAAAGAGAAGGTTAGGGGATGATTTGACCACAGTGTATACAAATACAAAGGGACAGCACACAGAGCCCCCTTGCCCCTCCACCTAGATCAGGAGTTGCAGGAGACCTCTTTTCAATCCTTTAATCATTCTCATGGCTTTTCTCTGAGCAATTTTTCAACATCCCCCTTGAAGTGTGTATACCAAAACTGGACACAGTATTCCACTACTGGCTGTACCAGTGCCAAATACAGAGGTAATATAACCTCTCTGTGCCTACATGATATTCCCCTGCTTATACATGCAAGGATTACGTTAGCCCTTTTGGTAACACCATCTCATTCAGAGCTCATGTTCAGCTGATTATCTACCATGACCCTCAAATCTTTTTCAAAGTCACTGCTCCCCAGAATAAAGTCACCCATTCTTTAAGTTTGACCTACATTCTTTGTTCCTGAGTTTACACAGCCAATTAGTAGAAGAGTCAGGATTCAAACTCAAATTTATGACTCACAAACTTCTTCCTCTAAACAGTGCTGCTTAAATTGTGCTTCTGTGTGGCTGACGAGCATGGACAAAAAATGATTAATCAATCTGAAGGCCCGAAGGGCCCATTATATCACTTAGTCAGACCTCAGGTATAACTCAAGTAATTAAATTTCACTTAGGTATCTCTGTATTTACCCCAATAACTTGTGTTTGGCTAAAGCATATCTTGCAGAAAGGCATCTATTGTTGATATCAAGACATCAAGAGATGGAGAATCTACTCCTTCCCTTGGTCGTTTGTTCCAAAGGGTATCACTTTCACTCTTAAAAGGTTGTGCCTAATTTCTAATGTGAATTTGCGTGGCATCACCTTCCAGCCAACGATTTTTGTTATGCCTTTTCCAGCTTGATTAAAGTTCACTTTAGTACTGAGGTTAGTCAAACACCTAAATAGAGAAAAAGCAGAAAGAAGCTGTGCGACAGAGTGTAAGTACACTGTCTAATTTTTGTGAAACAAATTAAGTTCAGCTTCTTGGCTTCCCCCTGCCTTTGCATAAGGGAAGGTCTATAAAGGTGGCTAGTTGAGAGACAGTGAGCTCTACACCCCTCAAGTGTCCTAGGTTAAATCCCACACTGTGTCATTTATCTGTTTAGTTTTGGTTTAGGCTGAACTTTTTTTTAATTGTTGTGTAAACAGCCCTATAAAGAGTGCTGTCACATCCCTGGGCAATTGCACCTTTATTTCCACTCAGTGGTCCAGCAAAGGGACAAACTCTCAGGCGTCTGGCTACCCTGGCTATCACTGCTCTTGGGTAGAGACACACATCTCTCTCCCTTCTGACCACGATTAAAGCTACATTTTAGTCATGGATATTTTTAGTAAAAGTCATGGATAGGTCATGGCCAGTAAGCAAAAAGTCATGGCCCATGACCTATCCATGACTTGTACTATTTACCTGTAACTAAAACTTGTGTCGGGGTCCCCGGGTACTCTGGGAAGGGGGCAGTCTTGTGGCACCATGGGTGTTGGGGGTGGCCCAGGACCCATGCTGGTGCTGGGGAGGGCAGGGGCAGCACGTGGCTTGGGACCTTGGCTGGTACTGGGGAGGGGGATGGGCAATGGTGCAGGGCCCGGGATCCCCGCAGGTGCTGGGCAGAGGTGGGGGGTTGACAGGGTTGGTAGGCTCCCAACCTGGCTCCACGTGTCCCAGCAGCTCCTAGGGGAAGGGAAAGCCAGAGGGGGGCTCCTTGTGCTGCCCCCGCCAAGCTCTGGTTCCTCAGGTCCCGTTGGCCAGGAACCACAGCCAGTGGGAGCTGTGGGGGCAGTGTCTGCAAAAGGACAGCACACAGAGCCTCCTTGCCCCTCCACCTAGATCAGGAGTTGCAGAGTCGTGCCGGCCGCTTCCAAGGAACCTCCCCTCCCGCACTCCAACGCCCTGCCCCAGCCCTGAGCCCCCTCCCACACCCAAACCGCTACTGGCCAAGGGGCTGCCTGAGTGTTCGGGCAGCCCCTTAACCAGCCACAGCAGCGGCTGCAAAAGTCATGGAGGTCATGGAATCTGTGACTCCTGAGACACACATGCAGCCTTAACCATGATATCTCCAGGCTGCACAGTTCCCTGCCTTCACCATATTATTCCAAGCACAGACAGGTTGCCCAAGGACACCTGCTTTCTTTCTCGTCAGAGATGACTAGTAGATGTAATTATTACAGTTCTAAGTACTACACAGTACTTTCTATGCAAGTTCTACTTTCTACACAGTTCTTTCTATGCAAGCCTATTTTATTCTTAAGGTAAAAAGCACTACAGAGGAAACATACTAAAAACAATTTTAAAAAAATCTATATGCATGCTAATAAGCTTACTGGAGATCCCCCCAGCTCTAACATGGATTCTGGCAGGAGTAGTCCTTCAAATCCCCACCCAAGGGGAGTCCTTGTGGTTCATTAGAGCATCAACTCAGAACAAGCACTCAGTCTTATGGCGTGTCAGTAAGCCCAGTCCTTCCACCCCTTCCCAAAGGATTGGTGCTCTTCCTGCACCAGGGGGCCTGTCCATTTGCTGGATCGAGAAGGCGGCCCTGAGCCAAGTTAAAACCAGGCTATTTATTTAAAAATATTTTCTTTGTCTGTTGATCTTCAGAGAGTCCAGTATATGCAAACCTCTCCAGGGAGGTGGCTTCAAAGGGTTTATAAGGATGAAAATATATTATCATCTTTCTCCCACTAGAGAAGATACCTACAATGCCACAATAACACATCCATAACTACATTTTAATGTATTATCTCCCAAAGGTATTAATCTAATTCAATAACATTTAACTTAGTTCAGTAAATGTTATCTTAATTCCATAAGGATTGTTCAGGATATTGTCATTCTGTCACAGGTACAGCTACACTGCAAATTAGGATGTGTTGTTTAGGGCATGTCTACACCACAAATGAAGGTGCTATTGTAGCATGGGTAGGTATACTCACACTAGATTTAATCTAGCTCAAATAGTAGTGCAGATGTGGTGTCATGGACTCCGCTGTGCATCAGCCACCAGAATATTTTCCCAGGATCTATGGCGGACTGGTACTGCGGCCGCTAGCCCATGGTGAAGCCCTTGCCATCACATCGTCACTACAATTGGTACCTGCACTAGCTAGATTAAAGCTACTGCAAGTATACCTACCTACACTACAATCACACATTCATTTGCAGGGTAGATAGACCCTAGGTAACCCTCAGGAATAAATCTTGGGGAAGAGAACTTGCTTACTGTGGGTCCAATACTGTATACTTCCTCATATAACTTTATTCACACATGTAGATAAGTGTGGAAGGGTTTGCAACCTTGGGCTTTAATACTGTTTTATTTGTTAGGGGTTTTTTATCACTGAACTATTCAGTCAGTCTCCAGACTATAAACTGGATGTGCTATAGAAAAACGGCACTCAAATAGGCATTTAAAATATTAAATATTTGAAATTATTACATGCAAAATGTTTGCTCCTACTAGCTGAATATGTGCTCTTCCCCAGCTAAGCAAAGGCAAATTGGGTCAATATTTGGATAGGTGTCTTCCAAAAAAAAACCCCAAATACCCTGGTACTGCATGAAGTAGTGTTTGTGATTCAATATGTGGCACTCTTCTTTTTCAGCTGTCACTTGAAACCAGAACACCTCACATTGCTAGGAGAGGTTCTGTGCTGCTGGAGGGACTACAAGATGCAGACCTAATGTTGTGACTACTTGTGGTCATTAAAGTTCTCCAGATGCTTTAGTAGTGGTAACAGTAGCAATCCCAGGAGGCTTGAACTCAGATCAGGGCCCTATTATACTAATCACTATACAAACACTCAGAAGGGTAGCCGTGTTAGTCTGGATCTGCAAAAGCAACAGAGTCCTGTGGCACCTTAAAGACTAACCAGGTGCCACAGGACTCTTTGTCGCTTATACAAATACTGAGACGCAACTCCTGCTCCAAATAGCTTGCAGTCAAAATAGAAAAGACAGAACAAGCATTGAAGCAACTTCCTACGGTCACAAAGCTGGGAATTGAACATGTCTCTGGTGAATGCTCTGTGCACTGGACCCAATGACCTCTCTAAGAGTGTAGAAGATGTTAAATGTGAGGACCTGGACAAATTCCAGTTTGAGTAATTTCATCCTGCTAAGCCCAGTTTCAGAAATGGAATAAATTATTCCTGTATATTTCCAGAGTTGTGGGATCCTTCCTCATGGAAGGTGATATATAATATTATTTATTATTATTGACCCTAAATATATATTAGCCAGGAAATTAGAATAAATATTGGCCAAGAGATTTTTTTTTAAAAAGGAAGAAAGAAGCCTATTTTGGGCTTTCTAATAAATGAGATGTATTTTGTACCCATTTTATACCATTTTTAGGTGGTTTAATTTAAAAACCATGAAAATTAAATATAAACATCAATATTCTAATAACATTAAACTAAGAAACAGGAGAAAGCCTGACACTTCTTTCTTCTAATGTCACTGTGCCTTTTAGCTTTACATAATGCCATGGTTTAAGGAACGAGCATTGGCTTTAATTGAACTTCCTGGGTTTTGTCATTTTGTGAAGTGGTATGAAACACTGAAAACTCTGAAAATGAGCCACCTACTGCTTTTCTGTTTCAGTGCCAGGACAATGATTCCACCAGGGGAATGTCTATATGCTGGGAGGAAAAGGAGGAAACCCATTCAGAAACAGTTAAGTATCATATTCATTATGAGCTAACTATGCCTCCCTCTGCGTGGATATGCTACAAGGGAAATAAACTGCTGAGAGTCCCTTCTTTCCACAGTGCACCTACACAGGAGAAGCTTAATCTGTCTCTCCACAGTGGGAAGTAAAAGCTTGGTAGGACAGCCAGTTTATCCGTTAGTGCTGACTGGCCCCAGAAAGAGAGCTTCTGGGCAGAGCATGGGAGAGGTCCTGACCCTTCCCCTTACCCCTAAACCCCACATAGGCTGGCTGTGTGGGGGGAATGCCTCTGCATGTTTTAAAACTGTAACAAGAACTGCTCTCCACCACGTTCTCTCCAGCGCTAAGGAGGCATTATGCCTTTCAAAGGACTAAGTGTCTCCTGACACCAATGCCCTGGCAATGGCCTTCCTATCCTTCTCCTAACATTGCTCAGCCTTGTATGCAGCATAACTGAACCAAAAATGTATTGAATATGAGTTTGAAAATTGAACATCTTCTGGGTTAATTTAACTACATGAAACAACTAACTGGTGAGTGGCACTTTTTGAATAAAGAATAAATAATTTTTCAGATAATTATTTTATTAGATCATTTTCATTTTAAGGAGACTTGAATCTATGTTTTGTGCAAGCAGCGCAGGAACAAAAGCACTGTGAAGTAACAGGATGACTTGAAATGCAAGGAAGGAAAGGTTATTATCATTCAAATATGAAATGGTTTCCAGATGCCCCAAACCACTCAGTGAAATAAATGTTTTTATTATAATGATCCCTGTGTCTTTTGTGTTGTACCATGTAATTGTAAAGCCAACTATATTTCTGGTATTTTTTAGAGTTATAAATACAAACTAGCATTGATGGGCATGGTAGTACAGTTAAGGATGAGAAGATCATTAAAATGAAGCTCCCTCTTTCCAGTTGCTCATAACATCTTAAAGCTAGACCATTTGGGCTAACATTATATGTAATGACCCAGTCTCTGTTTAACCCTAATTTGATGGATACCATGGAGACTGGGAATGGCTGGGTCATCACACAAATTGAATCTATTTCCATGTTAAGTATCCTCACACCTTCTTGTCAACTGTCTAATTTAATTTATCAGAAGGAGGAAAAAACCTTTTGTAGTGATAATCTAGATGGTCTATATCAAATAGCCTCTTAAAATTGGTATGGTAACTTCCACCTTTTTATGTTTTATGTGTGTATATATACATCTTACTTCTGTGTGTTCCATTCTATGCATCTGATGAAGTGGGCTATAGCCTATGAAAGCTTATGCTGAAATAAATTGGTTAGTCTCCAAGGTGCCATAAGTACTCCTCAGTTGTTTTTTTTCATGGCCTCCCTAATGATTTATGTGCTATCCAAAGGTACAGCTGTATCAGTTACTTGGTTTCTCTAGAAGTGGATGTTCAGATAAGTGAGATAACTAAGAATACCACTCTGTTAATAGAGGGAGTAGATGGTCTCAGGAATCTTGGGTGAAATCCTGGCTCTAAGTATCAGTGGCAGATCCCCCATTGACTTCAATGGGGACAGGATCTTCCTCTTTGCAGGGTGGAAAGTGATTCTGCCTTGAAAATACATTTGCTTTAGGATTTCAGTCCAGACACCTGTGCCTGCGTTTTAGGCGGCCAGGGCAGCTGTAAGATGAATCCCGAAACTTGACTCTGGATAAAATATGGTGGAATATACACCTTTGAATTATTAGCTGCCCTACTGTAGGAAGCCCTCACTTTCCTATGTGATGTTGTTTATGATTTAATCAGGATCATTTTTCAGTCTACGGCAAAGTCTGTGTTTTCCTCAAAGCTTGTCTATCTGTGGGCCTGGTCGCTGGTGTGTGAAGCCCTTCATGTGTTCTCTGCTATTCAGGGAAATTCTCTGATCTTAAAGACCTGAAATGAAAATGCTGTACTGGAACTTCTGGTGCCCAGAGCCTCTTTCGGGATCTGCTTCTTTCATTTCTTTCACACAGACAGAACCCATTGGAACTCCCAGACTCTGAGGCAGGAGAACAGCCAGTCCTTGTTCTGCCATGGGTTTTTCACATTCCCTTGGTCCTCTGTGTGAGGAACCAGGGTCTGCAGCAAATCCAGGCTTCAGGCAAACTAGCAAGCGTAGCTGGCCTGTAATAGGTTGTCTGATCGGCTGCAGCCTCATACTGGTTGGCAGAGTCAGCAGATTAGCTCGTAAGACCAGCAGTAGCTAGTTGTTTAATGGCTGCTCAAAGCATTTGTGCTTGACTGTGATAACTCCAGCCTTGCCACAGTGCAGGTAACCTAGTTCTGGCACTCAGCCCTGATTCCTGACCTCTGACCATTGACTCTGGCTTCAGACTCTGGTTCTGAATGTGACCTCTGACTCCAGCAGTGATCCATGGCTCTAATTCCTTGCTACTAAGTCCTGTTCAACCCACTAGAGATTGCTCCTGCCCTGACACTAGGCATGATTGTCCACGTCCCAGTTACATGACACTGCTCTCCGGGGTGGAAGAAGTCAGGGCTAAGGGGCTAGAAGAGGCTCTGGTGATGGGGCTTACTCCAGATGAAGTGGCATGGACCTATAACAGGAAGCTAAAAGTCCTTCCAAATAAATAAATTAACAAAAACAAAACAACAAAAAAATAACACACAAAAAAAAAAGAGGGAGAGAGAGGAATGGGACCGCACAGTTTAGGATTATGGGGTCTTGGCAAGAGTTTTCCTTAGTTACTCAGTCCAGGCAAGGTTTATTTCTCCTTTTACTCATTTCCAAAGACCTTCTCAAATTGTAGGTAATCTAGGAGATTCAGTGTCATGTGGTTGGAGCAGAACAATAACTTAGTTCCTGCTAGAGAGGCACGATGGAGAAGGTACTCATTATATATCCTAATTTCTAAGACCTCTGGCAGTTGTTGGCCTACACTGGACCTCAAACAAGTTGGTTTCTTCTTTCCTTCTTGTGGCCAGGATCCCTGCTAGGGGTGAGGAGTATGGAGTTCTCCTGGATGCATACCTGCATAATCCCATCAATATGGCTCACATTCACCAAGATCATGATAGTAGTAGCTGCTGCTTTCAGGCTGAAAGGTCTAACTGAGGTGCTTGCTTCTGCCACAAAATCATACACAGTTTAGTAGCTCAGGATTGCCAGACCACATAGGATACATTGTTGCTGCCAAAAAAAGCTGTGCTCTTAATTCAGGTTACCTTCCTTGTATTAGCTAACTTGGGTTAAAACAGCAGTGAAGACATGAGATCTCAGCTTTAACTTGGGTTAGCAGCTCAAGTTAAAGCCCATAGTGAGCCTGGGATGGAATTTGACCGGCTAACTTGAGTTAAAAGCCAAGTTGCTTTGTCTTGACTGCTATTTTAACCTGAGTTAGCTGACAGGAGTTAGCTAACTTTAGTTAAGAATACACCATTCGTTTGCAGTGAAGATGTGCCCAACGTGTTCCAATCATTTCCTCACCCACCCTAATCTCTTTTCATCACCGGCATGCCCCTAAACCAGGAGCTGCAAGGGAATCGGTACAGAGCCGTGTGCACTGGGAATATTCCTCTAACTACTATTCTGTACCACTTACAGCCTCTGAATGCTGCTGAATTGGCAGAAAGGGGCTGTAGCAGAGGCCAAATCTGGCTTTCTATGAGGTGTTTTAAGCTGGTGCTTGAAAAATTTACCTCTCACACATTAGCCTGAGAAATAAACCTATTAATTAGGGCAAAAAGTATCTATACTACCACACCATACCAAAGCCATTACCCAGATACTTAATGGGATAAAGCAATTGTGTACTGCTTACAGTGCATTATATTTAACTGTAATGTTGTTAACCCTCTTTCTATGTAATATATTTTGAATGTTATATAATCTATATCTCTTGCTTATTAGACTTTCTTTCCTCTCTGTCCTCACTTCATGGTTTCTTTTGTTCCATTTTTATAATAGAACATGATCTTGGTCTTGTATTGTTTTCAGTATGTTTTTTTTCTCTTTCTCCCTTTCCACTTGTTCCCCCATTATATATTCAAATTAGGTATGGCAGTTGGGCTCCCAGCAACTTGCCAATGCAGGCCTCCGTGCTAAAATGATTTGAGGTAGAACTGGTCAGAAAATGGGGAAGAGGAGGTTGGGTGTTTCAATGTAAAATGTCAGTGGAAACAGTTTTGTTTCATTTTTTGTCAATATTTTCCACATAATTTTTTGACATTTTGTTGAAAATGGAAGACATTTTGAGTTGCTAAAAAACAAAGATGGTTTGGAGGGCAGGGGTTCAGTTTTCTGATGAAAAATGGAAAATATTCAAGGAAAACAGATGCTGTCTATGAAAATATTTGTTTAGTGGAAACTCCAATTTTCCATTTGAGGACAAAAAAATGGATGGAAATTTTTTGACCTGCTCTTGTTCTGTGTATTCTTTCTCCTGCATTGATTTCCTCCAGGGATTCCCCTGCTTTTTCACTAGGGGTTAGAACATCCCTCTCTGCTAGGCTGGATAAGAGTCTGGAATCTTTGAGAGGTTTCACAGCATCATTCTCTGGGAAAGTGAGAGTAGACAGATATGCTAGGGGTTGCCCCTTACAGAATGAATAGGATTTTTGGTCCTCCCCAAACCAAACCAGTGAAAGAAACCAGTGGTTCCCAGGGGATCTATAGAAACTGGCTGCATGGAAGACTTGTATCTATGCTTCCTGTCAGCTGATGATCCTACCTCTTAAATCAGAATACCACATAATTGAGAAATACCTAGCTTAATAGGTTAATGTGGCCTCCTATTGCATTAAATTAGGCAGAAATTTATCACGGGGTTGGTTGGGGGGCAACCGGGAGCAGGTATAGACAACCTTCATGGGGAGGTTTGGAAGGGTCATGAGGTGCTGGAGGAACATGCTGAAGAACTGCATTATCTGGGGTCTGCTATGTTTCAGTCTCCTTCCCCCACTGATGTAATGGAGACCATCTGTCCCTACATTTGCTGGGCCCCAGCTCTTGTATGTATCTGATTCAGTTCTCCCCCGATATGTGCAAATCAGTCACAAACTCCATCTGCTCTCCTGTTCCAGACAACCCCTGTGAAGGGTGGTCTACACTAAAGAAGTTTGGCATTTACAGCACCAGTTCAAGCACTAGTAGCCAGGTCTGGTCGAAAGTTTCCCATCAAAATAGTTTTTTAGCCAGAAAATTAGATTTTGAAATAAAGGGATTTTTGTTGCCCAGTGCCTGCTTTCTGTGGGAAATTCTAACTTTTCATTGAAAAATCAAAAAATGTTCTGCCCCAAGACCAAAAGCTTTGGGCCAAAATGCAAAAAACTTGTATTTGGAAATGCCATTGTGAAGCTTCATGGGAGCTGTTCAAGTGCCTCATACTCCTGTTCTCCTCTGTGGGCCTTGAACTCTTGTAAAACACTTTGTGTCCCAACTCAAAAGTTCTTATAACATTTTAACATCATTTAAAGTAACATCACCTAATGTACCTTAGGTGTGTCTACATGGTAGTTGGAGGTGTGATTGCAGGTTGGGTAGCTATATCTGTGCTAGCTTTACACCACACATCAGTAATGTGTAAAGCTCAGCACAAAACTTCCAGCTGCTCCAGCCCACATCAGTTCAGTCAGAATCATTTCAGTGCTAATAGACACATGAGCCTCAAAAGGAGCAGCTGCTCTGGGTTTGTTAGTTTTCATTTATAAGGTCCTTTGTGGCTTAGCCCTGTCCTTCCTAGCATAATGTCTTATATGGTATCAAGCAGTTGACCCTCTTCTCTGTTCTATCAGTGATGCCATTTTGGCTCTTAATCCATTTTCCCTCAAACACCTTTGAGCTTTGTCCTAGGCCATGCATTATGTTTGGGAGGGGTCGCCACTAAAAATCTGCAGAGCCACTATATTATCATCTTTGAAATTCACCTCTGCCATGATGCCATGACACCTAAGTAATGCCTAGTCATGGCTAGGCAGCTGCAAGTTCTGTTTAGTATGCTAACCATAATTGTCTAATAACTGTTACTCTGTGCTCTATGCATCAGATTGTTGTATCTAGCTGGTGTCGCCTGTCTTCCCCATTTTTTAAAGACAGTACACCACATTAAAAGATTAGAGTGTTTTATGTAGCTCTTTAACTCTTTTTACAGCCTAGCACATTTTTTAAAATGTATTCACAAACTCTTCTAAACATCAACTCATCTCCACCTCATAAAAAACAAAATACAGAGCAAAGGGAGTTGTGCCTGGAATTGCAAGATGGATATCGCACTCCACAGGCATAGCAACAGTTGGAGGAACTGACTTGTGTAGTTACACTGCAATGCAGGAGAGGATTTACCAGAAACAAACTGTGCCATGGCACGGGGTCCCCAACAACAGGGGGGCCCAAAATGCAGGACAAATATCTGCCAAGCTGCCCCTGAGTCCCAGCCGGTGGTGCAGCAGGGCTCGGGCAGGCAGGTTACCAGCATGCCGTGGCCAGTGGCCCCAAGCCTCTCCTGGAAGTGACCGGCTGCTGGCACATCACTGCATTCTCCTGGCAGGCCGGGGAGCGAGCTCTGCACGCTGCCCCCACCCTGGGCAGTGCATGGAGACCCACTGCCCCACTATCCCAAAGGGGTGCACAGAGACATGCTACCAGCAGGGCTGAGTTGGCTCCCTGCCCGCTCTGCCTCCCTCCCTCCGTGCCACTTTGTTCCCAGAAGTAACTGTCATGTCCCTGAGGCCCCTAGGGGTGGAGGGGTCTGTGCGTGCTGCCTTCCCCCCAGCGCCAACTCTCCAACCCCCATTGGCCCGAAACTATGGCCAATGGGAGCTGCAGGGATAGCGCGTGTGGGCAGCCGCACACGAAGACACCCTGACCACACCCCCTGGGTCTAGGAGCTGCTGCTGGACAGGTGTGTGTGCCAGTCGCTTTGAGAGCTGTACTGCCTGAGGTAAGCGCTGCCCCTCTGGTTCCCTCCTGCTCCCCAACCCCCTGCCCCCAATTAATGCACCTCACTTTGTTTTTCATTCTTTTTTTCCCTTCATCCTCCTCCTATATTATAAGTAATGGGAAGTAAATGAAAATAAAGGGGAGATAAGAGAGAATGTTTTTTTTCTTGGCTGGTCCTGAGGGGGCCCCCCAAAAAATCAAGTTGTGCACAGGGCCCCATTAACCCTAAATCCACTACTGCTGCAGTAGATTACACTAACTACAACGGGTAGCATAGACGCACTGAACCATTTGAGGAACAAATGGCTCCATTACTTGCTTACCACTTAACTCTGAAAGAAGTGCAGACTTCTACTGCACCAGTTCCCAAAATTGGAGTCCACAGAAAACTGGCTCATTACATGGTACTGGCTCCTTTCTCCCCACCCCCCACCCCCACCCCCCACAGCTGCATTTGCAGGTGTCCAGGATTTCTGTTGCAAATAAGAACCTGGAAGCTTTTATAAGAAGCCAGAAAGAAGGAGGTGCTAGCATAGCTGCCTTTATGGGAAGGTGCTACTACATAAGAACCAGGGAAAAAGGGGGTAAGATAGTGAATGACAATCTCTGAGTCAATCTCACAATTTAAGATTAGCAGCCGTGTTAGTCTGTATCCGTAAATAAGACGAGGAAGACTTTGTAGCACCTTAGAGACTAACTAGTATATTTCAGCATAAGCTTTCGTGCGCTATAGCCCACTTCCGCAGATGCATAGAATGAAACAGAAGTAAGATGCATTTATACACACAGAAAGCAAAAAAAAAAGAAAGAAAAAGGGTTGTACATTAGCATACCAATTCTAAGAGGCTGTTTAATTTGGATGGGCCATTATCAGCAGGAGAAAAAAGTACCTTTTGAAATGGATATCAGAAGATAACAACTATTGAAGGTAAATTAATGAGGGAAATGCAATCAATTAGTGTAATATTTACTACCCAAGATCCACAAACCTGGAAATCCTGGACGCCCCATCGTCTCATGCATTGGCACCCTAAGGGCTTGGTTACACTGGCACTTTATAGCGCTATAAAGCCCCCACGAGCGCTATAACCTCCTCCCCGTCCACACTGGCAAGGCACATAGAGCGCTATAACTACTGAGTTATAGCGCTATTGTTAATCCACCTCCGCATGGGGTATAAGGGCTGTAGCGCTACAGCAAGAATGTGGACACCCACTGTGCTACAAGTGATCTCTGGAGATGCCTAGAGCCATTTAAGGCAATTGACGTCTCTTCCCTTTGTTTTGAACTCGGCTGGAGGAATGCGGAAGTACCTCTTAAGAGTTTCTCTCTTAACTCGGCAGATAAGCAATGCAAATGTTTAAGGAGGGAGCCTGTGTGAAAACAAACCTTCTGTGAACAGAGGCTCACTGACAGGCTTTCAGAAGAACAGAAAAATCACTCTCTCTCTCCCTCCACATACACACAACGCGTTCCCCCTCACCCCCCTCGTTTAAAAAGCACGTTGCACCCAGCTGAATGCTGGGATACCTGCCCTAATGCGCTGCTCTTAATGCCGCATTAAGTGCCCCAAATGTGGCCATGCTATACCGCTGGCGCATCTGAGTGTGGACATACAATAGCGCTATACATATTACTGTATAAGGGGACCGCTATAACCAATAGCGCTATAATCTTGTAAGTGTAACCATACCCTAACAGCAGGATTATCTGGCTATGTGGACTCTCTCCTCAGGCCCTACGCTACCAGCACTCCCAGCTATATTCGAGACACCACTGATTTCCTGAGGAAACTACAATCCATCAGTGATCTTCCAGAAAACACCATCCTGGCCACTATGGATGTAGAAACCCTCTACACCAACATTCCACACAAAGATGGACTACAAGCTATCAAGAACAGTATCCCCGACGCTGTCACGGCAAACCTGGTGGTTGAACTTTGTGACTTTGTCTTCACCCACAACTATTTCACATTTGGAGACAATATATACCTTCAAGTCAGTGGAACTGTTATGGGTACCCGCATGGCCCCACAGTATGCCAACATTTTTATGGCAGACGTAGAACAACGCTTCCTTAACTCTCGTTCCCTGATGCCCCTACTCTACTTGTGGTATATTGATGACATCTTCATCGTCTGGACCCATGGAAAAGAAGACCTTGAGGAATTCCACCATGAATACAACAATTTCCATCCCACCATCACCCTCAGCCTGGACCAATCCACACAAGCGGTCCATTTCCTAGACACAACTGTGCTAATAAATGATGGGCACATACACACCACCATATACCGGAAACCGACTGACCACTACACTTACCTACATGCCTCCAGCTTTCATTCAGGACACACCACTCGATCCATTGTCTACAGCCAAGCTTTAAGATACAACCGCGTTTGGTCCAATCCCTCAGACAGAGACAAACACCTACAAGATTTCTACCAAGCATTCTTAAAACTACAATATCCATCTGGGGAAGTGAAAAAACAGATTGACAGAGCCAGAAGAGTACCCAGAAGCCACCTACTACAGGATAGGCCCAACAAAGACAAAAACAGAACACCGTTAGCCATCACCTTCAGCCCCCAACTTAAGCCTCTCCAACGCATCATCAAAGACTTACAACCTATCCTGAAAGATGATCCCTCACTTTCACAGATCTTGGGAGACAGACCAGTCCTCGCTTACAGACAGCCCCCCAACCTGAAACAAATACTCACCAACAACCGCACATCACACAACAAACTCACTAACCCAGGTACCTGTCCTTGTAACAAAGCCCGATGCCAACTCTGGCCACATATCCATTCAACTGATACCATCATAGGACCTAATCACATCAGCCACACCATCAGAGGCTCATTCACCTGCACATCGACCAATGTGATATATGCCATCATGTGCCAGCAATGCCCCTCTGCTATGTACATTGGCCATACCGGCCAGTCTCTACGCAAAAGAATAAATGGACACAAATCTGACATCAGGAATCATAACATTCAAAAACCAGTAGGAGAACACTTCAATCTTCCTGGCCATTCCATTAAAGACTTGATGGTGTCAGTTCTGAAACAGAAAAACTTCCAAAACACACTCCAACAAGAAGCTGAGGAACTGGAATTAATTTTCAGATTGGACACAATAAACCAAGGACTAAATAGAACTTGGGAATGGTTCGCTCATTACACTAATTGATTGCATTTCCCTAGTTAATTTACCTTCAATAGTTGTTATCTCCTGATATCCATTTCAAAAGGTACTTTTTTCTCCTGCTGATAATGGCCCATCCGAATTAAACAGCCTCTTAAAAGGTTGTACATTAGCATACCAATTCTTTCTTTCTTTTTTTTTGCTTTCTGTGTGTATAAATGCATCTTACTTCTGTTCCATTCTATGCATCCGATGAAGTGGGCTATAGTGCACGAAAGCTTATGCTGAAATAAACTGGTTAGTCTCTAAGGTGCTACAAAGTCTTCCTCCTCTTAATCTGACAACTGTGATGTGGTCCATGCAATGGAGCAGTTTGAGAATCTTGTTCTAGTGCAGACTAACCCTTAAAATGTGCCATAACCAGCACCTCGTCATCCACTTGCTGCTCAAAACATGGTATAGAATCTATACCATAGTATTCAGAACCTATCTGTCTGAAGTCTTCTGTTTATGGGTAGCTAAACTATTTAGTTCATTACACTCAGGACCTAATCCCCACTAGATAAAACTCACATTCATTTGAATTCCCTTGCTGCCTCACTTCTTTAGGTTCCTGGCAAGAGGCCATATGGGGCTCTATCTTGCTTTCATTTTGTACTTTTTCACTGGAACATCTAGAAATCACTTGGCTTCTTCCCTCACCAAGTTTTACTTCTCACACTCAGCGCAATCCAAACACACAATCCCCCAGTGCTTAATTTCTAATGACAGAGGTGCTGGGGCCAGCGGTGGATTAGCCACTGGGCCGAGGGGGCCTGTGCTCAGCCTCCTCCCCCCACCCCGCCAACTGGGGGACACCTGAAGGGGCCCAGAAAATATCCACCATTAGGCGTTGGAAGCCTGGAGCCCCCTCCGCCTGGCAGGCGGAGCAGGGGAAGTCCCCACACCCAGATCCCATTCTCAGCAGCAACGCCAGGCAGCACCCCACTCACTGGCAGAAGCTGTGGAATGGGGGGAAGTCCCCGCACCTGCTGCAGTGGTCACTATCCAGTTTCCATCCCTGTCTGAACTGCAGAATGGGGAAAGCCCCCTGAACCCACATTGCCCAACTCCAATCCTGGCAGAAGCCACCAGGTGGAGGAAGCCCCAGCACTTGACCCCACTCTCTGGCAGAAGTGCTAGGTGGGGCAGGAGAAGCCCCAGTGCCCCAACCCTGATTCCCCGCAGAAGCGCAGGGTTGGCAGGGGAAGCCCCAGCACCTGGAGCCCTGCTGTGTCCCTGGGGCTGAAAGAGCTCTCACTCCCCGCTGCAACCCAGGGCCACGCCCACAGTGTGTGTCTGGTGGGCAGAAAGTACCAAATGGGTTGCGGAGCCACAGTAGGAGGCAGAATGAAGGGACCCTGTTAGAACTGGGGTGCCCTGGGGAAGAGGCAGAGAGGGGTAGAGCTGTGGGCTGGGCCACAGGCAGAAGGGGTAGAACCACAGATGAAAGGGATGGAGGGGGCCCCCACTTGCTCTGGCCCAGAGCCCCAAGAAACCTTAATCCACCTCTGGCCCAGGGCTCAAGCAATGTTTTAACTCTCATAACTGATGCAGCTAGCCCAGAGGCACTGGGATTATAAACTGCAAAGCCTAGAGGTACCGGGCTCAGCCCTGGCAAGCCCTAGCGCAAATTAAGTGCTACAGTTACCTCAGTCCACACCTCTCTCTCACTCCAGACTAACAGAGCAACTATGGTTTTAAAATAAGCTCACATCATTTCTATTTCCAATGGGCTATTCTTGGCCATTTTTTACCCATTGAGCTCCAATCAAATCAAGCACTCGTTTACTGGGACTCATTTTATTTCTTCCTCACTCCATTGCTGCCTTACTTCAGAGATCAAGATAGGGTAAGTTTGTACATTGTAGTCTTTAGTCTTTGATATAAGAATATTAGATGTAACATTTTGTAATTTTTTCACTGTTTCTCATTCCTTGGTGTCATGGTGAGTATGACTGGGATACAGAGCTAGCTCATCAATTAATATTGCCCGGAATGTACATCAGCTGCTGAAAAAACACCTAACTCTGGGAGAGGAGACAGAATGTTCCTCCCTCTTTATTAACTGCCTAATTTGTTTGATGTTATCCCCCTTCTTTAAATGTAGATATTTACTAAGCACCAGTCACTGCTGTACTACTGCAGGTACTTGAAAGCAACTCCATTACCTGTTACAGTTGCATTTATTTTTACCATTTTTTTCAACACCCCTGCCCCAACACACACAAAAACTGTGTTAAAATAATTTTATTAAGGATATAAAATCAACCATTCAAAAAATTAGGGAATGCCAGATTTACAGCTTCCCAGGCAACCTTAATTCAGCCCCTTTGTGTGTGTGCATTATGAGAGTTTTTGATTACTTGATCCCATACTGTTTTTTTCCACAGAACCTCTGACTTTTTCCCTCTGCAAGATGGATTTACAAGGGGGCAGAATTAAGAATTCTTGACTATGAAACCTAAATAATCTTCTTTTAACATAGCTGTTTGTGTGCAATTATTTATTCTTTTGAGAAAAGTATTATTTTCCTGGGGGTGGTTTTGACTGGCCAGTTTTTTATATATTTGGGTTTTAATTCTTGTTTGAACATTTTAATTATTGTAAAGTGCCTTGTGTGAAAAGCATATTGTGGGCCCTGCTAGAGAGCCTGGGTGCTTCTGCAGCCGTGGATGGAGGCTGTAAAAGGCTAGAGGAGAATTCCTCCAGGGGAGGCACTGTAAATTGCTGCAAGATGCTCTGAAGTGTTCTCTGGCTAGCCATGAGCCCTGGCATAGGCTCAGGTCATTCTGGCATGCTTTATTAAATTAAAGAGATTAAAATCTCCATAAAACTATCCTGTGGATATTGGAATGTCCAAAGAAAGGAGAAATTATATTCTGAGGAGATAAGCCTGATTGTAATCCCTGCCACTATTGAAGCAGATTGCAAAGGTGTGAGTGAATGTGATTTGTAGGTACCTGAAGAGTCCTTGCTCTTTGCAACAGAATGACTTCTCATGTTACTCCCTAGCCCTCCTGTGCTTGCCAGTACAGAGATCCTTTTCTTAACCATCCTCTGTCCCACCAGGATCCCTAGATGTTCTAGTACTTCTATGCTTTGAAATGTTCCTGGGTACACCCACTAGAGGAAGCAAAATTTCCCTCTGCATCTCCCCTAACCATCCCATCCTTTTCCCCCTGCCACCTCCCGCTGCGCACTACATACATGGCAAAGTATTTTTTGACTTATACTGGAAAGTGGGGATAACACATCTTTATCCCACCACTCCTGAGACAGGGTCATGGGTGGAAGACCTTGCCTCTTCACCTGTTCCCCATTCTTGGGAGGATGATGGGGAGGCCACCTTTTCACCTCTTAATCCAGGTCATATCCCTTGAATAGAGATGAGGGAAAAATGCTTGTGAGCAAGGGGTAAAGAGGACCCAGTCTTGCTCAGGGACAACACCACATAAACATGATGTGTGGATCACCAATGCTTTCTCCCTTCCCACTGCCAAACCCTACCCCTATAAACCCCAGCTGCCCTCTGTCTGACAGACCTCTGAAACACACCATTGACAAGCCACTCAATCCTGGAAAGGTGTTTTACAATTTGTGAGATCATGGCTTGTCACTGTAGATAGTTCAGTTTTAAAAACAAACAAGAAACAGATAGTGGCTCAAATTCTGCACTTGCATGTGGAAATTCAGTGGAATCTGCCTTTATATGTCCAAGATTTTGGTCCACTCATTCTAAATAAATAAATGTGTAAAAATTGCAGCACTTTGTTTAGTTACTGAGACTGCCGGATACATTGGCAGAATTGATATAGGTAGCATAATATGTGTTTAAGGGGAATGTAACTTACACATCACCTATAAATTTGGCCTTGTAATAATTTAAGTTGGCATAACATACACAGTGAGGGGGCTGGACTCAGGCCAAACTTCTTGGGTTTGCTTAGACTTGCCTCTGAATTTGGTCCTCAAACCCTCCACTCCCATTCACCTTCTTGATACAGGCCGACTGGCCTTTCAATCTGGCAAGGCAGGGTGTGCAGAGGTTGTATTATCTTTTAATGATATTAATTGTAATACATTTGCAGAAGTGAGACGAGTTATGTTTGTAGCAAAGAGGGTTGTGCATATTTCCAGCCCTGTGCAGGGTATGTGTGTGTACTGTACTTGGGATCTGTATCCCAAACAAGAAAAGCATTAACGGGTAAGAAATCTTTAGTTTTGGTAGGAAAATGAATGTGAGTGCATCAGGAAACGTCAAGAAAGATATCAGAATCTTATCTCAGAATTTAAATACATTTTATGTGTTTTGTAATTGCAGAGATAGTTGATCAATTCTATGTTTTATGCTGTAGGAGTACATATTACAATCCCTTTGCCACCTGAGATCATTAGAGAAGGAAGTCTTACATTCTTATTTGTTGTTTCATTCCCCATTGGTGATTGAATAATTTTATTAAACTAAAAATCTTTCTTCTCAATTACAGTAAACAAGCTTTGTATAATGAGGAACGCAAATGAAGAATGGCTATATTTTAAATAACTTTATGGATTCATTTACCTAAAAGATAATCTACATGTTTCTGTGATTAATTAATAGCAAATAGTGTATCATTTTCCCTGTATGCAGGTGTAATGAATGATTAACAATACTTTTTCCCACCACAGAAGGCCTGCCATTGGGAATGAAAAGTCTAATCCCTCTAAGAGACATAGGGACCGTCTGAACGCTGAATTAGATCATCTGGCCAGCCTCCTGCCTTTCCCACCTGACATAATATCTAAGTTGGACAAACTTTCTGTCTTGCGCCTTAGTGTCAGCTATCTCCGAGTCAAAAGCTTCTTTCAAGGTAAGTCTCTTAAATATATCAAACACTTCAGTGAGGTAAAGGGATACTGTTAACTGAAACATATTTTTCCACTTGTTTGAAAAATGTATAACAGAGGAAACTGATTATACTCAAAGTGATATCCTATGCACAAAGCAAACAATGACAGGATAAAAATGTATTTTAAAAAATAGAAAAATGCAATTGTAAAACCATAAAAAATTGGCAGCAAGAATCAGGGGCACATGCAATACCTGAAACTACTTTCAAATCCTTTTTTAAAATTGACTAGATTTCAAGGTGATAGTATCCTTTTAAGTATGTTGTACAAGTTAAGCAACAGCTGTATGGTGACATTATCTGCATTTACTGTATGTCTAAAAGGAAATAGACCTGGATGAAGGGCCAAAGGGATCATTTTCTTTCAGGAGAAGTGAAATCTGAAATCTTAAGTGTTGACTAAAGCCATAAAGGGCTGCACTTTGTTTTTGTAGTTGTTTGGCACACGCGACAGAGTCAGTCCAGAAGGGTATAAGAGAGTGCTGGAAGGCAGGTATATCAGCCTCAGGATGTGCAGGTCCCTGTTCCCTGGATAGCCAAACAAAGGCTACTCCAGGCCAATCAAGACACCTGGGACCAATTAAGAAGCTTCTAGAAAGCAGCAGAAATAGCTAGCCTGATTGGGACACCTGAAGCCAATCGGGGCTGGCTGAAACCAGTTAAAAACCCTCCCAGTTAGTCAGGTGGGTGTGTATGTCAGGAGCTGTGGAAGGAAGTTGTGCTGTTGGTGAGACTGAGTGGTAGATGACATATCATATGCAAGGAAGGAGGCCCTGAGGTAAGGGTGAAGTGGTGTTTGAAGAAGCGGAGACTGCAGTGGGGAAGTAGCCCAGGGAATTGTATTGTGTTTTGTAGCTAAAAGGTCAGCCATCTTAGCTGATACTATTAGGGTCCCTGGGCTGGAGTCCGGAGTAGAGGGCGGGCCTGGGCTCCACCGTTTCTGCCTTCCCTATTTAGTTACTGAGAAAGACAGGTCACTCTGGGGCCTAAATGAGTATCTGAGGCCCCTAAATCTGCCAGGAAGCACAGAACCCACAAATACAGACTTGGAACTTTGTCACACACACCATTAATCAAAACCAAATTTGCAGACAGTTCTAGTTTCATCTCTTAATGAAGTGTTTGGGTATTTCACCATCAGAAAAAATTACATACAGAAGTTAGAATATAGCAATGTTGGCCTGCCAAGAAATGTTACTCTTAAAACCTAAGGAAATAAAGTATGTGTCTCTGTTGCCTGCTATTCATCAAATTCTCTTCTACTGCTTACCGTGAGTAAATAATGCAGAAACTAAAAAGTGAACATCAGTGACTATTAGAATAATCATTTTTAACTGAATCTTTGAGTTCCCCTCTACATGCTAATAGATAATTGCTTCTCTTTCACTCTCATTTATTTCTATTCCTAGCTGTTTTTAATTTTATATCCTGGCAGATCTCTCTCTGGGAATCTAAGGTGCCAGAGAAATACCAAGTTAATACAGTGGAACCCTGCAGTCCCGCGATAGCGCGAATCTGCTTATAACGTGGGATGCTAGTGGCTCCCGACGGCGGCAGCGGGTGGTACTTTGATGTCGTGCGACCCTGCAATACCGCGACCTCGCGTTTACCGCGGTTAATATTTTTGGGCCCCAATCGTCGTGGTATTGCGGAGTTCCACTGTACTTCTTCTACTGAAATCATGGCTGATTGTGTCAGGCAGCTTATGGTCATGAAAAATATAATGGCCCAGATCATCACTCCTAGAGTTTGCGTATGAATCCCCCAACTCCAGTCCTGACATGTGAAAGGAAAGGAAAGTCTTTGGCATCTTTTCTTAACAGAATCCCCTCTGTGGATCATGTGGACATAGTGAAGACTGGGTGGGCCAGAAGAAGGAGCAGGTGGATTAGGTGTAGGAATAAATGTATATACAGCTTTTCCCTCTCCATCTCTCCCTGCAGAGAAACCTCAAAAAATATTATGGCACCAGGCCTCTTATGTTTTTCACTGAATCTCCTCCACATGTGTTCCAGGGCAGGGAGGTAGAGGTTCCAGAGCCAATTCAGCCGTACGGGACCTCTGCATGGCTCTGCCAGGTTTGAGGGCAAGGCAAACCCCACACCTTCAATGGTATGATGTGACGAGATCTCCAGGAGGGAATCCTTGTGCAGATTTGCTCTCCCACGACCCCTTCTGGAAGGTTTTCAGCACAAGGGGATGATCTGGGCCATTATTTTGTCCCAGGTGGTCGGAAAACCAGGAGAGATCATTTAGATAAAAGCAGTTTTGGAAATCAGGAAGGGAAATAGCACTCCTTAACAGGATTTTCATTGCTTTGTGTCTGCTTGTTGCCAGATCTGCAAAGTCAGGATTTCTCAGATCTGGGAGTTAATATCAATAGCATGCTATTATACACCAGAGATCTCCTTTGGGACTCTATATTAAACCTTAAGTATTTGATGCATAAGCAGATGTTGATAAAGCTCTTTTGGGAAGCTTTTGCTGGTATAAAGGGAAATTTATTAAATTCAGTAGAGAAACTACTTTTGCAGAACCTGTCTTCAACTGAAAATGCGGATTACCAAAGAAAACTTAGTGCTAATCCATGAAGCCCTAATTGGTTAGGGACCCGGTTCCCTGAAAGACTGCTTCTCTCCCCTTCACTCGATACATGCCTAACACCTTGAATTCCATCTCCGAATCTGAAGGAATCCAGTGCAGATCCCAAGGCTCTGGTCTAATGTGTTCCATGCATGAAACTCTGCTTAATAATTGGGATGCTACAAAACATGAGTTTCTGGATGTTCTCAATTTGATATCCCATGCAGAATGCATTACAGCAGATTAGTCATGAGGTGAAAAGGGTTCAGATAACTGTGGTGAGGTCCACATTAGAGAGACGATCTCATCCATCTCACTACGTACAGGTGAAGGAAAGTGCCATTGGTCATGGTGTCAATGGGATATCCAGGATCTAATAAAATTTGTAGGCCGTGCATATCTGTTACAAATGGTGGCTGCACTCCCTCCATGTGGGACACTGAAAGTCTGTGCCAATTCCACCAGATGCTTACTTCAACCCACCAATATTATCATAGTATTATCCAAATTAAGTTTCAGCTCCTCTTTCCTGCCCCAAGTTCAATATAGACACTATGCTATTTGTTCTTTTTTAAAAAATTGGGTTAGGCATGATTGCCCCATGGGCTGCCATGTATGCAATTTGCAGGTGACACACAGGTCAGAGGAAAAATCACCCACAAATATTCTCTAGGTTCTTTCAGAAAGATCAGAATGGACCCATTCCAGCAGTTCCACAGACCCCTTTTAGTGACTGCAGGTAGATTGACAAAGACTCATGATTAACTGTACCAAAAGCTGGTGACAGATGTAAAAGAATCAGGAATGTCACTTTATCTTTGCCCACTGCTAGAACAGCTAATCCTAATGGAGCAAGGACTGCCTTTTTATTACATATTTGTACTGCATCTGGCACAATGGGCAATAATCCTGATGGGGGCCACAAGGCAAAATCACAATACAAACTACAAAAATTATAATTTTCTATCCCATACCCTAGCCTATAATCTGATTGCCAGTCGGGCTAAGTATAGTCTCATTTTTTGGGAAAGTCATTGTGAAGGCAGTGTCAAGGCAACTCTGGCAGTTTTAGTCCTCAAATTTCCTTGACTCAGCCAGTTTGGTTTTTCTACTCAGTGGACTCACAATAGCTGAGAACTACTAACACCCTGTGCTCCTTCTCCCATGTGGAAAATATTGACTGTCTTCACTAACACTGGACCTAATACTTCTCTTGGTAATCTTCAGCAGCCAGGAAGGACAAGGAACCTTCTCACAGGTTGGAGCTTAAAGTTGCTACAGCACCTGCATAATCTCAGTGGACAATACTGATGGGAAATCAGTCAGAACAGTCTCATTGATTTTCCCACTGAGATACTGCTCTGTTTCATGGCAGTAGACCGCTCAGTCCAAGTCAGAGTGGTTTTCTCTGTAAAAGAAACCCTTCAGCCAGGTGGAGCTGTCAGCAATCGGGGCCAGGTTCAGTATCTATGGGTTTCTTTTCAACAATACAACACAGAACTGTCTTGAGTCCCCACCCAGAAACCTGGGAAAATTACACACCACCACTGGGCACCTCTGAGAGGCAAAACTTCCCCTCTTGCAACCACAGAGTCTGTGTGTAGAAAAGAAATGAAAGGAGAGAAGTCACCTGACATTAATTAGGGAAAATGATGCAAGCGGGATTCATAAACATAAAAGTGTGAGTAGGACACCCACCCTGGGGTTCATGGGGAAGAGTGTTCTGCCTGATGTTCTTGAGTTCTACAACCAAAAGTTCCTTTACTGTGCCCCCTTCTGCTGCCTGACCATGCGCCACTCACAGTGGTTGTCCTTGGTCAGTGAGGACCCAATTTTCAGTGGTGCATCTGTTGGTGTTCATATTCCACCTGGGGAAGAAGACATTTTGCTTACACCACCATCTGAGCACTTGTTTTGGCTGACCACTCTGCCAGCTGCTACTCCTCACCGCCTGGCCGCTCTGCTGGCCGCTGTTCCTCACTGCCTTCCATCAGCTGAGTATTTGCCACTTTTGCCAGTTGCTGTTCACATGCCTGTCTTCTGTGATCTCTGCAGGCCAGTCTCTTAATGATTTTTAGCTCTCAACAGGCTGGGGAGAAACACTGCCATAACACAAGTGATTTCAGCTCTGAGTAAGTATTTTACATACAAAAGTTTCCTAATGAAGCCTATTTAGCTCTATCTTTGAACAGTGGGGAGGAACAAGCTAAACCAGTCTGTGGACCCTTAGGGAGAGTCCTGGCTGGGACATCTGTCCCCACCCCTCTTACTTTCACAGGGGTCTGACATTTGAGCCCCTGGCTTAATGAGGTCCTTTCATCTCAGGGTGAGCCCCTCATTTGGGACAAGCTAAGTACAATTCTGCCCCCTTTATTCATACATTAAAGACAACAGCATTGATAACAGTGTATCACTACCCCTGTATTCAGTACTAAAATGATTTGTAACCCAACACCAGCCAAATTTGATCACTTTAAGGAACACCACTCTATCTGCTGGATATCTAAGCGGAGGAGGTGTGTTCATGTAAACACAGTTTGCTCCTGAAGTCTCTCCCCCTCCCAGCTAGCTGTCAGGGGAGAGTTCGTTCAGACCCTGCTTACAATAACATGCAAATTCATCATGCAGAGAAAAACTTGACTTTAGCTGAGTGGAAGCAGCTTGGATTCATGAAGCTTTCCACTACTCAGAATAATTCTGCCTGTGCAGGACCTTGCAGGTGCTGTGGTAGAAGTGAAGACACCTCTTTGTCTCTTGTAGAGTCATGGCATCTCTATGTTTTTGATCAAACGTGGCAGAAAACTGATGCCACCAAGGGTCTTGTTATCTCCATTCTCAATTAGTCTGTGAACCATGGTGACAGGTACAGACAAAGCTGATGGAGAGAGTATCTAGAGGCCAGTATGTAGCTAGTGAAGGACAAATGATTAGTATACAGTCCTGTCAACCTATTGATAAAGGGGCGAGCTGGATGAACATTTGCCCTTCAGACTACCTGGTAGGTCCATTGGTTTCATCAGTCTCAGAGGAATTGCTGTCAAAACAGGCCTCTTGCTCCATAAGGCTAGGAATCCTCCATCCTGAAAGTCAAGAAGACAGTGATCAGTCCATGACAGCCCTATTTCTCCAGCCTCCTCTCTCAGCTCAAATACCAGATCCCAGTAGTGCATGAAGTGAAAGCACAGAAACGCATGTGGCTGTAGGAGGGAAGTGGGTGAAGGATAGAGCAAGCAGCAGCTCCCATTAGAATCCTGGAGTATCAGGGTTGGAAGGGACCTCAGGAGGTCATCTAGTCCAACCCCCTGCTCAAACCAGGACCAATCCCCAACTAAATCGTCCTAGCCAGGGATTTGTCAAGCCTGACCTTAAAATCCTCCCTAGGTAACCTATTCCAGTGCTTCACTAGCCTCTTAGTGAAAACGTTTTTCCTAATATCCAACCTAAACCTCCCCCACTGCAACCTGAGACCATTACTCCTTGTTCTGTCATCTGGTACCACTGAGAACAGTCTAGATCCATCTTCTTTGGAACCCATTTTAAGTTAGTTGAAAGCAGCTGTCAAATCCCCCCTCATTCTTCTCTTCTACAGACTAAACAATCCCAGTTCCCTCAGCCTCTCCTCACCAGTCATGTGCTCCATCCCCCTAAACACTTTTGTTGCCCTCTGCTGGACTCTTTCCAATTTTTCCACATCCTTCTTGTAGTGTGGGGCCCAAAACTGACACAGTACTTCAGAGGAGGCCTCACCAATGCCGAATAGAAGGAAATGATCACATCCCTTGATCTGCTGGCAATGCCCTTACTTATGCAACCCAAAATGCCGTTCGACTTCTTGGCAACAAGGGCACACTGTTGACTCATGTCCAGCTTCTCATCCACCATAACCCCTAGGTCCTTTTCTGCAGAACTGCTGCCTAGTCATTTGGTCCCTGGTCTGTAGCAGTGCATGGGATTCTTTCGTCCTAAGTGCAGGACTATGCACTTGTCCTAGTTGAACCTCATCAGATTTCCTTTGGCCCAGTCCTCTAATTTGTCTAGGTCCCTCTGTATCCTATCCCTACCCTCCAGCGTATCTACCACTCCTCCCAGTTTAGTGTTATCTGAAAACTTGATGAGGGAGCAATCCACACCATCCTCTAGGTTATTAATGAATATATTGAACAAAATCGGCCTCAGGACCAACTCTTGATACTACTTGATACTCCACTTGATACCAGCTGCCAACTAGACATGGAGCCATTGATCACTACCCATTAAGCCCGACGATCTAGCCAGCTTTCTGTCCCTCTTATAGTCCATTCATCCAGCCCATAGTTCTTTAACTTGCTGGCAAGAATACTGTGGGAGATGGTATCAGAGCTTTGTTAAAGTTAAGGAATAATATGTCCACTGTTTTCCCTTCGTCCACAGAGCCAATTATCTCATCATAGAAGGTAATTATGTTAATCAAACAAAACTTGCCCTTGGTGAATCCATCTTGACTGTTCCTGATCACTTTCCTCTCCTTTAAGTGCTTCAGAATTGATTCCTTGACCTGCTCCATGATTTTTCCAGGAACTGAGGTGACACTGACTGGCCTGTAGTTCCCCGGATCCTCCTCCTTCCCTTTTTAAAAAATGGGCTCTACGTTAGCCTTTTTCCAGTCATCTGGGACCTCCCCCGATCGCCCTGAGTTTTCAAAGATAATGGCCAATGGCTCTGCAATCACATCCGCCAACTCCTTTAGCACCCTTGGATGCAGTGCATCCGGCCCCATGGACTTGTGCTCATCCAGCTTTTCTAAATAGTCCTGAACCACTTCTTTCTCCACAGAAGGCTGGTTACCTCCTCCCCATGTTGTGCTGCCCAGTGCAGTAGTCTGGGAGCTGACCTTGTTCATGCAGACAAAGGCAAAAAAAGCATTGCGTACATTAGCTTTTTCCATGTCCTCTGCCACTAGGTTGCCTCCCTCATTCAGTAAGGGGCCCACACTTTCCTTGACTTTCTTTTTGTTGCTAACATTCCTGAAGAAACCCTTCCTGTTACTCTTAACATCTCTTGCTAGCTGCAACTCCAAGTGTGATTTGGCCTTCCTGATTTCACTCCTGCATGCCTGAGCAATATTTTTGTACTCCTCCCTGGTCATTTGTCCAATCTTCCACTTATTGTAAGCTTCTTTTTTGTGTTTAAGATCAGCAAGGATTTCACTGTTAAGCCAAGCTGGTCGCCTGCCATATTTACTATTCTTTCTACACATCAGGATGGTTTGTTCCTGCAGCCTCAATAAGGATTCCTTAAAATACAGTCAGCTCTCTTGGACTCCATTCGCCCTCATGTTATTCTCCCAGAGGACCTTGCCCATCAGTTCCCCGAGAGAGTCAAAGTCTTCTTTTCTGAAGTCCAGGGTCTGTATTCTGCTGCTCTCCTTTCTTCCTTGTGTCGGGATCCTGAACTCGACCATCTCATGGTCACTGCCTCCCAGGTTCCCATCCAATTTTGCTTCGTTGGGGCTGTCCACAGGATGAAAGATTTTCCCAAATCTGCACCACTCCGCTGAGAACAGTGGGGCCTTGGTGGACTCTTCCAGCCTTTGTTACCACCATCACTCCCGACCCTGCTCTAGCTTGCAGGCCGCCTATCGATTCTAATCGTTTGGCTCTGTCCCACTCCACATATCAGGACAGAGCTCCCTGGAGTCCCTGCATTCATTCAGGAAGTGGTGGAAGGGCGGGAAAAGAAGAAATACAATCTGTAACTGAAACATTAAAGAGACAGTTATAAAAAAAAACTCCAGAACTTTCTAGATTTAAAAAAATTAACCATTCTTTAAAAGTGAATTGCAAAGATAAACACAGGTACTCTTTTTCCGCCCATTCTCATCCCTTTATTATATGTGATGAAGACCTAATAATTTTTTCCTAAAAGAAAAGGGTGTGTGTGTGTGTGTGTGTGTTTATTTATTTTTAATAAATAAGGTATGTCAGGCTGTGGAGGGGCTGTGCCAAACTTCAGGGAAATGGAATCTGACATCACATTCCAGATTGAAACCAGAGATGTAGCTGCTGCTGTTATTCCAAAGAACAATATCCTCCTCCTTCTCCCCCTTCTCCTTCAGTTATTTGGAAGCTGGTCACCCATCACCCCTTTCAGTTTCCAGAGTGCCACTTTCTTAACCCACACTAGAGAACTTCTGTCCTCTTTCTACCTGCCTACTGGCTTTATCTTCCTACCGCTTGAACCCCAATGGACTCTTCTGCTGCCTCAGCTACCCTTCTCCCTGAAACCACAATGCGGAACTGTGAACACCACCTGAGTGTGGAGTCTCTTTCTCCCCAGCATGGTGGGTGGATAAAAGCAAAGATGGTCTCCATTACATATCTCTAAAAAGTTCCTTGTCTCAAGAGACATCTCACATTCAAGGGACATCCAAAATTACCTGCATTCCACAGGCATTCGGTGTCCCCTTACTTTTATTATTAAAACTTATTTACACCAGAAATAAAGTATAATGAAGTGGTGGTAACAGAAATAGTTGTTTATCCAAAAGGAAGAAATTGCCATCACTTTTAATGAATAGCATTTGTGCCCTTCATATGAGGACTTTGCCAAACGTTGTGACCTATATTTGAGTCTGGCAGGTAAAGAGATATGCCCAGTTACCTGTTTGGGAGGAGGCAGAGAGACTCAGAAGACTGGAGTGGAGGAAGGGGTGATCAGTTGCAGTATGGTTGATGAAGGAAGGCCTAAGATATTGATTTTTGGGTGAGAGCAGTAGCTGCAGCTCAGGTCTAGCACTGTATTAGGTTCCAGCTGTTTGTTGATTTCTGTGAAAATAAGTCAGAATTTGATTTTTTAAGTAAAACATTTAGTTACAAAACCCCACCCCCAAATAAACAAAACAATAGCAAACATTCACAACATTTAGACCCTCAGTTGACATAATAAAGGAACCCAAAAGGGCAGAAACATAATACTTGTTCTATTTTGTGGTTTTTTAAATTAAAGGCTACTAAATTGGGAGGTATTTTAAACACCATTGAGGACACAAGTAATGAAAATGGACTGCGACACAATGCAGAAGGACACAGTGATGCTAGAAATATAGCCCAATAAAAATGAACCTGGAAAATCAACCTTGAAGTGCAAGCCAATTCATGTGGGAAAACTTAATCCAGATCAATGATGTTCAGTTGGGGGTTTGGGGACCTGGAAAGTAGGAATGAACAAAAAAGCCAAATGTGGTTTTTGGCCTGTGTAAACAGAGAGATCATGTCACTGAACAGGAAGGTGATAGTCCCTCTTTCTGTAAAAATCAGTGTGACTACATCTGGAATACGGCATTCAATTATGGACACCTCCATATCGGAAATACGTCAGTACATCTGGAGGGAATTGGAGTAAATGCACATAAATGTCTACAGGACAGGTGGGAGGAAGAAAGGGTATAGTAATTAAATTTGTATAGCTTGACTACAACAATCATGTGCTTGTATTTAAAGGAAGGATTATTGTAAAGAAGAGGAGGAATTGTTTAGGATACTTCAGTGGGGCACAATAGAGGAGATATGGGGTAAAGGTGAACAAAATAAAATTTAGGTTGAATATCAGTTGACCATTCCATTGTGAGTTTTGTTAGACTAAGCAATATTCTTACAATTGCAGTAAGGTAGACCTGCAATGTTAAAACTAGACTGGAAAAAGCACTGTAATGTACCATATGCACATACCCTGTCTTCTGGATTTGAGCTGCCTTTTAGTTTAAAAAGAAATGATTTGTACATTTAAAATTATATACTGTAGCCAGAGTTCCCCAAAATATACTTTTGTCAGTAATATCATAAAAATTTATATATGGCACTCCAGGCTCAAGCTGTAACAGTTTGCTAGCCTCTTCATGACATGCCTTCAGCAGCTACAGAAGCTGGTACTCAGACATGTTTAGTCACCACTAGGTGTCCTTTCAGTAACTGCGCCTAATATGAACACAAGGCCAAGTGTGGCACAAGTGTTCTGTTTATAAAGTTCAGTAGCCAGTTAGAGTATATGGAGCAAGTTCACCATATTGATTTCAAGAAAGAAAATAATTTCACAGATAATTATAAATTAAGAGACTGAAAATAATCATCTAATCCTTCACCAGTGACTAATCTAAGTTATGCATGCATCCGACGAAGTGGGTATTAGCCCACAAAAGCTTATGCTTCAATACTTTTGTTAGTCTTTAAGGTGCCACAAGACTCTTTGCTGCTTCTGCAAATCCAGACTAACACGGCTACCCCTCAGTTACTCCAAGTTACTTACCTTCATATGCTGAAGGTAACTAACTTAGATTAGAATCAAACACTTCTGCTTTACATTAAATTATACAAGCAAAAGCTGTAGTTGCTATTCCAAACTGTAGATATCAGTGTCATGACAGATTTTCCTGGTATTCAATTTAACTTTTTCTTTGTTGAACTCAGCCATACCATTCCTGTTTATATTTCCTTGGACTACAAAATAATTCCTCTGTATCCATGGTGTTTACACTCTTCAAATATTTGTAAACAGTTGTCAACTTTCCTATTATAGTTCCCCCCCCCACAAGCTATACATAGTTAGAAATGTTTATGAGGAATTAGTGAAATTACTATGTGGTTTGCAGCCATATCACTGCAGTTTCACCAGATCTCTCATACAAAGCAACAGGAGGCTGTCTCAGTGCTAGGTTGGAAGACACCAGGTTCTGCAGGAAGTTGTTCTGGTGCTTCAGTACTTTACCCCTCACTTCTGGATCAGTATTGAACCAGTGCCTCAGTTTGATGTTACATGGCTCTGCGCTGCTGCTGATGGTGTCATCTTTCAGATGATATTTGCTGCCCTGGTTCTTATGACTTATGAGCCCTGAAATACTTTTCATATGAGTTGCAACACCAATTCCTGGTCATATTCCAACTTGGTTAATTGTATTCTGCCCTTCCAAATGAAGTGATAGAGAAATTTAGATCAGGTATTCTTGACAACCTGTACCAAAAGCAAACTGTAGTTTTGCTGTTGCCAGTATAATGATATTGTGTTCCACTTCAGAACTGGCTACCTTTTCTTGGTGGGTTAAATGATTCCCTTTATGTATAGGTTGTAATTCTGTAAAGTAATCATACTACTCTGTATATAATAACCATATTTTACCCTTATATAGCACCTTTCATCTGGGTCTCTTAAGGCCATCTACAAACACTAATTTTAGCCTTCCAATACTTCTGAGGAAGGTACTATGATTCCCATTTTACAGAACAGAAATCAAGTGACACATCCAGTGGTTGATTCAAAAATAGAACCCACAACTGATTCTCGGTTCCCTGGTCTGACCACCAGAACCTGTTCTAGCAATTGTTGGGGAAATGAGTGCGTTCTATCACTTTCAGTTCCTTGGCATCAATATTCCTGTACACGGAAACTCTTACTAATTGGTAATAAGTGTTGCTAAATACGAAGCTTTAGCTGAGAAACGTAAAGGCTTTAATATGGATCATTTTTCTTTCACAGTATTGATGGAACAGGGATATCTTTTAATACTTCAGTCCTTTTTGCAGATGACTGCATTTCAAATAGTATTCTGGTTTAAGATTAGCAACTGTGTTAGTCTGTATCCGTAAATAAGATGAGGAATACTTGTGGAACCTTAGAGACTAACCAGTTTATTTCAGCATAAGCTTTCGTGGGGTATAGGCCATTTCATCGGATGCAGAGAATGGAACAGAAGTAAGATGTATTTATATACACAGAAAGCAAAATAAGTTGTACATTACCATACCAATTCTAAGAGGCTATTTAATTTGGATGGGCCATTATCAGCAGGAGAAAAAAAACCTTTTGTAGTGAATCTCTGTCTGACAGTTGATAAGAACTTTTAAAGAGAAATTAACTAGGGAAATGCAATCAATTAGTGTAATGACAAAGGCATTCACAAACCCTGTTTAGCCCTTGGTTGATAGTGTCCGATTTGAAAATTAATTCCAGTTCCTCAGCTTCTCGTTGGAGTCTGTTTTGGAAGTTTTTCTGTTTTAAAATTGACACCTTCAAGTCTTTAATGGAATGGCCATGGAGGTTGAAGTGTTCTCCTACTGGTTTTTGAATGTTATGATTCCTGATGTCAGATTTGTGTCCATTTATTCTTTTGCGTAGAGACTGTCTGGTTTGGCCAATGTACATAGCAGAGGGGCATTGCTGGCACATGATGGCATATATCACATTGGTCGATGTGCAGGTGAATGAGCCTCTGATGGTGTGGCTGATGTGATTAGGTCCTATGATGGTGTCAGCTGAATGGATATGTGGCCAGAGTTGGCATCGGGCTTTGTTACAAGGATAGGTTCCTGGATTAGTGTTTTTGTTGTATGATGTGTGGTTACCAGTGAGTATTTGTTTCAGGTTGGGGAGCTGTCTGTAAGTGAGGACTGACAGTAAGGATAGTTAATTATTGAAGAATCCACCACAGTCCTTAGTAATTTGTTCATCACTGATTTTTTTAAAATCAAGTTTAGATATTTTTCTATATGCTGTAGTTCAAACAGGAATTATTTCAGGGAAGTTCTGTGCCTATCAGACAAGATAATCACAATGGGCCTTTCTGGCCTTAGAATCTATAAATCTATTACTTATCCATAGTATTGTGAGAAGACAACTAACACCTAAGACACGAAAAATACAATGCTGTTCTTGGAGTAGCTGACAGCCAAGGCAAAACCAATGGCTATATATTACCACAATATTCAGTGTAGCAAAGTATCAAGAACTTGTCAGCCAAAAAGGCACCATTCACAGATGCAAGATCTTTCTTTTCTAGATATATAGTGGTATTCATTTTCATAATGCCACAACAAAATAAGAGAGAAAACAACGTCCTGTTGAGTAAATGATACATAAGTAAATCTTTGAGGGAAGCTCTTCAGTCTGTAAGTCATTATCTAATCAACTGCTATCACATGAGTTCAGGGGAATTTATCAGAAGTGTCAAGAAGGCTGGCTCTGCACACTCATTCCTGAAAGCCTGGTGGGTTTGTTCCTGAAGAAATGGCTGCAAACCCCTTTCCCCTCACACATTCCTTTCTAAAGAGTGGATTTCTCCAACTTTGTTTTCCTCGTTGCGTATAGAGAACAGTTTTATTGCACCCTAGCTGCTTAATCAAAGTTGCACTTTTTTTCCGCCCCCAGCTCTTCGGGGAAATCATTTGGTTCAACTGGCAGGTTCTGCTACACCACCCCACCCTCATGGCTGATAGGACGGAGTGGGGGATTCTCCAGACTCTTGGGAGTGGGTTGGAAGCTCCGCCTGTGCCCTAGCTGCTGCAAGAAAGTTGGAGGCTCTGCTTCCTCCTCTTGTCTGCTGGAAGGTGGAGATTTCCTTCCTCCAGCAGTAAGTGTGCTCTGACAGGAAACAGGACTGGGTAGTCGTCACAACTCTAGTTGAGTGCCTCTTCTTGGCCACTGACCAGACTGCTGTGATGTGATCCAGTTGCTGAATCCCTGGGTATGTTAAGCCTCCAGAGTCTGAATGGAGTCTAGGCACTGAGTCTGTTTTGGTGTCCCTAGGCACTCTTGGGATGCAGACCCTTTGTGTAGCACCCCCTCCCCCGCAAGAGCTGTGACCATAGCAGACCATGGCCCAGACCGTAGAGATAGTGCTGGTCCCTTAGGCTCCCTCTGTAGCTTAAACACATTCTCTTCCAGAATCCAGCTGTGTGGTGTTTTGGGTCCACAGTTCTTCAAAGGACACGTGATGCACATAATGCGTGGAATGCACTGACACTTTGCACAAGATTCTAAAACCATTGCTCTTTATTTAATCACATAAGAAATACACAGATCTATACAAAAATAATGAACCCCACGCACATTTCCCTGCCTCCGTTTCCTCACCACTCCAGAGCATCCAAAGTCATCTGGGGTTGCCGTGCATGGCTTGCGTTCTGAAACATGGAGCCTTCTCTCCTGAGCTCACCTTCTCTGAACTTGCTGGCCTGTCCCCTTCCACTTTCCTGCCCAAAACTTCCTGTATGGCTCTCAATGTATGGCTCTCTCAGTCTTCCCCCTGGGGGTCCAGTTTAAACTCCTGGTTTGTCACGTCTGCAGGGAGGAAAGAAGGGGAGAGAGGGGAAAATTCCCAGACCAGACAGAAAGACAGAAAAGTTGGGGCGAAGTATCTTCTCCCAGCTCCAGCCAACCGACTGTCATTCAGGTGAGTCCACCTGAACAGGTGGGCTTTGAGTTCTAATGACCCTTAATTGTCCCCAGCCTGGCAGGGAGGTGACGCAGCTTTGCCAGCAATGGTGGATACGCATAGAGAGGCTTCCCGCGATACAGCAATTTCATAATAATAACTTGACCGTATCAGCTAGAATTTATAAGTTGTATGAACAGGTTCCCATATCATCATGTTAGCCTCCTCATCCGTGTTTTGTAGTAGAGTAACTTGTCTGAGCAGGACTTAACTTCCTTTGAATGAGCCCGAGCCCAGGAAGGTAAGAGGAATCGTGATCTGCACAAATTCCCCTCATCTGCGAATAACAAGGGAATCTTTTAGAGCAAGGCTCCATGCCAGTGGCAAATTCTGAAGCTGTCTCCAAATTACCATGACTATTTCTGTACTCATGGAATAATGGCAGAGAAGGGGCCTTAATTATAAATAAATGTCAGTTTTGTATGGTACTACTACTAAGTTTGCTTTTGGACTTCAGTAAAGTGTATTTAATTATTCTGAGCCTTTAAGTAGGCTGAGTATGCTTTTATTGTAGCTCCTTTTTCAGTTCATGACCTACATAGCAGTTTTACCAATGCTTTAAAGTTAATTGTATAGTAAGCTGCAACAATGATAAAGGAGATGAACATTATGGGAGTCACAGTAAGGTATACTTGCAGAAGAAATAGTTGATATGTGAGGGGGAAAGGGATTTATAGCAATCTGAATATTCCTGATGCCATCATAACCAAAAAATTAAGGTGGTTTGGGCACTCAAGAATGCCTTCCATTCTAGACTTCTCTGTGGAATTAATGGCTTCATGTCTATTTGTATTTGATGTCTTACACCATGTTAGCACTCTGCAGCATTATGCAGGAGACATGTTTTTGTTGTGTGTTCGATAGTTTTTGATAAGTAAGAGAATATGTAGCAACAAAGAAACAATTTTTGCCTGCAGCCATGGATCTATAGACTGTTATGTCAAACCACATAAGCCAAGTGATGTTAGGCCTGTTCAGTATTTGGTAGAGTGCTGAGGAGAGGACTCTGTGGAACATGTGTAGCCTTTGTGCACCTTTCTGCAATTGCATTTCCATCTCTTGAAGATCTAGTTGCATTTCTCCTGCCACCTCGTCATTGTTAGCTGACTTTGTGGTGAGTGGCTCAATAAGTCTCAGTGTTGTGACATTGCTTGCATTGGCTGTTTATAAGTCCAAAGAGCAGGAAATGGTAAGGGGGAAAGGGTGTCTTTGGCTACTAAGGGGTTCTCCCAGAGTTGGCTTAGCATTGTTGCTGAAATGGCAGGAATACTCTCGAGTCTATATGACATGTTGGTAGAAACAATGATGGCTGGTCTACACAAATGTCCCCACCATGGAGCTGTATAAGTGCTAGACCAGTGCTGGGAGAAGTCAATAAAATACTCAATTTTAGATGTAGCCAGTAGGCCTGATTTTTCCACTGCTCTTCCCCTTGGGTAACCATTTATTATGTTTCTAGTTTGGTAACAACTGACATGCACTTTGCACTCAGTCTGCTCTGGTGTAAAACACTGTCAAGGTGCAGGGCAAGAGAGAATCCAGCCCATTGAATGAAAAGAGGGTCATCCTCTCCCTTGTGCTCTCAGATGAGTTCCTGCTGGGGTGTACTTTCACCTCCTCCGTTGAAGCCAATGGCTTCAGTCACAGTCTGGCTGTGTGGCCACTTGTTAGCAGGCTATAGATCAAATTATGTTCTCTTTTACACTGGTGGTAAACCTGGAGTTACTCCATTAACATACTGATTCAACTCTCATTTTCCTGTCTAAAGAAGACAGTGGATGTCCGTGTGTGATGAGCTGGCTGGCGATATTCCAGCTCAGATGGATTTGAAAATCAGTGTGGTGGTTTTGGGCTATCCAAAAAAATGTGTTTAATTGCAGAAGTTCAAGAAGGACACCAGCAATAATGTTGCCCTAACAACTGCTACGATGGAAAGGAGGCAGGATTAGGAAAGCATTTCCTGAGGCATGCACTCTGATTTGCTTTATGCCTGTTTTTAGTTTATTGGAAGGAAAGGTGTTTCTTCTTCACTTTAAGGAAAATTATTTAGTTTCATTTCTAATTTTGAACACAGATGTGTATTAAGAAAATGCAGCATCTCTTATCCAACAGAAACTATAGTGTGAGTTTAGATGGGCAGAATAAAATTACACAAGGCTGTGAAGAAGTATAGTGTTAGGTTATCCGGATCCTGTTCCTGGCTCTGTTGCTGAGACACTGTAGAATGGAGAGAGGAGGGAGGGATAAATGTCTTGACCCAAGATCACAGTTTCCCCACCTGAAAATATTTCTTTCTAAGAGGAATTTTAGGGGGACAAACACAGTAACATTTGAAGTGTTTTAAAGATCCCACTGTACAAGTGCAAAGTATAAAATACTGCTTGCTACAGAGATAAGATCACTGATTCAGAATGTACTGTTTGCCTTTGTAGTGGCAGAAACATTGTTTGAAGGGGAAATTCAATGGTAAAGACCATGATTTTTAGTGTCTAGCGAATTTAAACTCCCAGGTTCATATTTTAAGATGTTGTGCAGGTTTTCTGTGAGGCTGAGGACTGAGGAGTCCAATATGGGATGATCAATTTCTGAAAAGTGTTCATCCACAGGTTATATGGTGTTTTTGTCTTTTATCATTTTTCAGTGTGAGTTTATGCGAGAGAGTGTAGCGATTGTCTGGATTCACCCACATAGTTGTAATTGTGTCATTTAGTGCACAGGATTAGATATACCACATGATGTGATAAGCATGTGTAGTACCTATGGATCTTGTTGTGGGGGTTATTGATCATTGCAGCAGTGACATATGTCTACATGTTTTGCATTTGCTATTATGGCAGGGTCCTGGTTTGTGGGGAACTTGCTTCAGATGATGAGCTTGGAGAATTTGGGGGTTGCTTGAAAGCCAGAAGGGGAGTCTGGGGAAGGTTTATTTCAGGATGTGGTCCCCATCAAGAATAGGTTGTAATTGCTTAACAATACCCCATATGGGTTCCAGTCCGGAGTGGCAGGTGGTCCCCATCGAGAATAGGTTGTAATTGCTTAATGATACCTCATATGGGTTCCAGTCCGGAGTGGCAGGTGACTGGCAGAGATGTGCAGTCAGAGGTTTGTGGGGGTTTTTCTGGAAAGTTGTTTTTCCCCAAGGAGGTTCTTTTGAGGCATTTGTGTGGCCTGCCTATATACCAACATCCCTCACAATGACAGCATTGCTGCCTGTCTCAAATATCCACAAGACAATGGGCAACCCTCAGATATCCACCCTCAAACACATTGCCAGACTCATTCATTTCATCCTCACACATACTCATTTGACATTCAACAGCAAACACTTCGTCTGAACAATGAGAACAGCTATGAGTACTAGGATGGCCCCCCAGTATGCTAACTTCTTCATGGGCCACCTGGAGGAAGAATTTCTGGACAAATGCACCATGAAACCAATTATCTATCTGAGCTACATCGATGACAACTATATACAAAAAACCCCTGGATCACCATACCTGCTTTCATAAATCCAGTGACCAAACCTAACACACCAAGAAATCTGTTATCTACTGCCAGGCACTCATACCACAGAATACACTCTGAGAAGAAAGTCCAGGCTATGCACCTTAACACACTTAAAACTGCCTTCACCAAACAAAGACACTCCACCTGAGAGAACCTGCTTTAATACAGAAAAAAATCCTGAGGCAGCACCTGTGCCAACTGACTCAGGCTCGTGGTGGGGATCAGACTGTGGGGCTGTTCACTTGCAGTGTACACATTTGTGCTTGAGCTGCAGCTTGATTCTGGGACCCTCCCACCTCCCAAGGTCCTAGAGCTTGAGCTCCAGCCCAAGCCCAAACATCTGCACTGCAATTAAATATCTCCTTAGTCCATGCCCTGTGAGCCTAAGTCATTTGGCAAAGGCTTGCTGCTGGTTTTTAATTGCAGAGTAGACATACCCTCTGAATACCTTTCACAGCCCTGAAGAAGAGCTCTGGCTAGCTTGAAAGCTTGCCTCTTTCACCAACAGAAGATGGTCTTAAAAAAGAATATTACCTCACTCACGTTGTGTCCCTAATATCCTAGGACCAACACACCAACAACACTGCAAACAATCTGCAAAACTTACATTGCGGAGATATCTAATTTGTTCTATTCTTTGCCCATTTGGTTTAGTGCAAAGTACGTATTTCCATTTTATTATGTTTGGCCTAGTTTCCTTTTCTGAAGTATATTGAAAAGAAAATTCCAGTTTACTAAAATTCCAGTTTTCCTCTGTGTCTAATATAGCATTAACAGATGAGTCAGTGCACTTAGAGTTTATCTCTATCAAGTTAAATAATTTCTTGGATTATGTTTAGTTGATTTCCCTTTTATAATACAATCTTGATATGATTAAAATTTTTGGTGCATTACTGTTTATCCACCAGCTGATATATTTTCTAAAATCTAGACATCATAGTGGTCCAAGTGAAAAACATTAAATTAAATCCTTATTAAGATTCCTTTTAAAACACAATCTCCTTCATAGGAAAGTGGTATTATCTTTTGTGAAAGTTCACTGATATACAATATCCTTGCCAAATATGGAATTATTTGCTGTATTTTCTAAAATTCTACTATAATCCCATTTCTGCTTCTTATCTCACCCCACCCTTTTTATATCTGTATGGAATGTATCATATTGGAGATTTTTATATGGTGTCCATCACTGTATTTCCTATGAATTGTTTAAAAAATTCAATTAAAAATACAATAATTATCCAAAATAAGAAGCACATATTCTGCACCCTTACCTATTAACAGTGGAATTTCTCCTATAGCTGGTGTTAACCAAGAGGAACTATTGCTCTCTGCCGGGGGTCGATTTATCACATCTAGTCTAGACATGATAAATCGATTCCCCAAGCACTCTCCCGTCGACTCCGGTGCTCCACTGCCACAAGAGGCGCAAGTGGAGTTGACGGGAGAGCAGCAGCAGTCGAGACAGCACCGTGAAGGTGCCGCAGTAAGATGATCTAAGTACGCCAACTTCAGCTACGCTATATTATTGTAGCTGAAGTTGCGTATCTTATATCAATTCCCCGCCCAGTGTAGACCAGGGCTATGTCTCTAATCCTGCAAAGATTTATGAATATGAGTCTTGGAACTCCTTATCATGTGTAAAAGTTAAGCATGGGCATATTTTTTTAATATCCCTAAATCTTCTCTTGATATTAGTGGTAATTTAGCTTGTTAAATTGTTTCATCTTCTTTTGGGGCAGTATAGCTATATTTTTAGGAGTTTCAGCTCATATTCGTTACCTAATTTTTTCTTCTGTTTAAACATTTAATCCCCAGCCTATTTATTTATTAGCCAAATTTATCATTTCCTTTGTGTCTCTGGCCACACATGTTCTAATTTTAGAATGTTTCCATTGCTGAAAAATGTCTCAGCTAACTTCTATATTATATTTAAATTTTTCCTAGCTAATTTTGTCTCTTTAGTTTTTTAAAAAGTAGTTAATTCTTACTTAATATTTATATTATCTTTATGACCAGAGGTCCCAAGTGGAAATGGAGTTAATGGTGGTAAGTATTGTACAATTACATACAAAAGTGTAGTTCCTGCCCTGAAAATCTTACAATCTAAGTCCCTGGTCCTGCATTAAAATGCATGAAGACCCTTGCCTCCCCATGGAGCCTTGCTGAATGGAGAGGCACATGGATGGTAGGGGCCTGCATGCATGGAGCTCATTGCACTACTAAGGCATATGGAGGCAAATGACCTACCAAAGATGGAGGGAGGAGAATGCAATCAAATATATATTATCTATGTGTTCAATTTATATAATTATAAATAAAGTGCCAACTAACCCCATCTGGCCCTCAATCTACCATGATTAACTTGCTGATTTCTTATAGCAATTGTGGTAGGGATGGGTCTTGAGGGATTTGAAGGAGGAGAGGGATTAGATCCAAATGTAAGAGGTAGCATGGAAGTTTCTAGATTTTTTTTTCTAATCAACTTACAAATTCATAGCTCTCTTATCAACTCTGTGTTTGTAAGCCGTACATATCACCTTACATACATCTTAAATAGAGTATTTCAACATCTGGTATAGAACACACTATCCTCAGTTGTGTTATTACATTTCACAATGTTGCTTTATAACTCTTATAACTGAAATTGGATATTTTTCTCCAAATATTTTATTCAAAGAATAATCCTAGATCAGTTAAGCTTCATATACTTTATAGGGAGAATGGCCTGCTAAAATACACATACTGATATTGTTATGGAAACATTTCTTAAGTGAACAAATAGTCTATCTTAGATAATGAATCATGTACTGATGAATACAATAATTAAATGGAAAATATGCTAATGTGACATTATGGCTGAGATTTTAAATACAGAAAAGCAGGAGTTGAATTACTTTATATATGTATATAATTTGTTTCTTGCACATTAGTGCATAAGGGAAAAAATCTTCATGCCCCAGAACAAGGCATTATCCACATGAGAAAAACAGAGATGTTTTAAATTAAAAACACAAGTTTTACCTTCCCTGTTATTAACAGTTCAGACCTATAAGGTGTTGGGTGCCCACAACTGCCATGGAATTCAGTGGGAGTTGAGTGTGTTCAACACCCCATAGGAGAGCTCCACACTTTCCAAGGCCCTATTAATACTGGAGTGAGCCACTTTTCTGTGTATCCATTTTAGATTTTTTTTTCATCACTTTCACTGCCCCAAGCTCTAATGGGCCAAATTCACACTTGATGTAACTCAGTTGAATTGAGATGTTATACCACAGATAAGCCTCTCCCATTGTCTATCTCTATTCTCACCCAGTAGCATTCAAAGTCCCCACTGGTACAACAGTGACAAGCACTTCAGAAACAGTTAAACACATAAACAGCTACCATATTGACTGGGGAGCATGCTCACAGTTTGGTCACTGACATTAGTAGCTAATAAAGCAGAGAATATCAGGCTGAGGATTTGCTCACTAGTCATGCTTGATATGTTCCAATAGTGAAAATCTCCTGTCACATTCCGCATTCTTTATAGGGATCGTCAGGACAATTTAAAATGTCTTTAAAATCTGCAGTATGAGTCAGGCATTACCCTCGGGCACAAAGCTGAGCTCTTCAGAGTTCATTTTCTGGACAGAAGTTGGGCTTTGTCTATAGTAGGAAAGCTGCAATGATACTAAACTCAAAGAGGTCACTGTATTACTCTTTTTTTAACTTCTTTTTCTGTACAAGTTAGGAGAGAGTCACAACACTCAGGCAATGACCAATATGATATATTGTACATTCCATTTTCAGTAAATGATGTATTTTCTACAAAGTCACTGAACCTAACTTCCAGTTGTCCCTAACCTTACTTCAGGAAAGAACAGCAAACTGGAATTGCTTTGTCCATTTCTCCTACTAGAGACAAGCCCCTGTGGCAAAGTATAAGTCTTACTGTGACAACCCAGTAACCCTTTGCCAAACAATGTATACAGCAGCTTGTAGCAACAGTGAGAGGTTTTAAAGCCGTATGTTCATTTTGGTTGCAACTGCTGAAGAGGAGACTGGGAAATGTAAATTCCAAGGATGGAAAGCGCAGAGAGAAACCCAGTCCCCTTCCAAGTGAGGCAGTGTTCCAGGGAAGACCTGCTCTAGGGAGAATTTGGGCAAAAAGCCCATTCTGGTAAAACAAAATGTTTGGGTATGGAGGGAACATAAAGACAGTGAAGCAAAGCTTCAATTCCTTGTTCAGTTTTATTCAGTTTTGATGTCATTGGGAGTTTCATCCAAATGAGATATTCAGAATTCGGCCCCATGTTTCTAGATATTGAAGTTAAAATGTCATTTAAATGAATGTGGTGTGGGTGGGGTTCAGTTCACACCTTCACTGCTGCTGTAGCTCATCTGAAGAAGGCTTCAGCCAGCCACACGCTAGCCAGAGCAGCAAAGGAAGAAGGCTCTAGGGACAGTTGAGAGAGCTCAGAGATGTGGACTCAGACTGACCTATAAAACACGGCCATGAGATCATGTCCTGTATTTGAGGAATTTTAGGTATCTTATTAGCAGGGTTGCAGGAACAATGTTTATAGTGGAGGTGCTGAGAGCCACTGAACCAAGCTGGAACCCCTGTATAGGATGGAGCCCATTTCGAGCCAGGGGGTCCTGCTGCATTCCCGGCACCTCTAGTTCCAACACCTACACTTATCAATGTACTTTTGTGCTAAACTTTTAACTAAACTAAACTTTTTTCCTTCCTCCTCCCTTTTCCCCCTACTGTTTACCTTGGTGATTTTCCTTCTGTGTTTTGATGTCTGTGGTTCCTTAATCTGTTTTCTTCAGACTTTGGTTAAGGAAAAACAAATGGAAAATTCCTCATTCTTCTTACAATCCACCTCCCCTTTTCTTGAGAACATTTTTCATTTCTGATTCAGTTTTGCTTTGGACCTTCTTGTTTTCTCAATCTATTTTTCGTCTTTCCCTCCTTTGCTCATGTTCCCTGTTTTGTTTTCTCGCTTCCTCCATCTCCAAGGCTTCTTTCCCTATGCCATGTCCCTTCTTCCCCAATGTTCCTTTTCAACCTCTTCTCCAACTCTTCCTTCCATCCCAGACCATTTTCCCCATTTATTCCCCTGTATTTATGGAGGTTTAGGGGACCATATTGGATATGAGAGGAATTATGTAGACCTCTTTTCCCTTCTGCTCTCTATGAGCCTCTTTGTTCCTCACCAATGTGATCTGAGATGGTGAAAGCAGTTATCCTTCTCATGCTTTCATTGCATGGTCCATAGGAGAAGGAAGGAAAGGTGCATTCCCTCCCTAAGTATATTCCTACCTTAGGTTCAAGGCAATGAAAATCATTGCAGCAGGGGCAGGGAGTAAATAATAAATTGTTGTCAGAATCCTCTGTGTTATTCAGCTGCCAATTTACTGCTGATTCCTCTCTCCCACCCGTAGACTTCATGCCACCATCAGCATTCTCAGTCCTTTGTGGGCCAGTCAATTCATGAGTCAGCTATCCTGTCCTGACCAATGCTCTTCCCACTCCCCCCTACCCCTCACAGCAATGAGGCTGACATCCACATGGCTGTTTTTATGGTGAAAATTGTCTTCACCATGGAAAAACATGGAAGCATTTTTTTAAAGTTATAAACTGAAATGTATCAGGAAAAAGCAGGATTGTAAAGATATAATGAGTTTGTGATCCCTGCTCTTACCTTTACATGCTCTCTGTTGCAGGCAATTTTGAAACTACCTACTTTCATCATCATCATCTGCTAGCAGGGAAATATGAAATCAGTAGTAAATTTAAACTTTTGAATTTCCTGACTTGTTCAAATTTCTGTTTCCACAGCTACTAATTGCACTTTGCTCCCATGGAGTATTTTATCTTATTGGGCTAGTGAGCCAAATTAATCTGGCATCAGAGCCAAGCTTGACAGAGGGTCTGGGTGGAAGGAGAAGAGATACACTGTTGTCTTTATGCCACCTTTGTGTCTCACCTATGCTGTATAGCTAATGGCCATTTTGGCCTTTGGCACAGTTTAGAACACCTTGAGGAGCTCTCCTAACCTATCCTTGGCTGCCACTATCCCTATGGTTCATCCTGGAATAGGGAATAAACTGGGCATAGGAATACCCCAGATCTGCCCCATTCTCCCTAACATGCCCATGCTCTCTCCCCCGCCCCAGCATTATCTCAGTGTCTATTGGGGAAACCCTCTGTCTGTGACAATCCCCATCAGGGCACTTAGATACCTTCAGTGTTCCTTTATGCCATCAGATAGCCAAATGGACACCAATGCATCATGCCCTAAATATTGTTCTATCCCCAGGCACATCTGGGAGACTCACTTGCAGTGAAACCCCAACCTATTTTTAAACCATTTTCTATAACTGATTTTATTTTTCTGTTTGCTTCCCTGTTGAAACTCCCTGCCACTTTCATATTGCAATGAGGTCTGTCTGTAGTACTGCGTTCTATGTACTGCAGTATTATCTAGCCTAGAACTTGTTCTATTTTGGCTGCTGGAAAATGGAACACTTCTAACTTCACTGCATACAAAGTTCAAGTAGAAAGCATTGGGCCCTGGCACAAAGGCAGCTGAGGTCTAAGTTCATCTTTACAGTATGTGGCGAGTGTGATGGGGTACAGGTTTTTTATTGGAAAACAGTGATGCTTGACCAGGGGCAGCTCTAAGGTTTTTGACACCCCAAGCGCGGAAGTTTGGCGACGTGCCTGTGAGTGGTCCAATGTACTGCGGATTCAGTGGCGTTTCTGCAGAAGGTCCATGGGTCCTGCAGCCTCGTCATCCCCACCGCCGAAGTGCCACGGACCTCTTGCAGGCTTGTCACCGACGGCAGTCTGACTGCCACCCTGACAGCGAACGTCAGGCCGCCCTCTGCGGCTTGCCACCCCAGGCACGCGCTTGGAGTGCTGGTGCCTGGAACTGGCCCAGTGCTTGACATGATTTTTGTAATTGCAAAATCTTTAAAGGTTGATTCTTATTGCTCTCTGTAGCAGTTAGTAATCATTTTAGTGAAATTGTAACCTTTAGTAGTTGTTTGCAGTTATTGTATCTATTAGATAACATTTTATAGTTTATATTAACTTCAAATGGCTTGGTTTTGGGTTATTATCTGGAGTATAAGTGAATCAGATAGTACTTTACTGTGGAACTTGCCAGTAAAATGGAAATTCCACAAAAGAACTGGAAAGAGAATCCAAAAGGATGTGTTTTTAGGTTCTGGTGTCCCTGCCCTCTGTTTGCCAGAAGTTGAGAGTGGGATACAGGAGATGGACCACTTGAAGATTACCTGTTCTGTTCATTCTCTCTGAAGCACCTGGCATTGGCCATCATCAGAAGACAGGATACTGGACTAGACGGATGTTTGGTCTGACCCAGTATGGCCATTCTTTTGTTCTTAACAGGACTTACAGCTAATCAGAATCACTATATTCATCCTCTTCTCTGCATTAAGAAGTTATAAAGCACCCAGGCTGTGAATCTCAGTTAGAGCTGTAAAGGAAAACTGAGGAAATTTGTAATAATTTGGGGACTGGAATAACAGAGGTTGTGCTGCATCCTGATTTCACTACATTACATTAGTAACTAATTATTTTCCTAGAAGTGAAAGATAAGTGGTAGAAATGTATAGGTGTCAGAAAGAAATTCTGCTATGGACACCTTTTAAGCAAGGGAAGTTAATTACACTGTATCCTGATAAAATGTGGTATATTCTAAAATAAAGGGCTTACAAACAATTTAAACTGGAATTTCACAGCTGCTCTAGTTTATTCTTATTTTCCATCTGTTACAATTAGTAAAATTACAATTTAAAATGTTTCATTCCTAGCATAGACATTTGCTGTTATCTAACAAAGTTAAATGCGATGTTTGTTAAATCTTGAACTTAATGGGATAGGAATGATGCAATTCCAACATTTATTTATATGTGCAAGGCAAAAAATATCCAAAACCTTAACAGCAGCCCAACTTCAAGAGCCCTTCTCGAAACACATCCAGTTCCATCTACCTCAGCATCAGAAGGAATTTATGATCTTCCAATCCCACAATGCTTTGCAATACATGAAAGAAGTTAGGACTAAACTTTAGTGCTCCTTTGAAAAGGAGATTTCACCTTTAAATATCTCCTATTTTAAACTGTGGCCTGTGAGGTAGGGGGAGGCTCCAGGGTTATCTATTTTCCTATAATGATAACCCTTGTGGAAGGGAACAGACTAGAAGGCTTCCACCAGGAGCAGTGCTAGGATGAAGTTAATGCAGCTAAATGTGCTGGTTCCTTTAATCTGCCTGTCACATGGTGACATTGTCCCTTTAAGAGGAAGAAGAGCTAGTGCACCTGTGCATCATCAGCTCACACAAATTGGGGTGAAAAAAGGGCACCTGATCCATAAAGAGGGACCAGTAGGTCAGAGGTGCCCAAGAGGTTGGCAGGAGATGAGAGCTGCCAAAACCAGAAGATGGTTCCGGGGGAAGGCTGAGGGCAGGAAAGTAAGAGGGATTTGCCAGGTGACCTCTCCAAGCCAGAGAGCCGGAGACGTCTACTGGCTCTAAGCTAGAGAGCGAAAGCCAAAGGCTGGAGAGGTCTGAAGGCAGGGGAGCACTAAAGGGTCTTACCCATCACAGATCTCCATGCTGGAGAGCTGGCTCCAGGGGAAAAGTGAGAGGACCAAAGGAGTGAGGGATGCTTCCCTGGTGAGGAATACCTCCCGGCAGAGAGGCTGGTAGGGTTCCTGCTACAGATTTTTTGCTACAGATTATTTGCATTATTTGTAATAATAAACTGACCCCCAGGAGGCGTACTTAAGCAAGATAGCCAGCTGTAAAGTCCTTGGGTTGTTTGAGTAGAGAAACTGAGGCAGGGTGCTGCAGAGCAATCCCTGACCATGACGGGGTGCACCAGAAGCAGCTGACTCTGCCCATACAGGCTCTCTGCCCACTGTCAGCATCAATTATTTCATCAGCTGGCTCTGCCTCTGGCTGGCTGTCATGCTGATCACACTGAATGTAAGTGATTATATTGGAGAGACTATTGCTGTCCCTACATTGATTGCTGCCTGCTCTGGAACAGGCAACAATATAATCTGTATTTAGTCTCATGTCAAATGCAAATATAATCACTGAAATTACAGTAAAACTTAAGTTTTTTTGTATATGTGTTATTAGTTGAGGTCCTGTTAGAGTGTGGAATAGGAGTCCATGCTTTGTTCATCCCTGCTAGTGTTTTTAATTTTTCAGTTCAGGTGAAAACAATGTTCTGAGATGTAATTTCATTGTCCAGCTGTCACAGGCAGAGTACTTGCAATGCGTCCTACTGCAGTTCTTAGGGGAGCTGCATGGGATGGGATTGGCTACAGTGGAAACGGGTAGGGAAAGCAAAAGACCTTCTGAAATTGATGCACAGAAGGGATCAGCAGCGCCTGCTGACATACACACATTCACGTGTAATTTTTTTAAAAGGCAGAGTACCACAGTACTGCTCTGATATATCTGTTTCCAGCATAGCTGAAGAAAGGAAATGGTCGACTTTAATTAATTGAGCATGTGTCTTAGTTGTTCAGGCTCACTAACTTTGGATGCAGCTTTTGAAGTTTGCCTTGACTTTAAAAAGAGCAGACAAAAACAAGTCTGTTTATTTACAGAGGGGTTGATGTTAGAGTCTGTTTTAATGCCATTTCCTTGGAAATTTGTAGAAATAGTACACAGAGTAGTGAAAAATAATTACAGGAGACAGGGTAAAATTTTCAAAAGCTCCTCAGTGACTTAGTGACAATGGGTATGTCTACACTGCAATAAAAACCTGCAGCTGGCCCATGTGAGCTGACTGGGGTTTGAGCTGGGTGTGTGTATGTGTAACTGTGGTGTAGACACTTGAGCTGGAGCCTGAGCTCTCAGACACTTCTGCTTCGCAGAGTCCCAGGGCTTGGGCTCCAGTCAGAGCCCAGATGTCTACACCACAGTTAAACAGCCCCTTAGCCCAAGCCCCACAAGCCTGAATCAGCTGACAAGGCCCAGCCACAGGTGACTAACAGCAGTGTAGACATACCCATAGGCACTTAGGAGCCTATATTCTATTTTTAAAAGTGACCTTAGGAACATTGGAGCACATCTTCCATTGACTCTCAGTGTGACTTAGGAGTCTAAGTCATTTAGGTTCTTTTAAAAATGTTACCCCATGTGATAATTGCCAAGGATGATAACCCAATGGAACAAAAATTGTCTTCATAGTGCTATTATAATATAATCAATGGAAAGAGACCAAATTAAATCTTTAAACTTATCAGAATTAGAACATGTACATCAGTACAAGTCAGGAATAAATCCAAGTCAGTAGTATTACACTGGTGCAAAAACAATGTGAGACCAGAAGTACTTAGGAAAATTGGTGGAATGATGATAATCAATGGGACATGGTAATACAAAGATAAAAACTATATAGGAATGACAGGCTAAGTCTTGCTGGTGGGGAAGTGGCACTATATGTGAGTTCAATTTAAGGAAGTGGGATGGTGGTTTAATTTTTTTCTTTAAATTTCTCTTTCTCCACTGTTACCATCTTTCCCAGTCATTACCTAACAGGCTGTTGCATTCAAAAGATTATTGTGTAGCAATTTGGGAGGTATTCTATCAATTAAAAAGAAGTCGTCTTTATTCTTTATGAACTATAATTCATAATTACTATTTTATTTCTTTCTGAATAAACTTTTGACAGTAGTATCATTTAGTTACCTTACATTTCCGCAGTACTGCTGTTTATAATAGACCAGTAAAACAAATTGCTGATTGTCCCAAAGTTCCAAAAATCAACAATAATTTATTGTGTATAATGTTTGTTTAACTATTTGCTGTGACTCTCTTAAATAACTTAACTAACATAACTTTCAGTAGCATGTACTTGATGGATATGAACTGTTTTTTTAAAACCCATAAACTATTTGAATAAATATTTGAAAAAGGCTTCAGCATGCATTTCTTAAGAGCATTCTTGAACTATTAATCTTGACAAAGATTTACTTTTCCTTACCACTGGTACATTGTTATATCTGGACAAAACTCCAAAGTACCATATTCCACTTCTGCTAAATGTTTAAACCAAACCTAACAGCCCATGGCACATCCTTCAAGTGGCACATTATGCTTATATGTGTCTCCTTTACATCTGTTTCAGTAGAGAGGATGTACTGCCTCTTCAAGAGGTTTTCGTGAGCATGTATTGTTATAGTAAACTCCAGTAGCCGGGGTTTGCGTGACTGTAGCAGACTCAGTTGTGACCTCAGAAAAGTGGTTATGAAAGTGATCTCTTGATCAGTGGAATAGAGCTCTGCTGCATGGTAGACCAGCAATGCATAAATGAGCCTCCTCTCTGCAGCTCTGCCCCACTACGAGAAAATTTCTTTGCTCTATATTCATAACTTTGCTTTAGGCTGTTGCAGTCATAAGATGCATGTTTAATAATTCCTCTTCAAAAACATTCCTCTTAGAAATAATTCGACTTCTATTGTGTGTATTTTCTGTAGTTCTTTCCCACCATGCTTTAAGATCATTTGTTTGAAAACATGATCTTTGCTTCTCTGTTATAAGCTTCTCGTGCTTAGTTTCCATCTGAAATATTTCTTCAATATTATAATTTCAATAGCAAGCAACTACAATGTCAAGACCCAAGGATTATGAGCGGGATTCTAGTCTCATGTACACAGGTACAAGTCAGGAATAAATCCAAGTCAATAGTATTACACTGGTGCAAAAACAATGCGAGACCAGAAGTACTTAGGAAAATTGGTGGAATGATGCTAATCAAGGGGACATGGTAATACAAAGATAAAAACTATATAGGAATGACAGGCTAGGTCTTGCTGGTGGGGAAGTGGCACTATATGTGAATAAAGCACAGTGTAAAATACAATAAAAATCTTAAATGGATCTAACTATACCATAGAATCTCAATGGATACAAATTCCATGCTTAAATAATAAGAGTGTAGCAAAAGGAATATATTACTGACCACCTGACCAGGATGGTGATGGGGATTGTGAAATGCTCAGGGAGATTAGAGAAGCTAAAAAACCAGAAAACCCAATAATACTGGGGGATAGCCACAATCCCATATTGACTGGGTACATGTCACTTCAGGGTGGGATGGAGAGAAAAAAAATTTAAGCACATAAATGACTGCTTCTTGGAGCAGCTAGTCCTGGTACCACTAAGGGGAGAGGCAATTCTTCATTTAGTCCTAAGTGACAAACAGAATCTGGTCCAAGAGGTGAATATAGCTGAACCTCTTGGTATTAGTGACCATAATGTAATTAAATGTTTAACTAGCCTCCTCATTTTTGTGTAGATCCCTTTTTGGAAGTCAAATGCTAGTGTGATGGGCTTCTTTGGTATTTCCCTCCCTAAAAGGATGTTACAGAAATTAAAAGGATCAGTCAAAGGAGTGGAATGATTGCAAGCTGCATGGAAGCTTTTGAAAAACACTATAATAAAGACTCAAGCTAACTGTGTACTCCAAATAAAAAGAAAAACAGCAAGATTACCAAAAACCTGTCCCCTTGGCTAAACAACTGAGTAAAAAAGGAATCCAGTGGCAAAAAGACGTCCTTTAAAAACTGGAAATCTTATTATTACATGTAATTTCCATAAAGTAAGGACCACATCCTGCAATATCTTACACATACATGCCTGAGATTGCCAACTTTACTCACACCTTACTCCTAAAATAGTCCCCATGAGTCAAGCAGACAGAATTTGGCCACAAGTGAGGAGACATTCTCGTCCAAGAAGTCCCATTCAATTCAGTGGGACTGCTCAGAGTTGGATCTTTTCACGTGAGAAAAAGGTTACAAGACTGGGCTCTAATACTAATTTTTTTTGGCATTTCTCTTTGTACATGTGCCCTAGGCCCAGTAATAATGGTGTGGGCCCAGATCCTCAAATATCCTCAAAACGTTTAACTCCTACTTTTGAGGATCTGGGCCATAGTAATTTTATTTCTGTATGTCTCTATATTTGCAATTTTTGGAAACTGGAAAACAAATTAAAAGCAGAGCTACCATTTGGGTGCACTGTATTTGAACTTTCAGAACCTTCAAAGATTATATTTTACACATTTTGAAGGGAAATAATTCTTATGGTTTAGAAATATCATAGGTCCTAGTCTTGCCATTTGCTCATGGGACTGCCATCTTTTTACTTAATTTTTGAAGTCTTAGAGGGGAGACACTCTGCAACCCCTCTCTCAGCTTACTTAATATGTTCCCTTTTCCTAGAATACACACTACACTATGTGAAGAGGTTATGAGAAAGTGAGGAAGTGAAAAGTTGAGTTTCTCATAGTAATGCTAAGCTGAGCATCTCTCTCTTGCACACACACACACACACACAGTCTATATCTCTGTTAATTCTGTTTAAGACCCCCAGTTGTGCAAAGCAATATATGCCTGGGCAGACTAATTCTACAAAGTGATCCATAGGGGTGGACCTTCTCTCCACTTGGAGTCCCAGGGAAGTGCATGAATAATAGACTTTAAATATGTACCTCAATATATTCATGGTTCTGTTGTTAAAGTTACACCAGGAAATATTCAGGAACTACAATGTGACCAAATTAATGTTCTTATAATAGTTTTTCCATTTTAATTTCCTGATCTGAGCATTTAAAACTCACAACTTTAATGGAAGATTTTTCATTTTATCGTGAGTGATTTTAAAAAGATATTGTCAAAAGATTCAAACGCATTGTGTAAGGTGTTATGTAAAGAAAATTCTGTCCACCAATATCTTGTCACATCACCTCCTTTTTCTTTCTTAACCGGAAAAGACTTTTTTGAGGAACTGCTCTCAGACAGATTTCCCCCCGACTAGTGGGTTTCACTTCCTTCCTCCACTGAGCTCCTTACAATGTGATAGTCTCACTAGATAACAGTGAACAAGAAAAATCAAAACAGATCTTCTCTCCTGTGCTCTGGAAACAAAAGGTCCCATACTGTAATGTGAATTCATCAATTTCCGTACAACAGTATGTGGCATGACATCCATCTGATTGAAGAGCAAAATTTCATTTTTTTTTTTCTTCTTTCTTTCCATTGTAGGATGAGGGTTGCTTTCTGTAAAGTATTGAGGGAGGCAATGTGTCTGCATCTTTGTCTTTAAAGTTCTTACTATATTTTGGGTGCTAGAATACAATATTACAAGGAATTGTTCCTGTGATATGTCTGCAGATAGGAGACCAAATCCAGAAGAGGGATAAATGACACATCAGTAAGTCACTGTAAGATTGCTTTGACTTCAGCAGGCCAACTAATGCATTTCCAGGAAAGGTGAGAGGAAAGTGGCTCACACTGAGCTTTTTAAAAATGCCCTCTTTATACACCTTTCGGAATTGCATGGATTTCCGTGTTTGATTTTTGAGTAGATCGAATTATGTTAGGGATTATTTATTGCATTCCCTGACTTTTTGAGCCAAACTGAGTCATGGAGTAAGCCACTGCACCTCCTTTAAAGTAAGTGGAGCTGAGCTCACTTATGTTAGGGCTGAAAATGATCAGATTTTTTCAGGCTAGATCTTTGTGTCAGTACTCCCTGATTTTTCCTATAAGGATATGAAAAAGTGAGAATTCCCTCTGCTCAGTGCTGTATAGAACCATATGATCCAATCAATTACTAAAACACTTGTTACTGAACACCTCAGACTTTTCTCTTTTTGTCGTATGAGGAAAAATGTGTTATAGTCACCTTTTAATTCTGTGCATTGTGTGAAGAACTTCCTTTTATTTGTTTTAAACCTGCTGCCTATTAATTTCATTTAGTGATCCCTAGTTCTTGTGTTATGAGAAGGAGTAAATAACATGTCCTTATTTACTTTCTCCACAGTAATCATGATTTTATAGACCTCAATCATATCCCCCTTTAGTTGTCTCTTATCCAAGCTGAGAAGTCCCAGTCTTATTAATCTCTCATATGGGAAGCCATTCCATATCCCCTAATAATTTTTGGTGCCCTTTTCTGAACTTTTTATAATTCCAATATATCTTTTTTGAGATGGGGCAACCACATCTCACACAGTATTCAAAATGTGGGTGTACCCAAGATTTATACTGAGGCAATATGATATTTTCTGTACTATTATCCATCCCTTTCTTAATGATTCCCAACACTTTTTTGATTGCCACTGTACTTTGTGTGGATGTTTTCAGAGAACTATCCACAATGACCCAAAGATCTTTCGTGAGTGGTAATAGCTAATTTATATCCCATCATTTTATATGTATAGATGGGATTATGTTTTCCAATATGCATTACTTTGCATTTATCAACACTGAATTTCATCTACCATTTTGTTGCTCAGTCACCCAGTTTTGAGCGATCCTTTTGTAGCTCTTCGCAGTCTGCCTGGGACTTAACCATCTTGAGTAATTTTGAATGCAAATTTTGCCACCTCACTCTTTAGCCCTTTTCCAGATCATTTATGAATATGTTGAGTAGAACTGGTCTCAGTACTGACCCCTAGGGAACACCACTATTTATCTTTCTCCATTCTGAAAAATGACCATTTCTACCCTTTGTTTCCTGTCTTTAAACCAGTTACCAATCCGTGAGAGGACCCTCCCTCTCTTCCCATGACAGCTTACTTTCCTTAAGAGCCTATGGTGAGGGACCTTGTCAAAGGCTTTCTGAAAATCTAAGTACACTATATCCACTGGATCCCCCTTATCCACAAGCTCGTTGACCACCTCAAAGAATTCTAGTAGATTGGTGAGGCATGATTTCCCTATACAAAAACCATGGTAACTTTTCCCCAATAAATTATGTTCATCTATGTGTCTGACAATTTTGTTATTTACTATCATTTCGATCAGTTTTCCTAGTACTTAAGTCAAGCTTACCGGCCAGTAAACGCCCTTTTTAAAAATTGGCATCACGTTAGCTATCCTCCAGTCATTTGGTACAGAAGCCGATTTAAATGATAGGTTACAGACTACAGTTAGTAGTTCTGCAGTTTCACATTTGAGTTTCTTCAGAACTTTTGGGTGAATACCATCTGGTCCTGATGACTTACTACTGTTTAGTTTATCTATTTGATCCAAAACCTCCTGTAATGACACTTCAGTCTGAGACCAGTTCCTCAGATTTGTCACCTAAAAAAATGGCTCATGTTTGGGAATCTCCTTCATATCCTCTGTCATGAAGACTGAAGCAAAGAATTCATTTTCTTTCTCCGCAATGGCCTTATCTTCCTTATGTGCTCCTTTAGCATCTCGATAATGTGCTAGCCCCATTGGTTGTTTAGCAGTCTTCCTGCTTCTTAAAAAAAAAATGCCACTGAATCTTTGCTTAGCTGTTTTTAGAATTATTTTTTGGCCTTCCTAATTATATTTTTACACTTCATTTGCCAGAATTTATTCTCCTTTCTATTTTCCTCACTAGGATTTAACTTCCACTTTTTAAAGGATGCCTTTTTTCTCTCACTTCTTCTTTTACTTAGTAAGAGAACCAAAAAAGTGCTACAGTGGCTAAACAGTGTTTTTTAAGATGGGGTATACATTTAAGTTGAACCTGTATTATGATGTCTTCAGAAAGTTTCCATGCAACTTGCAGGGATTTCATTTTTGGCGGTGTATCTTCTAATTTCTGTTTAACTAACTTCCTCATTTTTGTGTAGTCCCCTTTTCTGAAATTAAATGCTACAGTGTTAGGCTGCTGTGGTGTTTTCCCCCACCACATGGGTGTTAAATTTAATTATATTATGCTCACTATTACCAAGCAGTCCAGCTATAATCTCTTCTTGGACCAGATCCAGTGCTTCACATAGGACGAAATCAAGAATTACCTCTCCTCTTGTGGGTTCTAGGACTAGCTGCTCCAAGAAGCAGTCACTTAAGGTATCAAGAAACTTTATCTCTGCATCCCGTCCTGATGAGGTGACACATACCCAGTCAATATGGGGATAGTTGAAATCCTCCATTATTATTTTTTTATTTTTATAGCCTCTGTAATCTCCCTAAGCATTTCATGGTCAGGTGGTCGGTAATATATCCCTACTGCGATATTCTTATTATTAGAACATGGAATTACTATCCATAGAGATTCCATGGTACAGTTTGGTTCATTTGTTTCTACACTTACTTTCACATATAGTGCTACTCCCCCACCATCACAACCTGTTCTGTCCTTCTGATATATTTTGTGCACTGGTATTACTGTGTCCCATTGATTATCCTCATTCCATCAAGTTTCTGTAATGCCTATTATATCAATATCCTCATTTAATATGAGGCACTCTGGTTCACCCATCTTTTTATTTAGACTTCTAGTATTGGTATCTAAACACTTTAAAAACTTGTATGTGATGTAACTGAATGGGTCTCTTTTTCATTTGACTGTTTCTCATCAGATCCTACCCGTATTTTATCATCTTCCATCCTCTCCTTCTTACTAGGACATAGAGAATCTCCATTAATAGAGCCTCCCCTAAGGGATGTCTCTGTCCGAACCACACGTTCCTCCATACCTGTCGGCTTTAAAAATTGCGCTACTACCTTTTTAATTTTAAGTGCCAGCAATCTGGTTCCATTTGGTTTGGGTGGAGCCCATCTTCCTGTATAGGCTCCTCTAACTGGCCCTGCATGTGGAACTGGAAGCATTTCAGAGAATGCTACCATGGAGGCCCTGGACTTCAGTCTCTTGCCTAGCAGCCTAAATTTGTCCTCCAGGATCTCTCTCCTATCCTTCCCCATTTCACTGGTATCTACCACGTACCATGACCACTGGCCCCTCCCCAACACAACACATAAGTCATTTAGATTCTAGATGTCTCTACAGATCCGCAACCTTTGCACCATGCGGCACTCCCGGTCATTGCAAACCCCACTATCTTTATTTCTAATGATCAAATCCCCCATAACTATTACCTGTCTCTTCCCAATAACTGGAGTTCCCTCCTCCAGGAAGGTATTCCCAGTGCAAGAAATATCACATCATCATCTGGAAGGAGGGTCCCAACTATGGGATCATTTCCCTCTGCTCCAATTGGATGTTCTCCTTCCCTGAGACTTTAATCCTCCTCAATAGGACAGAGTCTGTCAGACTCTTTTTGAGACACAGTAAAACAGTCCCACGCTGTCTCATCTATGTACCTCTGTGTCTCCCTTAGCTCCTCCAGTGCAGACACTCTAGTTTCCAAAGCCTGTACACAGTCTCTGAGGGCCAGGAGCTCCTTGCATTGAATGCACAGATACACCAGTTGTCCACAGGGCAGGTAATCATACATGCTGCATTGGGTGTAATAAACTGGATAGCCCCAGCTCTGTTGCTGGACTTCTGCCTGCATTCTCTTTTTACTCCTGAAGCTTGTTCCTTTGTTGTTTTTTTTTTATCAGGGGGTGTTTTTGGCTATAAGTTTACAGAATGGTAGGTGCATCTACTCCTCCTACCCACACACACACACACTCCCCCCAGGAGAGGATTCACCATGAAACAACCCGTGCAAAATGCAGGACAAATATCAGACAACCTGCCCCTGAGTCCCACCAGCAGTGCAACAGGACTCAGGCAGACAGGCTGCCAGCATGCCGTGGCTGGTGGCTTCACCCCACTGCCTGAAGCGACTGGCTACTGGCATGTCTCAGCATGCTACTGGTGTGTGTGGGGGGAAAGGCGGTTCCATATGCTGTCCTCGTCCCGGGCACTGCACGGAGACCCACTGCCACCCTCCCACTAAGCCTGCGCAGAGATATGCCAGCAGCAAGGCTAAAGCAGCTCACTGCCTGCTCTGCCTCCCTTCCTCCACACTGCTTTGCTCCCGCATGTCCCTGTGTCCCCTGAGGGGGAGGTGTGTCTCTGCGCACTGCCCCTGCCCCAGGCACCAACTCCACAGCTCCCATTGGCTGGGAACTGCGGCCAATGGGAGCTCCAGGGGCAGTGCCCGTGGGCAGCAGTGCGCAGGGATCCCTGCCCCCTGCCCTGCTTAGGAGTCACTGCTGGAGGGGTGTATCAGTTGCTCTGGGAGCTGCGCAGCCCAAGGTAAGCACCACCCCCTGACTTTGCCTGCACCCCAACCCTCTGCCCTAGCTCAGAGTCTGCACCCCACACCCAAACTTCCTCTCAAAGCCCTCACCCCCTCCTGCACCCCAACCTCCTGCCCCAATCAAGGTACCTCACTTTATTTTCATTTACTTCCCATTACTTATAATATAGGAGGCGGGTGAAGAAAAAAGAATGAAAAATGTGAGTGGCAGGGGGAGAGAGCAGAGAGAATGTTCTTTTTTTTTGGCTGGGTCCCAAGGGAGGAGCCCAAAAATTAAGCTGTGCACAGGGCCCCACTAAACTCTAAATCCATCACTGACTTCCCCTCTAAACTCCCTTGGAAAACTCCCCTGTTAGCCGCTCCTATTAACTAGTTCCTCTGGTTGCTTAGGAGAGGGCTTTTTAAAGCCTTTATCTTCCTGAGTAGCCCCGCCCTCTGGTTAAGGGTTGATGGGTGCTAACGTGCTTAGGGATCAGAGCCTCATTAAGAAGCTCTCAGCTTTGCCTAGCAGGCCGCTAGGCTCAGCACATGGTCCCCCAAAAAACAGACCGCCTGGTATATTTCTTTTGCATCAAGTTGAGCTTATGATTTATCTTGTAATTCATTTGACACAGTTTAGTTCAAAATTTCTAGTGCATTTAGCAAAAAAGCTGTATCTTGGTTTTCACAGACAGAAGTTCACTTTATTAAAAGCAATATTTTCTAAAGAAACTATAGGTAATGAGTAGCTCGCTGTTATGCTCATTGAGTTTTAAAACTATTAATGTAAGACTACATTGCTTGGTATGAGTCCTAGACTGCGAGCAATAGGGACAGGGAGGTGAGTGGAGTAATCTTCACCATGAATTCTTTTAAACTTCACAGTGCTTCTCCTCAATGAACTGCAATAAAACTAAAAATAAGTATACTGTTGTTTACAGTTTCTTAGCTTACCTCTTCTAACTGCAATCCTCCCTCCCCTCCATCCCTCCCCACATTCTTACATCCTCACAAAATAGAGACAAAAAATTCCTCCCATAATAGAGCCCCAACTTGCTTTCCTTCCCTGGTGAGGTTCCCTCATTTGCCTCACGCACTGACCTCTGCCTTTAGTCTGACTCGTCTGTGTTGCCCATTCTAGCTTCATGCCATTTCCCTGCCAGAGGCTCAAGTTCAACAGCCATGTTCTTCTGCCTGACTTGACTCTCTTTCTGATGGGTCAAGAGTCAGGTCAAGTGAGACTAGTTAGAGGAGTTGTTTTAGGAGGTCAAACTGAAGAACATGAGAGATTTCTGCTGGGGCTTGGGGGAGGTCAGGACTTGCTCAAGACAAGAAACTAGCCCCTTTCTACCTCCCCAGTGCGGGAAGCCATCTCTGACCTTTCACTTTAGCATCCTCACTGCCCTCCATGAAACCCAGCACTAGCCAGTTCCCTCAGAATTGAGGGTACTTGAAGGGGTGCAGAAGTGTTTACTTTGCCACTTATGATATAGTTAAAATATGAACAGTTTCATGCATTCTAAAGTGTTCTGTGTAAATACACAAGACAAATCAGATAGCTGTTTTACAAAGTTTTCTTCATCAGAACTTATTTATATTAAAAAAAAACCCCAACCAGTGGAATATAACTAAGCCAATTGTTTTGATTGTTTTTCCTGTAGCCTTTCCTCTTCTATTTGTAAAAAAGAATTTACTTGAGAGAAATATTCTTCACCTTTTAACTTGGCAGTTTTCTCCCTCTTCCTAATGAATGGGAGTTATTTTCTGTTTCTTTAGTTTAAACTACATTTCTTTTTTTAGGCAATTTCCAGATATCTGATACAATATATAATGAGGAATTAGGTTCCATTACATGAAGGCTTAACCTTCACGAAAAGCATTCAGAGCTTGCCAGGAGTCATCAATATTTAACAGCTGTTGTTATTATGAAATACTTCATAGGGTAATGTGGTTTGTCTGCTTGCACGCAATGGTTTGAATAAGAGCCAGGCCACTGTCAGATGCAAGGAAAGATTGACAGCCGGTTAGATTGCGTGACAGTGAGGCTCTGGTTAGTCAGCAGTCTGCTTTTACCAAAAGGCCTGGTCTCCCCCTGGTGTTTTTTCTCAAAAGGAATTCCTCAGCTGGGGAGGGAAGGGGAGCAAAGGGTGGAGTTTTGACTTGGTAGCTGGCTCTGTGTCCATCTCCCACCCACATGCCATAAAGATATCTGTGAGCTCTAATCATGCAAAGCTGTGAGGAAAAAAAAATATACTGTCAAATAGCTAGAGAAGAATGTAACAGTCAGAAGATGTACCTTATGTACACGGGAAACACATTAAGCTCTCAGAAAGAATGAGGCAAATAATTTTGAATGAAAAAGGGGAAGAGATTTTGAAGGAAAAGAAAGTAGTTCAGTTTACTGAGTTTGGTACCTTTAAATAAATGCCATGCCGCACTTAAACTTCAAAGGGCAGACACATTTCAAAGAGTCTCTTAAGAAGAAGCAGACTAAGAAAACCACTAAGTAGGGAAGGAAAGCTTTGTATTATTGCTAGCATAATTTCATCTGGCAGTCTGGTGGGCTCTGCTACAGTACTGTACTCCAAACATCAGGCTGTCTGAGAATGGATTTTGTTGGTGATTTCTTTCCTGAAACAGTCATGCAAGCTGTGAGCTGCGGCATTTCAGAATGAAAAGAGGCTGTTCTGGTTGTTCAGTACTTTAATAACTCTTCTTCATGTTGTATTGAACTTGATTTTTAATGGAAGTCTGTGGAGTCTAGTCTTTAGTATTACTGTGTGCTCCACATCAGAGGTATAGTAGAGGTAGTCAGAGGAATAGTCCCGTTAGATTCATGGCTATAGCTCAGTTTAAGACAATTTCATGCACAGAGTTCTTTTTACATTCAATAGAGTACACATGATCAGCAACTTTTGGCTCTAAAGAGAAATTAATATGTATAGAAAAGAGATGATGTTCCAGAGTTCAGAAGAATGCATAGTTTAATCAGGCCTGGTGTTTTCAGTTTCTTTTTTGATCAACTAACTTTGAAATGAAATTACGATCTGCCCAGCGTAAGGGGCAGCACGGCTGTTGCAGCAGTCCAGGAGAGAGATGGTCTCCCCACTACTCTTGGGATGGATTAAACTGTGTCACTACTATAACTTGAGGTGGGGGGAGTTAAGGCTGATCCATGAGAGGGCTTAGAGAGTTGATTTGGATAGGGTAATCGCATTGGTCTAAAACAAAAAGAGCTCTGAGGTTTATATAAATGCAAATAAAATAGTAACTTATACCAAATATGTGATCTCTGGGGTGAGAGACAAAAGAAAATGATTGAGGAGGACAATTTTTTGTAAATATCTCAAGAATTTGGAATTAAAGATGTTAATACTTTTCTCCTCTTTAGCATGTTAAAGGTCTTCTTGATTTGATTTTTCAAATCAAGAGGTTTAGAGGACTATAAATAGGCAATGCTAGTGCCAGAATGAGATACCTTTCTAGAGGAGGAAGATTGGGTGGATGAATTTACTCTCTCTGTCTCTAACTATTCATTTTCTAATAGATTTAGAGCAATTTAATTATTCATATCCCTCCAATCCACTAATTCCCCTGACATGTAGTAACTTATGCGTAAAGAGGAGATCATTAAAACTAAACTGTTGCCTCTCATTACATAAAACATTCAGCTAGTCCAAAACCATCATCATCTGTTTTTTGTGCATTCATCATCAGTTAGCTACTCCAGTTATCAGTCCTAACTTAATATTATTCTTTGGTTTCCTCCCCTTTTTGCATTTCCAGACCAGGAACTGGTTCTCCATTTTCCTATCTGAACAGTCCTTCATGAAATCACACTAGCCACTTCTTAATTGTTTTCTTCTTTTTCAGAGAAATTGCAGTCTGTATAGAAAGGAGCATAAACTCTGCAAGTCGAGTGTAAAAGTATAATTAGGCAAGTCAAAAAAGAAATTGAAGAGCAACTAGTAAAAAACACAAATTAACAGCAAAATTTTCTTGAAGTACATGAGAAGCAAGAAGCCTACCAAACAATCAGTAGGGCCTCTGGACAGTTGAGGTACTAAAGGAGCACTCAAGAAAGATAAGGCCATTGCAGAGAAGCTAAATTAATTCTTTGCATTAGTCTTCACTGCAAAGGATGAGAGGGAAATTCCCACACCTGAGCCATTCTTTTTAGGTGACAAATCTGAGGAACTGGACCAGATTGAGGTATCTGTAGAGGAGGTTTTAGAGAAAATTGATAAATTTAGCAGTAATAAGTCACCAGGACCAGATGGTATTCACCTAAGAGTTCTGAAGGAACTCAAATAGGAAATTGCATAACTACTAACAGTGGTATGTCAATTATCACTTAATGAGCTTCTGTACCAGATGACTGGTTAACTAATGTGATGCCAATTTTTTAAAAAGGCTACAGTGGACATCCTGGCAATTACAGGCTGGTAAGCCTAACTTCAGTATCAGCTAAATTGGTTGAACCTATTGTAAAGAACAAAGTTATCAGACACATAGATGAACACAATTTGTTGGGGAAGAGTCAAGGCATCTTATGAAAAGGGAAATCATGCCTCACCAATCTATCAGAATTCTTTGTGGGGGTCAAGAAGCATATGGACCAGGGGGATCCAGTGAACTCAGTGTATTTGGACTTTCAGAAAGCCTTTGACAAGGTCCCTCACCAAAGGCTCTTAAGCAAATGGGCTGCTATGGGATAAGAGGGAAGGTCTTGTAACTGATTAAAAGACAGGAAACAATGTGTAGGATTAATGGTCAGTTTTCAAAATGAAGCAAGGTAAATATCAGGTTCTCCAGGGATTTGTGGAATCTGTACTGGGCCCAGTGTTGCTCCTCAAGGATCTAGAAAAAGGGGTAAACAGTGAGGTAGTAAAGTTTGCAGACGATAAAAATTACTCAAGATAGTAAAGTCCAAAGCAGACTGCGAAGAGTTACAAAAGGATCTCACAAAACTCGGAGACTGGGCAACAAAATGGTAGATGAAATTCAGTGTTGATAAATGCAAAGTAATTCACATTGGAAATCATAATCCCAATCATACATATAAAATGATGGGGTCTAAATAAGTTGTTACGACTCAAGAAAGAGATCTTGGAGTCAGTGTGAATCATTCTCTGCAAACATCTACTCAATGTGCAACAGGAGTCTAAAAAGGTAACAATGTTAGGAACCATTAGGAAAGGGATAGTTTCTGTCTTATTATCTATCATAATGTCACTATAAAAATCCACGATACATCCACACCTTGAATAGTATGTGCAGTTCTGGCCATGCCATCTCAAAGAAGATATATTAGAATTGGAAAAGGTGCAGAGGAGGGCAACCAAAATGATTAGGGGTATGGAACAGATTTCATATGAGGAGAGATTAAAAAGACTGGAACTAAGGGGAGGATATGATAGGGGTCTATAAAATCAGGACAGTGTGGAGAAAGTGAAAGTGTTATTTACCCTCTTCACATAAGACAAGAAGGAAGGGTCTCCCAGTGAAATTAATAGGCTGAAGTTTTAAAGCGACCATAACAAAGTACTTCTTCATACAATGCAGAGTCAACCTGTGGAGCTTGTTGCCTGGGGATGTTGTGAAGGCCCAAACTCTAACTAGGTTCAGAAAAAAACTAGATAAGTTCATGGAAGATAGGTCCATCAATGGCTATTAGTCAAAATGGTCAGGGATCCAACCAAGTGCTCTGGGTGTCCTAAGCCTCTAACTGTCAGAAGCTGGGACTGAACAACAGGGGATGGATCACTTGATAATTGCCCTGTTTCTGTTCATTCCCTCTGACGCGTCTGGCATTGGCCACTGTCAGAGACAGGATACTAGGCTAGATGACCATTGATCTGACCCAGTATGGCCATTCTTATGTTCTTCAATTATAGTGTCTTTTAGTAGTTTCCAGCCTTTCCAGAGTTGTGGATTTTTATACTTCCTCTGATTTCATCAGGCTTGCTAGCATATGTGATCCTCTCACATATGTTGCCTGTGCTTTATGCGTTTGTCACTTCTGTTTATCAACATGGCTTTTCATATTTTTCATCTTCTTTTGCAGAACAGCTCCATCTTCTGTTTTTTATTTTGTATGTCGGAAGTATGTAACAGATAATTTGTGTTAAGCAAAAGCTCCCCCCTCTGTCCACTTCCTACCTAAACAGTGTTGCCGATTTTGAACCTGGCAGATTAGTCCCCTACCCTTAAATTGAGACCATATAATCTAAACAGTTGTGTCTCTTCATGGAAGCTTTTCCAGGCTCCATAAATCCAAACCCACCTCTTGATAGAGCTTATACCTCCATCAGTTTGTCTCCAATATCATTTTTTCCCTTCTATTGCTCTTGGTACTAAATGAAATTCCAACAAGGTTTCATCTCTCCTGAATTCCTGCATCACCCTTGAGTTTATTAAATCTCCCCTAATCTTTGCCCACATGCATGACATCTAGAGGATTTTTCGCTGGCATTCTTCACAATCTTTTATCCTTTTTGTTATGTCATTTGTCCTGTACCCATGGAGGCCACATTCTATTTAATTTTCAAATTTGGCCACAGGTGTCTCAGAACAAGATTCCTCATTATCAAATCACCAATCAGGATTTCTTGCTGCTTTCTTTCTAGTGACTCCTGTTCAATTCTTACTACTCAGCCACTGGTAGAGCTGAGTTAGAGTTTTTTGGTTCAGAGGCTTAACTGAAAAATCTGGAAAATATATATTTATATATTCCTGTCATATCAAATCAGAGGATATTTTTTTGGAAAATTTTCATCAAATTAAAAATTCAAATGAATCCATCCAAACATTTCAAGTTGACCTGAAACAAAGTTAGTTTTGGTTTTTGATCAGTTTCAAGTGAATAAAAACAATTTGGCTGTTTCAGGTGTTTTCATCTTTTGGTTTTTTGTTGTTGTTTTGTTTTGTTTTGTTTTTAATCTGGGGGCAAATTTGAAACCAAAATACTGTTTCAAATGAAAGTCAAGACAAAATGTTTCAAAACAAAACATATTGACTCTTTTTTGAAAAAAAAATGTTCTTAACTGAGACTATTCATCAAATTGACCCAGTTTGGGTAAATACTTTCAAACCCTCCAAAATGTATTTTTCAATGAAAAGTTTGTCCAAAAAAATTCCCTGTCTCTAGTGACTGATAGGGCTAATCTATTTATTAGCACCATCAGGGCTCTAAAACAGCAGTTAATTATTTCTTGTGTTTGAAAAATATTACCCCATTGGGAGTAACAGGTAGTTTCTCCTCTACACGCTGTAATATGTCCTGCTCTTCCTCACTGAGACTCCATGTTTGCTCCCTTCATCAGTGACACACTCTCATCAACATTAGCCTCTCTTCTGAGCTCTTTGTGCATTAGTGACTGATCCCTGCTTCCCTGATGGGTTGGTTCAACTTAAGGATTTAATATTCATATTTAATTTTAATGCAGTGTCTTCAACCCTGAGGGGGAGTGTATAATGATGAGGAAGTGATGCTGATTCAGGCACAGGGAACAATTTTTCTGCTTCTGAGGAATGTGTTCTGCACTTGGCACAAGGAGGGCTGCCTTGGCTGCTGCTATGGGTCTGTTCACATTTTGGGGCAATGTATTATGAAACAGATGGGTGTGGCCTAACATACAGGAACTTATAGCAGGTGAAATGACACTACAGTATGATACTTTTTATTTGGAAATGGAATTAGTACTGGATAGACAATGGAACAAACATCTCTTGTGTCTCTGCTGCTGTATTTGTGTGAGCCTGAAAGCTAACAAACAGGCAGGGAACCCTAGCCTGCTCAATGAAACAAAATAAAATAATGTTTTCCTCTTAAAGATGGAGTGGCCCCAGTGGAATATTTGACAAAGCCAAAAGAACTCATAAAAAAAATCTTCATTTTCTCTTGCCACTCCCTTTCTGTCCTTTAATCTACATAAAAATAATGAGCCTCCGTGTAGAGAATTATGAAAATGTACTTTGGGGGATTAGGGGAGCAATGGCATGTGGACTTTGCTTTCAGAAATTGTAGTTACACCCTCTCTGAAATACCCAGCTGCAAATGGCATTATGACTGACCTTACTAATCTTAGGACCATGCTCAGTTGAGCAGGGACATGCAAAAGATACCTCGTGTGACCTTTCCCAAGAAACCTAACATTTAAACCAAGACAGACTACAAAACCCATTCCCTAAAAATGTGTACCTTTCCACAGAAGTTTCACATCAATTTTGCAGAATGGCTTGCAGGGTTGAAAACATGAAATCATGGTGGCTGGAAAAATTAGCATGGAAACTCACCCTTAGTCCTGTTTCATGTAGTTTTGGGATATTCTATTGTGTTTTCCACTGCTCAGGTGAGGAATTTATTATCTGTAGCTGAGTATTCAGTTTAGGAAACATGAGTCCACAGTATCACTAGCAGTTCACTAACTGAACAAAAAAAATTTTTCAAATTTCTTACGTAACTTCCAGAACTGTGGTATCTGTGTTGCCATCATATGATATGAAAAGAGAATGTGTCTCGACTCTTTAAAGAGCCTCAAGTTAATAAGAACTTGATCCAAAGCCTATGAAATAAGGAGAAATCACTCCAATAGATTTTGGACCACACCCTTTGTCATTTTCAACTAATACTGTTAAATCCATGAACATTTTTTATTCAGTTTTTACTCTGGGCTCTTGTTCAAAAATTGCATCCAGTTGTCATCACTACATTTAGCAAAGAGCCAAGTAACATTCCAGACTTTTTTTTTATATTCATACTTGGAATGAATTATTTGATTGTTTCATCCCTATTTTGGGGTCATTAATCTGTGGCTGTTATTTCAGGTTGATGCAGGGGTGCTGCAACAATTAGTACACCGGGGGTCCTAAGAGCCATTGAACTAAACTATAAACCCTATATATATAATGGAAGCCATTTCAAGTGAGGGGAGCAGCAGTACCCCTAGTTCCAGCACCTATTGGCTGACATTTCGAGTAGACTATATGTACCAACTGCCCTGGGTCCACTTAGTGGCAGACCCTTCTCACTGTCCCTTCACATCAACAGAGCAAAACCAAGTAAGAACAGTATTTCTGCAGACTGAATATGTTCATTTGGTACATTTGAACAGTGGTGAATGTCTCATCTCAGTCAGCCATCATAGCTGTTTCAAGATGATCCAGATCAAATAACTAAAAGCCCAGCAGTAATAAAGAAACTGAATCTTTAACTTCGAGTGATTGTTCACGTCCATTCCAAATTAGGTGTACGCACATCGTGTGCACGAACGTCGGAAACTTTTTCCCTCAACGGCTCCCGTTGGGCTGGCAGGGAAACCCCTTAAAGTGGTGCCCTTGCGGTGGTGCATATATTACCCTGCCGACCCAACCCCCCGTCAGTTCCTTCTTACTGTCCGTGGCGATGTTGGAACAGCTCTCACTCTCTCGCTTAGCGAGTGATCCCTTAGCATGTTGTTAGAGTAGTTGTCACTTAGTTAACAGTAGTTAAGTATTTCCTTTGTTCAGAGGTGTCTGGAAGTTACTTCCAGCACCAGCCTCGGGTTGCGGGCCATGCTGCAAGCCCAGGTGTTTAAAGCTTGCATCAGGTGCCGCAAGCCCATGCCGATCAGCAGTCCCCACGACTCCTGCCTTTGTTGTTTGGGGGAATCGCACCAGACTGAGCGCTGCAAGATCCGCAAGGCATTTAAGCCCAGGACTAAGAAAGAAAGGGACTTTTGCCTCAAGCAGCTGCTCATGGAGGCCGCGTTACAGCCATTGGCCTCGGATCGCCCGGCTCCGGCACTGGCATCTTCAGCGTGCAGCGCCCCGGAGTCCATTCGAGATCCGACGCTGGCAGAGTACTGTAAGTAGGCACCAAGAAGGGAGGACAAGCCCCAGCGCCAGTCGACCCCCCGGCACTGACCAGACTGCACGGCCGAGGGGACAGAGGGCGCTCCCCTCACAGAAAGACAGTGCTGCGCATGGAGCCTAGTGCTCAAACAGGAAGCGCAGGCCCGGACCACGTGCAGGCACCGGTGGCTCCGGCACCGTGAGGCCCGTTGAACCCTGGGCCGAGTGAATTCAGTGCTGATGGAGCCTTGGAGGAGACCTTTGAGCAGCCCTCCACACCGGACATGTTAGAGGTCTCATTGAACTGTCCGCGGCAAGTCCCCTCCCTGATAGGGAGAAGCCTCCGGCACCACCACCACAGTGGTGGCATCAAAAATGGGAGTGGATCTGAAATCATCATACTTTCAGGAATTCAACTTCATATTCATTCTGGAAGAAACTTAAATCTGATTACCTAAAGATATTTCAGAATCAATATTTACAGCCCAAACGTGGGAGAAGCAGTCAGCCAAAGTAATCTGCCTTTGTTTTTTAGCATGGAAAGCATGAAAACTTTGGATTAAATTAACAAAATTTTCTCTGCTAATACCAAGAGGCCTGATGGAAACAAACTTTGACTTCACATTTGAAAAAAGGCATTTCAAGAATTTCACTTGAGTCTTAGCACTAATCTCAAATTCATAGAAGTGAGGCCAAGATCATTTCATACCAAGCAAGAAGTCAAAATAGAAAATAAGAAAACTCGTTCATATCTCCTCTGACAATCTTCTGAACATTGTTGCCATTAGTTAGAACTTTCATAACATGTATTTTTTGTAAACAAAAGCAATCTGGCTACATGTCAATTGTCTTCTCTGCTGTTTTCCTATGATTTTGTTGTTGTATTTTATGTCTATGTAATAATGGAAAAACATAGTCAGTAAAAATAATGTGATAGATATAATGACAAGCAAGGAAAGAACTTTGTATAAAAACATATGAGCTGTGAAATATGTTTTTGTCTGCCTGGGACCAGCAGTAAGTTTTCAGTAGCTAAAAGCCCTCATCAGTATTATTTATATATTGTTAATTACTTTTTTCAACAGCCATTCAAGAAAAGCACTTTAGGAAGCAAGTTGGTCACACAATAAAAGACTATCTATCCAGTGAGATTGCCATACCAGAAGGTGGATTTCTTCTAGACGTGAGTGATAAACGCTATGATTTCTGGTTCTGAGATAATGCATGCAACTTAATTATATTCGTGATTTATTAAAGGTTATTTAGCCTGAGCCAGTATTGAACAAGTGGCCATGCATTGTGTTAGAGTTTGCATTACTTGAAGTATCTGCTTTTGAAGGGGATACAAAATCAAGGTCCAGAACTCTTGTGGACACAAAAGATCCATTTACCTTTATTCCTGCAAAAACTGCATCAGCTGTGGAGTCTTAGTCAAATTCCAACTTGAGTGATTCCATTCTGCATCCCTAAATTTCCTGGTAGTTTCAATTAAATACAAGGGCTTGATTCTCATTTACAGCAAGCACGTGATAGTGGTGGAAACTGATTTTAGTTACCTGTGTGCACACTTGTAGGACTATGTAGGCACTTGCTAGATCCCTGGTGTGAGTTAGAGCAGCCTCAGAGCTACTCTAATTTAAACAGCTTTCCATAGCTTCCCCTGTGTTAGGAGTTAGGGCCTGCAGCAGAGTCACTCTGGAAGCAGGCCCTGTAGAGTCAAACTTCAGGCAACCTAACAACTGCAGCTGGCCCATTGTAGGCTGCCTGACTGGATACAACCCTTGATTGGTTGGAAGAGACAGCAGACTGGCTCTTAAGGCCAGTAGCAGTTCACTGGCTGCACAAAGCATATGCCTGTGACTGTGATAGCTCCTGCCTTGTTCCGAGCACTGCCCCTGCATTGCCTCACTCCAGGTAGCCCAGTTCTAACCGTTGGCTCAAATTCCTGATCTCTGACATTGGCTCTCACCCTAGGCTTTAGCACCTGGCCTCTGACTTCAGCTCTGACCCTGGCTCCAAAGCCTAGCTACCAACTCCTATTCTAACCACTTGTTTGCTTGTTTGGACCATTAGGCCTGACTCCTACTACAACCACTAGGGACAACTGCCCATGTCCTGGTCATGTGACACTGTAGGCACTAGAAAGCAGAGAACAGCCGCAGTACACACCGGCTAGAACTCCACTCTGCCTCTGAGAAGGGCTAAGTGGAGGGCTGATGCAGCCCCCTTACACCAACTCTGCGTTATCAGATATCTCCGAACATGTTCTTGCAGAACTATTTCCATCTCCTTAAAGATCCTCTGTTGCCTTGGTCGCATAAAGGGGCTTTTGTGTAACTGAGAATCAAGCCCATTAATCTTATGTAAAAGTAGCGCTGCTGCGCATTGTTAAATAGCCTCTGCAGTCCATCCCAGAGATGACTACATTTCACCAACAGGTGAAACAATGCCAGTGCCCTTAATAAAACTGCCATTTGATTATAAGTAAATATTTGCAATAGTTCCCCCTTCTATATGTATAAGAAATACAGTCAATATAAATAATTGCAAAAGCAGTGTCTAATTTTTAAGGATTCCCACTATATCTAATTTGTGGTGGGGCTTTTTTAAGGTGATAAGTAGAATACATGTAAGATGTAATTGTTGCAGGTCTTGAATGACCACCCTATGGCTACAGGAACACTTAGTCTCAGCAGCTGGAGTGTGTCTGAAGTCAGAGAACTGATGTATATAATAAATTTTAGTCTAACTTTGCTCACGACCTTAATGATCTGCTTAGTACAGTGGGCAGAGGAGGCCTATTCTTATTGGATGTATCAGTGACATTTGACACTGTGACTGATCAGCTGCATGTGAATGAATTGAACTGATTCCAGTTTTTGAGAAATATCATATGGCGTTAATGGGTGAATTTTCTCTAGTATTTGTTGGGAACATGTGTGGAATTCCTCTGGGAACTGATTTTAGCTCAGCTGCTCTTTCAGTATGGTTGGGATACAATGAATTGTGGGTTTTGTTGATGACCCAAATTCACATTATTGGCTGTAGTGGACAAAGGAGTTTTAATTAAGTAGTTTCCTTCATTGGTGCTCTGCAAGAAAAGCTACTGTGTTTTATGGACCGGCACGTGAATAAGGCCATTTTATTTGCTGTTGTAAGTTGTGTCAAGAAGTCCTTACACTTTCCTTGTCATGCGAACACCTTGTACACCATAAGATTGTACAACATCTTATGGTTGGTTCCTGGATTCATATAAGTCTGGTTATTTTATTTTGAGTACCAGTTGTGTACTTGTGCTGTACAAACATAAAAAGGTATGGTCCCTGCCTTGGGATGTTTCCGAACTAACTCAAACATACACCGTACCATTTAAAGATATATTATGCACTGAAGGTCTACATTTCAGATAGTACTTTAAAAAGATAGTTATCATGCTTTCTAAATAGACTGTTCTGTTAAGTGATGGATCAATGATGGAATGACTCAGAGATGTGTTTTTAAAGAGGAAGGGCAACTAGCCCAGAGGGTCTATTGGGCTTTTAATTCTCTTGCTGGACAATGTGGGGAAGGCTCCTTCATTAGCAGAGGCTAACATGGCCAAAGCTCTACAAATTACTGTTTGAAGTTCTTCCACTTTCTTCTTAAATATACATACTGTGAGCCTGATCCTTAGAGGTGCTGAGAGGCTACAATTCCCTTTAAATACAAAAGGGAGTTGTAGGTGCTCAGTGACTGTCAGGATCAAGCCTTGTTTAAGATTTCAGTGTGAATTTATCGTGTGTAGGCGTGGAAAAGAGACAATTAATTACCAGTAATTGTGCTTGTCATAATCTCTTCTCTTCACCCATGCTACTTCTTACCCTCTGCAGGGTATTTGAGTTGTTTATGTCTCCCAATGTTTTTATTCTTAGCTCCACTTATTATCCTGTCTTCCCTCCTTTCCACATTCCCCAGAAGAGAAGAGAAAACAAACCCCTTCTGACTAAAGTTAAAGTCCATTTTATTAAGAAGGCTTGGGTTTTTTTCTTGTGTAACCCGCTTATATGACCTTCTCTATTCTCTTAGCTTTGCGACCCAAGTGGCTTGCATCCTGTAATGAAGTTAAACTGCATTGACTAAGAAAACTTTTTGGAAGTTGAAAGTTAAACAGTTTTACCTCCTCATTTTTCATATTGTTGCTCTAAGGCTGCCTGGTCACCACACAGTCCTGGTATTTATTGTTTAATGACATTGTCAGCTTGCCCATTGCTGTGACATACCCCATCCACTGTATCCCCCTTCTGTCTCAGAAGGTGGAAGTTCGTCGTTTCCAGGCCAGTGTTATAGTTTCCTTCCTCATGACATTGGGCCCAATATTAAGACATCACTTGCAGATTTGGTTATTATTCCCACTAAAAAAGCCCATACGATTTAGAGGGAGCAGAAAGGCAGTGATCTTCCAGGTGTAGTTTGGAGTCATACTCCAGAAGGCTGAATATATGGGCACAACTGATTAAAACCAAATCCCTTGGCTTGTTTTTCCCTGCATATTTTAGAGTGATCCAGGATCTCTTTTAAAATATCTGACATTCCAATACCCTTTGGGTTAGAACGTTTGCACACATGGGTTCTGCAACTCACTCCATTTTACTGGAGCATGTGGGGGATAACCCTGCCCACACCAGGTGGTGTTCTATAAACGTTTATTCTACCACCTGAGGAGAGAAGCCCAGGAAGCATTTGCTTTCAGTACACTTGGCTAATAGCAGACTTCAAAGTGAGGCAATCTCTTACTGCTTGATGCTTTGGAACTTGTTAGTGTGTCTCAGTGAGCCTTAAACTGTTTGTTTTGTGATATACAGTTGAACCTCTGAAATTTGCACTAATGATGGAGACACCCATGATGAATGATTGAATTTTGCATATTAGATAGTAAGGACTCGATTCTGCCACTTTCATTCATATTGATTAGTACCATATTCCACCTTTATTTGTTTAGATTTTTAAAACAAAATTAGCAACTATCAGTCTCTCGGCAACATTAGCAATTATTTAAAAATCACAAATAACCATAGATGGCAATAACTAATGCAGCCTGACAATAACATACCCCTTCCTCAACATGATGTCTTAAGTAACAGACCTCTCCCGCAAAGTCCTGAAGATCAACAAATAAAGGTTATTTCAGACCAAAGAGGAGTTCATGAGGCACCTCCTCCATAACCTTCAACTGATGTAAATAAACCTAGTCTCACTCTAGTCCTTAATCTTATTTATATATAGTTATTTAGGGCCAGATTTTCAAACTGAGCCTCCATGTTTTATAGCACATTTCACTCCAGCTTTTAATTGCATTGGCAGGATACAAATGCTGGATACAAATGCTGCCAGTTTCAGATCTGAGAATGTGATTTGTGGGACCCTTTGGGTTGTTCAATATTTAACTATAACAGCATTTGTGCCTGTAGGCCATTAGCAGTGCAAAAATATTGGCACATTGTAAGTATAGGCACCAAAACAGACCTGAAAAATTCAAGTCCTGTTTGAAAAATTGGACCCTTAATCTGTTTTTTAACTCTGAATCACAGTATTAGGCACAGTTGTGGATAACTACTTTGAGCCTGATTCAACTCCCACTGAAGTCAATGAGTCTTTCCATCAACTTGAATGGGAGTTGAATCAGGACTTTTGGACGCAGTCCCGAAATCCTTGGTCAATACTCTGACCGAAGTCAAGGAACCTTCTGGCAGAGTAAAGACTCCAGGATTTAGTTCCTGGCATGTTAAATTTATTCTTAGAGGCATTATTGCATTACTTGAAAAATGACTGTGAATAATAGGATTTCTGCAATCTATTTTGAAGAGAGATGAATAAATGTGTACTACAGCACAAGGAGACATTTCCAGGTGGCGTCTATTAATACAATCTGAATCAGAACTTAAATTAACATATGTTCAAATTTCATTCCAAGATGAACTGGGAAATGATATAGTAGAAAACATCCCATTGGTGCTGTTCTGCACTTTGTATAAGGAAATAACATAGGAAACCTTTTTCCTACTCAATTTCCTGTAATTTTTTTTAAGTGTTAGTGTAATTCCATTTCCTCCTTTCAAACTTTGTGTAATTAGTACTTAATAAACTCTGATCTTGAAAAAAATAGCTTAGTTTGAACGTTAGTCTGAGTGCAAAAAATTTGTCTTCCTGTTTTTTATTTAAATACTTAAACTTAAAATAAAAGAAGAATTAGGGATCAAACACAATGGAGAATTATTAGGTTAGGGTTGTGGTGCGGGAAGGGGTTTGAAACATCAGAAATCACTTAAGAGTTTGATGGAACCCTCATGGATAAGTTGGCCATCTGTTGTAATCACGAATCACGTTTCAACTCCAACCAATGTTGACATCTCCTGACATTTCAGTCTTACTCTCACTAGAACAAATCCTGTACTAAATTCACTACTTCACCTTTATATTGTATTGTTTTCAAATGTGGTGTGGTGATCAGAACATTTTCAAAATAGTGTATTTGGATAAAGTTTACATAGACTATGTTTGTGTTTTAACTTAATGCCCCTTCTAAAAATTCGCCTAGTATTAATTCTTTTTTCTTCAGTTGTCTTTGATTGTGAACTGTGCACTTCCTCCACAGATGACATAATCTGATCTGACTTCAGTCATTTGGGATGATTTATGGGGAATATAGCTATAAAGGACACCTATAGTTCGGGGTCAGGAGAGATTCGCTATCTTCTGTTGCACACATGCATTTACTTTCTGCACCTGTTCAGCACTGCTTGTCATTTCCAATTAGTGACAGGCAGAATACAAGAGATCTTTTCAGTGTTTCTTCTCCCTTCCGTTGTAATAATATGATATTCCTAACATATTCCTACTTATGACAACATGTGAATGTATTGAATCTCTACCAGAACTTGGCAGAAAACTATTCCTTGAATGAGAAAACAGTTTTGAAAATTTTCCTATTCCATACCAGGATGAAAATTCAATATCTCAAAAAACTTCATGAATCAACAATCTAAAAAAAATTCAGTTTGGGTCAATGAAAATGTTTCATTCCAATTTTAACCTTTTCTAATTAATTTTTATTATACCTAGGGTCAAATTCTAAACGGAAAAAATAATTTAAAAAAACCCAGAACTTTTCATATTGAAAAGGTGGAAGAGAGACATTTTGACAATTATGAAACTTTTTTCCAGCAGTTTTTGAAATGAGAAAACTAATAGAAATCAACCCTTTTCTGCTTCGGTTTTGACAAATCTGCCTTGTCTGAAGAAAAATGTCTTGTAAAAAAAAAAAAAAAAGTTCCAACCAGCTCTAGTCTCTCGCCAGCCCTCAGTGTTGCACATGGGCTCGGAGTTAGTGTCTAAGTGTCCAAACACCATCTTGGAATTTGACTGTTAGTAATCTCAAAAGAGTAATACAACAGACCTTAGACTACATTTTCTCTGGGAATTGGGCTGTCCATAGGATTTCCCTTCAGCACCTCCATTGTCGTACTTCCCTCTCTGTGGACAGTCACTCATGTCTCTTTTAAGTCTAAGGTGAAATTAAGTCTAGGGTACTTGCTGGCATGAGTCAACAGAATTTCACCAGATTTGTGCGGTCACCTTGCCACCCTTTTACAACAAATTTCAAATACTAAGCTGCAAGTTTGTCATTTTCCAACTGTATTATCCTATTGTTTTTTAAAAAATTTCTCTCCCCTGCTGCTGTGTGATAGACCCACACAACCAACAGGGGAAAACTAATAAGTTAATTGACTATTAAAAGGGAAATAATTACATTGGCTAGACAAAAAGCATTGTCAAATACTCATGAGGAAGAAAGAAATAGTAGCTATTTTTCTATAATTTCTTTCAGTTACACCAACCACTGGTGTTTCCCATAACAATAACAAGAAAAAATATTCAAGCAGTAGTATAGTTAATGTGTATTTCCATGACTTAATTTCATTTGCCACACCAAAGCCCTCTATTCTGTTTGAAGTTTCCTTTAACTTGTTTATATTGCACATAATAGAATGTTACAAGATCTATTTTCCTTTTAACTGAGTCCCTTCTGGTATGGTAGTGAAATTGCAACACAGTTGACTGGTTTCTGAGTAGCAGCAGCATTAGTCTGTATCGGCAAAAAGAACAGGAGTACTTGTGACACCTTAGAGACTAACAAATTTATTTAAGCATAAGCTTTCGTGGGCTACAGCCTACTACATCAGATGCATGGAAAGGAACATATAGTAGGAAGATTATATATATATACACACATATATATATACACACAGAGAATGTGAAAAGGTGGAAGTTGGCATACCAACTCTAAGTGGCATACCAACTCTAAGAGGCTAATTAATTAAGATGAGCTATTATCAGCAGAAGAAAAAAAAACTTTTGTAATCACTACAGTCTCCTTGTTATTGGGGAAGGAGCAATAAAGGATTGTTATGCTTGTTGTATGCATCAAGGACAGCAGAGCTGTCCTTGGCATACCCTGGTTGAGGGATTCACCCTCAACTAAACGGCACTCACTAGGCAGGAGGATGTGGATTCCAAAGCCCAGTGACTTGCGAGAGGGTGGGGATAGGTATTTGTGCCTGGTGGTATGGGCTCTGCTTAAGGGTCTTAGCTCTTTTTATGACACAGTGGAGAGAAAAAAAAGAGTCAAATGGTGTCTAATTTAGACTCAGTGAAGAATCTTAGACCTAGGTAATATGTGACAAGCGTTGGACCTGCTTGTGCACCTGGAGTGAGTTATTAACCCACTGATATTACATTCACAATGTAATGCTTTAAATGTAAATACAATCCATGATAAAAAAAATCACTTGTTATTTACAATTTAGTCCCAATTTCACTACTGTCCTAAAGTGATCATTTGGGCAAACATTCCGTCATGCTGAGCACCAAGGCAGGGTGGGAATGCCCATGCAAATGAGATTAACTCTGAAATCCTTTTCCACAGCTCATCACTAGATGTCAGGGGAGAGCTCATCCAGACACTACTTACATAAACTTTACATCAGTAGCAGCAGCTGCTATTGCTGCTTCCAGGATTCCTCTTTGGACTATTCAACCCACATCCTCTTCCAAACGAGTCACCTCCTCTACCTTATATCTAGATGGGCTAATGAGCCATATTGATAATTACGCTATTTGAAAAAAGTGAAAGCAGAGAAATTGCTACCAGAAATTAAAACAGATAGGGAACCTGCAATTCCAGAACTGCTATAGAACAGTGGTTTCCAACCTTTTTTTCATTTGCAGACCCCTAGTTGACAAGAATTAAGTGAGCTCAGGTTATTTCAGAAAATCACACTGAATGGGGATATGAAAGGAGAGGAAGGGCAATAGCTGGGGTCTATGGTTTGTACCCCATGCCATCAGTGGCATTTTCCCTCACACCCTTCTCTCTCTGTGACCTAATGTGTTTTTGTGCAAGTTTGTAACTACGGATCACCATAACCCATTGATTTATACTTTCCCACCACATTTCCAAGATGCTGATTATGCCTACTCCCTCTTGACAAGCTATCACATTCCAGCTCCCTCACTGAATTCCGACATGTAAAATAAGACACACACAAACAAGCATTTCCAAAGTTGATCCAATTCCCTTGCGATAATGATGTGATGGCAAACATGAGATAAATGAAAAAAACTTTGCAAGCTAAATTTTTCTGGGTCCTCCCTCCCTGTCAGACGGCAACAGGTCTCCTGTCCAGAAGTAAATGTTAGGTCCAGTGTCCAAACTCTTCCCCAGCGGCATTAGTGCAAGAGATGTTTGAAAGGTCAGCATTGACTGACCCTGCTCTGGGTAGCACTGCATGGACTTGGTCCGCTAACCTTTTAAGTACCACAACTCTTTTTGGGGATCTGAGTAGTCATACCTGGACTGAGTCAGATAAGAAGGAACATAGACTTGGCTTTATCTGGGGAAAAGAGAAGGTAGCATTGAGTGATAGAATGAGTGAGAGAACATTTTTTTTCTGTGCTGAAATCCAACATTTGCGAGAGTAAATTCATCCTAGAAAGTTTTCCCTGCTCAAAGCAGCTGGTATCCAATTTTTTCCTTGTTCAAATCCATTGCCATGCAAAGTTTTGCTATGAAAAGAGCTTCCATATACAGTATTCCTTGTCCATGAGATTCACCCATAAAGCTTCCCAGGTGCAAAGGGCTTACGCATACAAAAACACGTTGATGGGTAATACTTTTGTCATCACTTCCTATCTCCATTGGCTACAACGATGGAAATGCAAGTTTGCTTTTTAAAAAAATATTGCTCTCTTTTTTGTTTCCTCGTACACAATGCTGTGATAGAAACTGTTTATGAACAGGCACAATTCTGCAACCCCTAATGATGCAGGGCAGTGTTTACTCACTCAGGTAGCCCCTTTGAAGTAACTTTGTTGATACAGTTCATGTACACAAACCTTTGGAGTGCTATGAATTATCCTACTACTCTGACAAAGGGTATGCTTTTATGTCACTAGATTCGGTGGTGTATCTCTTTGAGTAGTCTTTTTGTATTGCAGCTTGATATCAGAGTTCTAAGGAGTTGATTTTTTTTAGCTTGTAAAGAGCATCTTAATTAAGGATTATAAAATGATTTTTGTGCAGCGTAATTGTGAATTTTTAAAAACACTAGTGGAAGGGAACAGACAGATCCATTATGTTACAAATTAAAAAGGCAGACTGCATCTTCCCAGTAGTATTCTTAAGTAGACATCATTATGGAGAAAGATAGGGATGAGTGTACCACTTACAGAAGCTTATTATTCAGATCATCAAAGAATAGCTCCACCCCATATGTGATGAAAAGACTATCAACAGACTGCTAAATGAAACAGCTCTAGATACACTGAAAGCCAACAGACTCTGGAAATTTAGTACCCGTGTTGCGTGACTTGAAAGTCTGTTCTGAGCAAGGCACGGCTCCAGGCCTTGACTGTTGTACTTTAGTAACCATAGCAGTCTGGTCTCTGGAGATCACAATGCTAGTGAATTTTCCTTTATTTCAAAGAGGAGTAATAAGAGAAATGTGGTTTGGAACTGATCTTTTTTTTTTCTTATTTTTACTATGCCGTGACCTTGACCAAAATATCTTTGAAGTATTTGCTGGCTGATTCTCTGTTATGGGACCAGAAAAAACATCAGGATATATAAAGGGTCTTGCCAAAGGAAGTCCTATCTTCCTCAACATATTTGTCTTCATTCCCAGGAAGAATCTTTTTACTAATAATGTTTCTAAAACCTCATAATGGAAGACAATGATAACTTTAATCTCAGCGCTACTGTGGGCACTAAAGTAACAATGAACTTGCTTTGAACTGACATAGCAATTGTTTTTTGTTTAAGTAGCAGGTGCAGATTTTCGTGAGTACATAATTGGATGTACTTGTTTTTAAAAAGAACACAATCCAGAGTTTGATGCCAAGCCCTTTTTTCCATTTGGAAAAAAGTGATTTCATTTACAATGTAAGAAACATGAGTTTCTTAAACAAACAAAATCAAACACAAACAAGTGTTTGCAGTGCATATTTAAGTCTGTCTCACATGTTTCAAGATTTAGCCTGGATTAGACATTCCATCTGCCATTGAATCCATATGGTTTACCAAATGGCTTTTTACAGTCATTTATTTTTACAGCTTAGACAATAAAGTTTAGTTTAGTTGTCACTGCTCAAATTTCTACTATGAAATCTTTTGAAAAAGTAAATATATTCAATGTTTGAAAATTGTTTTGGCACGCAATTGAACTATTATTGATAAAACTATTTATTACTATGTAGTAAGCACAGCTTGGACAAAGAATTGCAGAATGAAAGTCTTTTAACATTTCTCTATTCTCTAAAATCTAAGAACCAGTCTGTAGACCTTCCTACATTTCCACACACTCCGCCCATTACTCCCCGATGCCAGCTGTCTATACCTTTGTTAGCTGCAAGGTGGCTGTGCAGTTTCCATAGGGCTGCTATATTCCCTTCCCCACACATGCACGTAGAAGTGGGCAAGACTGGGCAGGGAATGAGCAGAACTCCAACATTCCAGCCTGTGTTGGTGATGCATACAATGAGCCAGATATAGGGCTGGTACCGAGTATGTCACTGTGCAGGCTGGATCACAGAAATCCTCTTGGGACTGTCACCTGATCTGCTGAGACTATCTCTGAGCCCGTTTTCTCTGCCAGTTTGGGCCTTCGGAACCCTGCCTTTTTCAGCCAGATTTGCCAGTCTGCTCCAATACAGACCCAAGGTCTGAACCACATGCCCCAAAGCTGCAGACTTAACTGAAAACAACTTAAGAAGTGCTCCTGTTTCCAGCATCCAGACACCTAGCTCCCAATGGGATTCAAACCCCAGATGAATCCATTTTACTCTGTATAAAGCTTACATAGGGTAAACTCATAAATTGTCCGCCCTCTAGAACACCGATAGATATGTGCAGCTGTTTGCTCCCCCAGGTATTAATTACTTACTCTGGGCTAATTAATAAGCAGAAATGATTTTATTAAGTATAAAAAGTAGCATTTAAATGGTTCCAGTCAGAACAAAGTAAGTTACCAACAACAGTCAGAACAAAGTAAGTTACCAAGCAAAATAAAACAAAACATGCAAGTCTAAGCCTAATACATTAAGAAACTGATTATAGATGAAATCTCACCTCCAGAGATGTTCCAATAAGCTTCTTTCACAGACTGGACGCCTTCCTACTCTGGACCCACTCCTTTCTCCCTAGTATAATTCTTATTAGCTCCAGATGAGGTGGTTAATAGGGGATTTCTCATGACTGGAACTTCCTTTGTTCTGTTCCACCCCCATATATAGCTTTGATATAAGGCGGGACTCTCATCTCTTTGGGTCCCCATCCCTCCTTCTAAATGGAAAAGCACCAGGTTTAAGACTGATTCCAGTACCAGGAGATATGGTCACATGTCCAGTGAGACACCAAGCCTTCATTCTTCCTGGACTGACCCACAGGAAGGCTTGCAAGTAAACAGAGCCATCTACAGTTATTTGTCCTAGTGGATGGGAGCCATCAAGATTCCAAACCACCATTAATGGCCCACACTTTGCATAATTACAATAGGACCTCAGAGTTATATTTCATATTTCTAGTTTCAGATACAAGAGTGACACATTTATACAAATAGGATGAACACACTCAGTAGATTATATGCTTTGTAATGATACCTTACAAGAGACCTTTTGTGTAAAGCACATTTCAGTTACATCATATTTACACTTATAAGCATATTTCCATCAACATATGGAATGCAATGTCACAGTTACCCCCTGTAGAGAAAGGAGGTAATGAAAGCAGATTCCTGGTCTGTTTCTGGGGTAGCACAACAATGCACATCTATACTGAGCCCTCTCTGCTGTGGATAATATGCCTTCTCGTTGAGTAGTATTTTAAGATAACATTTTTAAAAAACAGCCAAATACCAGGACTTTAGTTTTGAAGTTTTGCTTTATATTCAGCTGGTTTTTTAGTTAGTGTGGATTATGCTATATGTTTCCCAGCTAATGTATGATTTTTGTAACATGGACCTCGAGTTAATCATAAATAAACTTTGCTAAAGTGGAATTAGGATTGCTGCTGCACAACAGTGCCTTCCACTCTCTGTACTCTTCCAGAACATGGAGCTTCAAAACCTCAGGCATAAACACTGGGAAACCAGGAGATTCTCAGTGAAGGTCTCCCCACAAAAAGCAGAAAAGAAAGTAGGTGTTACAAGAAAGAAAAACCAGGGGAAACTGCACTCTCTACACATCTCCTGCACTCCCTGCTCTGTTCCATCTCTACCCAAATACACACATCCTTGAACTCCACTCCTGAATCTCCCTCCACTACATCGACCCCCATTCCTTGAACATTTCCTCCAACCCCTGTCTTTTTCTCTCACCTCCTCCAGCCTCCCCATCTCTCTCTCACACACAGACCCCTCTTCTCTAACCTCTCCCTACACATACATACGCTCACTTAGTCTCCTCCCACACAAATCTTTCCTACTGCTCCAACCCCATTCCAGTTCTTTGAAATATTAACAGTAGCTTTTCCACGTTTCACCTCATACCTGAATCCCCCCATATTAAGCTCCTCCACACTTGGATCCTGTTAGGCTGAGCCTGCCTGCCCTGAACCTGGATGAGGGGCTAGAGCTGGGAGCGTGTGAGAGAGTATCCCTCTCACTTGCTATCTTGGTGCACTCGGCATGGAGGGTCAGAGCCCTCGGGTGTTTCTGGGGCAGGCCCAGCCCTTGCGCTGTGTCAGGGTTTGGTGCATCTTCACTGAAGTGAGTTGGAAATTAGAAGTCTGCTTTTAAAATGCAAAACTGTCTCTTGTAGAATATGGTGCAGGGCCTAGATGAAGCAACATATTGGGTGCAGAACATACCTTGTAGGAATTTTGTCAAACATTGTTCTTATGGATCAAGAAATTCCTAATCAGATTACGAAGGGAAGTCCACTACCACCTAGCAGGGCTGAATACCCCCATCTTACATGAAAACCAACAAAACTGGGAATTCAGGGCGCTTGGTACTTTGCAGTATCAGGCCCTATGTTTTAGAGTGATTCTAGGTCTCGTATTTGCTTTCCTGGATGTGGGCTGGCAAATTACCTTGTTTTTCTTGAAGCAGAGGGCAAGTTCAGCATTTCTAGCTATCTTAGCTAATGAATAGTTGATGACTGGGAAGTTCTTTACCATGTGCATATTACGAATAGAGTCACCTGCATAAAGGAGTTCACATAAATGCTCCATTTACCTTTGTGGAGGTTTTTAGTCTGGAGGTTTTAGTTAAAGAGCCTACCAGATGTTTAAAATGTAATAAAATTCCTGAAAGCACAGTACTGGTGATTTCATTGCTGCAAAGAAGAATCCAGAGACAAGATGTCAAAACTACTTTCTTGTCTCCATCTGATATTGTAAATGGATATGACAGAATACCATCCACAGAGATACTCTCAGCATAGTGAAAGACACAGATGGGAGGAAGTAAGATTCATATGGCATCTAGACTAGATCCTTGTTTACAGAAGAAAATAGGACTGTTTCCACAACTGGTTTTACTGAAAGAATAGCTGTGGAGAAACTAGTGATCAGCACCAGTTCAGCTAGCCTGAGGTAAAGCCTGTTCTGAGCAGGGATTAACTTCAGTTGGCTAAACTGATGTTGACCGCAGTTGGTCCTTGTCTGCTTTATAACTAACTCCTGGCCAGCACCAGTTCAGCTAAATCAATTGGTGAAACGGTGTTATTTTCTAATGTAGACAAGGCCCTAAAGCAGTGGTCCCCAAACTTTTCAGGGTTGGGACCCCCGCTTACCCTTGTCTACACCCCCATCTTGGAGGAGAGGTGATGCCGTGGCTCCCAGAATGGGTGGGTGGGAATGCAGACAAGGGTAAGGGGATCTCAGCTGAGGCCTTATGTGGGGGTGGGTCTGGGGCTGAGAGCAGAGCAGCAGCCAGGGGCTGAGGTTGGGGACGAGCCTGGGAGCAAAGCTGCAGCCAGGCTGCAGTGGGGGCCGGGAGCCGCACCAAGGCTGGGAGCGGGGCCAGAGCAGAGCTGAGGGTGGGGAAGGGGTGGATGGCACCCCCTCCCCGCCCCCCATGAGGGCTAGCCTTGGCCTGCCATGTCCCCCAGAATGTTCCTCCGTGCCCCCTTAAGGGGGTATGCCCCACAGTTTGGAGATCTCTACCCTAAGGCTTTTCTGCTGGACTCTCTCCAGCCATCCATTTCACACATCGCGGGTTCTTTAATGCATCGTTCACCCTGGGGTGAGTAGCCACCCAAGTCCAAATTTCTCAATGGTCCTCAGCACCCACCAGTAGGAACAAATGTTCTGAGGCGCTCAACATGTTGGTGTTGAGCTCTTTTGAAATTCTGGCCATAAATGTCACAAAGGGAACTGCTGGGTGCTGAGCACTCTTAAAAACAACTTCACCCTTATGGGGACTGAGCTCTTGAAAACGTGGCCCCACAGTGCTTGAGAATTAATATGTCTGTCCTCTGTAATGTTCATTTTTTTAATATAACCACAGTTTGAGGGAAGGGGGAAGTAACAGTTTCATATATACACAACTTTAATCTCAGACAATCCCAATGCTTTTTACCAATGGAGATATAAACCTTATGCAGGAATTAGTTAATCCATCTCTGAAATACAATCCCTCTGTGGGGAAAAAGGGTCCTGGGGTAGGGGGAGATAGGCAAAATTAGACAACTCTAGATTAGGTATGAGCAGTGTTAACGTTTGTGTAAAGTACTTCATTTACACCCGTTTTTATTTTTAGACTTGTCTTGTTGCTTACATTACCTGGCATAATATTACTCTATATATGTTGTCTTTTTTACTGTGTATTGGTTTATGATATCAGTGCATTAAGTTCTATTGCTTAGTCTTCTTACTTTAAATATTCCTTATTTTATTTATATAATTATGCCAACATATATATTTTGTTAATGTTTTTGAACAATTGGTTACACTTTAACTGTAGTACAATTACTATACAACTGCAGTCATAGTCTAAAGTGTTACCCACAATAGTTAATTTTCTGGCTAGAGGATTTTGTATTAAGTACATGTATCAAAAATATATAGTCAGAAAAATGAGTGGAATATAGTAAATTTGAAATTGAATGGGTGACAAGTAATTTGCTCATGTCATTAACCTCCCAGTTATATGAATTAGTAGTAGTTCCAAGCATTGTAAAGGTTAACCACATTGTTATTACATTTTTATTAGGGCTTGTCTACACTTGCAGATGTAGAGCGCTTAGGGTTAAACCAGCCTTCGGAGAGCACAGTAGGGAAAATGCTGCAGTCTGTCCACACTGACAGCTGCAAGCGCACTGGTATGGCCACATTTGCGGCACTTGAAATGACTTTGGGAGCGGTGCATTATGGGCAGTTATCCCACAGAGCACCTCTTCCCATTCTGATGCTGTGGCTTGTGGGAAGGGGGTGAGAGGATGCGGGGCATTCTGGGTCCTGTGCCAATGCCCTGTGATACATTGCTTCACATCCCAGCAATCCCTGTGCTTCTGTTCATATTTGGCGCCACTTTTCAACGATTTTTGTGCAGCGCACTCTGTCTTCCCTTTCAGTCAGCAGAAATGGAGCCCAAACTGCTGAAGAGCATGCTGACGGCTCTCGCCAGCACGTCACACTTGGCAGTTGAATTATTCCTTAGGATCCAAACTGACACTGAGGACTCCAACGACGATATCAACTCGTGTAATGCATACAACACAAGATTGCTTGTGGCATGCATAGATATGCTCCCCACGGTGAAACACTGCTTTTGGGCTCGGGAAACAAGCACTGAGTGGTGGGATCACATCGTCCTGCAAGTCTGGGATGAGGAGCAGGGGCTGCAGAACTTTCAGATGAGAAAACCCCCTTTCATGGGAGTGTATGAGGAGCTTGCACCCCACTCTGCAGCGCAAGGACACGAGATTGAGAGCTGCCCTGACAAAGGAGAAGCAGGTGGCTATTGCAATCTAGAAGCTGGCAACTCCAGACAGCTACCGGTCAGTTGCTAACCAATTTGGAGTGTGAAAGTCAACCATTGGAATCGTGTTGATACAAGTTTGCAGGGCCATTAATCGCATCCTGCTCAGAAGAACTGTGACTCTGGGTAACGTGCATGACATTATGGCTGGCTTTGAACAAATGGGTTTCCCTAACTGCGGAAGGACGATAGATGGGATGCATGTTCCAATTCTGGCACCAGACCACCTAGCCTCCAACTATGTTAACAGAAAGGGGTATTTCTCTATGGTTCTCCAGGCACTTGTGGGTCACCGTAGCATTTCATTGACATTAACGCAGGCTGGTCTGGAAAGGTGCATTGAAGAAGAACATTGGCCTGTTCAGGGAGCTGCAAGCCAGGACTTTTTTTCCCAGACCAGAAGATCACCGTAGGGGAAGTCAAAATGCCCATTGTGATCCTGGGAGACCCCACTTACCCTTTAATGCCATGGCTCATGAAACCCTACACAGGGAGTCTTGACAGAAGCAAGGAGCTGTTCAACAGCAGGCAGAGCCGGTGCAGAATGACTGTGGAGTGTGCTTCAGGCCGTTTAAAGGGCTGCTGGCGCTCTCTATATAGGAAGCTGGACTTGGCTGATGACAGCATCCCCCCATGGTTATATTCGTGTGCTGTATTCTCCATAACATTTGTGAAGGGAAGGGTGAAAGATTCACTCAGGCCTGGAACCTGGAGGCTGAATTTGAACAGCCAAAGAGCAGGGCTTTTAGAGAGGCTCAGCATGCGGCTGCAAGGATTAAGAATGTCCTGATGGAGCAATTTGAGCCTGAAAGCCACCAGTAATGTCTGATGCCCTGCACAGGAGTGAAGTGCTGTGGTTCCAATGTTAGTAGGAATCTGTGTTTGCTACGCTGACGTGCAGTGCCTGTTGCTTTCCTGGGCTAAGATATCTTTTCTTTATGCAATAATAAAGGATGTTATGTTTTCAAAGCCAAAAAATCCATTTGTTGAAAAAACCCCCCACAACTGCTTGGAATACAGAAAGAGCAGGGGGGTGGGGTGGGTAACGGTACAGTCACAGACTTGTGTGTGTCCTGTTATCATACTCAGCAACCCTGTCTGGAATGCTATGCAGTGAGTGCTGCACTTCAGGATGGCTATACTGCACAGTGATGGGGGTTGAGTGCAGTTGATAAAGGTCATAGTTTTCATGACTGGGGGTGGTGAAGCCTCAGGTGTAGGAGGCAGCTAGGGGTGGTAAGAACCCAGATGTTGGGGAGAGTGGGTTGGAGGTGACATGGGAGCACAAGGGAAAGAATTTTGGGACAAGGGCTGCAGGTGGGGAGATGCAGGTGTGGTAGGGCTACGCCTGCATGGCGACGAGCTCCTGGATAGAGTCCGCTTGGCGCTCCATTATGCTGATCAGCTGATCCGTGCTTTGCTGCTGGAGCACCGCATTTTTCTGGCGGATCCTCCTTACACTCTCCCTCCACTCCTGCGCCTTTAGCTTCTCATTCAGTGACTGCTGTATTACTTCATGCAGCATGTCTTCTTTGCTTCTATGCAGCCTCTTCCTGAGTCTTTGCAGTCTCTTGGCTAGTGATAACATGGACAGCTGAGATCTCAAGATTGCATCTGTAAAAGCAAAATGCAACACTTAACAGAGGCAGCATTGTTCACACCAGACAGAGCAATGATTCCCCCACACTTAAGGAGGGCAAGCACAGTCTACACAATAGCATAATTTGTCCTCTCAAAGCGAGCGCACATAACCCACGGGAGCCCCAAAATGGTGAATAAGCACAGAATCGAGGATTGTTTCATGGCTGTACTGTCCTCAGGGTTTCTGTACCTTGGGGAGAGTCAACAGCTGCAGGGGGCACCTACACTGAACACTGTCACACATTTTCCACAGGAGTTCATCCTGGAAGATATCTCGCTGCTGAGGGTGACCGGGGAAGCAAGGGAAGGTCTTCTACTACAATGCGGTTCCGCCCTGGCCCATATGCCACTTGCCTGTGTGCAGCAGTGGTCCCCCTCACTCCTCATGGCACAATGGCGCAGACATCTTAGCCTGACTGGGACAAGGACCATGGTGGCTCTCCCAATAAACCTGCACAACTGTATTGCTCAAGTTCTGGATGAGACCTTTGAGGAGATCACTGAGGCCGATTACCGCAATGTGATAGAGCACATCAATGCCCTATTCCACATCTAGGCATTCATGCAGCCCAAACTCTCCTTGCCCCAAGAGCCTGCACCAAAAAACTTCCTTCCCCCCCTGACAAAGCTACTTATCAGGAATTTCCTCTGGTGTTTGTCCTTTCCCAAGCACTGGCCACGGCAACTGGCTGCCTTTCTCCTGGCTCGAGAAAAGCTCCTGGCTGCACGCCTCGAGGGACTCCAGGGTGTCTTCCTCCACCTCAGCACCCTCGCTCCTGCTTTCCTCCTGCCTTATTGGACTGGGCTCTGAAGTCTCCATGGTGGTCCTCAGAGTGGAGGTGGGGTGGCCCCTAAGTATCGCATCCAGCTCTTTGTAGAAATGACAGGTCATGGGGGCAGCACCGGAGCAGCTGTTTGCCTCGTGGGCTTTGCGGTAGGCGTTCCACAGCTCCTTCACTTTAACCCTACACTGCACTGCGTCCCAGTTGTGGCCCCTATCCATCATGGCCCTTGATATCTGCCCGAAGGTATCGTAATTCCTACAGCTGGAGCACAACTGGGACTGGACAGCTTCCTCCCCTCAAACACTGATGAGGTCCAGCGCCTCACCATTTTTCCATACTGGGGATTGCCTGGCACGTGGAGCCATGGTCACCTGGAAAGATTCGTCGAGAGCACTCCATGCTGGGCTAACCAAACAGGAAGGGGATTTTCAAAATTCCCAGGGAATTTCAAGGGCAGGTCTACTGGTTGGTCACCTGAGGACAGGGCAATAGAGTTCAAATAGATGATCAGAGTGGCTAGAACAGGCATTGTGGGACACTTCTGGAGGCCGATCAGAGCGCATTAACAGACCAGAGCATCCACACTGGCGTCACAGTGCTCCAGTGGGGGCTCATCAAACATTATTCCTCTCGCCGAGGTGCATTACCAGGAGCGTTCTAGCCTCGGAGTCAGGGCACTCTACGTGCCTTGCCTGTGTGGACGGGGAATGAGGTAGAGCACGCTTGGCGGGTTTATTGCGCTCTAACTCACAAATCTAGCCAAGCCCTTAGTCTCTGTACTAAGTGTAACCAAAAAAGGTAAGTTTTAAAAAAGGAGAGAGAACACATTCCAGGTCATTATCCACTATGTCATTCTAAGAAGGAGAATGCTCTTGCTGAAAAATTATGGAAACCACCACAATGTATGGGGGAGGGATTAAAATGGTATCTTTACATTGTGCTAGGCAGGGGAAACAAATTTAGTATGAGACTTTGTATTAAGGGCTTAGGACTGAACTTATTAACATCCTACTATTACTAACCAGGGATTACATATTTTTGGCATACAGATGTAATGTTCAAAACCGCTGAGCTATTTAAATGCCTAATTATATTTGAAACTATTATAGCCTCATGTTGATATCCAGGAATTTAATTCTGAGTTATGAAAATCAATCGCCATATATCAAGATGAGAAGATACACCCATGTGTTATTTTTCTTTAGCGTTTGATAAATAATATTTGATTAGCCCATTGTTGTATAGGTGCAGAATCTGCTCCTGTTGCACTGGGAAGCAACTTTACATCAGAGTCGTATAGATATCAATGGAACTACTCACTGTAAAGACAGAAGAAACTAGTTCATATGATGTAGCAGACAAATCAATGGGGTAAAGATGCTGTCTGTTAACCTCATGGTCATAGGACTTTATTTTAGTAAAGCTAAATAAAATTAATAAATATCTGTTCTAAGCAACACTTTAATTTCCATCTTTCTGCGAGGTGGCTATTCCATAATTGAACACTTGGAAAGAAAAGCTTAGAAAATGTTAATAAATGTCATACCAATTTTACTTCTTGTGTTTTGTCTTTTGTTGACTTTTTTATTCTTTATCTCCCTTCTCCCAGTCACTGAATGGCTTTGCGTTGGTTGTGAGTTCAGATGGAATGATATTTTATGCATCATCAACTATTGTGGACTATCTCGGCTTTCATCAGGTAAATATATATTAAAAGTATTTAGAATGCTTAATGTTGTACAATTTATAATGGCTTCCTTGCTGTCATTTCTTTTGATATGCTCTCTAAAATCATGTACGGTACACTGCTTTGACAGGTGCCTTTACAGTTGACTAGATATAAAGCAGCGGTGTCCAATACATTTGCCATTAGCCACATGTGGCGAATAGGTTATTGAATTGTAGCTAATACATGATCAGGTATTATGGATGAAAATCTGGAGTCTGCAGTCTTTTTCTTGTACCGTAACCCTGAAATCTGGTATATAATTCATATTGACCACACATCTAAACTCAAAGTGTCACACTGAAGTAATTTTGTGTTAGTAGTACCTATTAATTTTTTTGTAATATCTACTTGTTTTTGATATTAATAAAATTAATTTGAAATGTTATTTGTAGTATGTTTTTAATCCTTTTTTATAAAGTGACAAATAAGAAAAATTCAAAATCACAAGTGTGGCTAGCATTGAATTTCTATTGAACACCTCTGATATAAAGTATAAATGGACTAAAGGTATATTTATGGTGCAATTTCAGATTAGGATATGGTACTGTAATTTTCCTTTTTTTTTTTTTTTCCTTTTAGAATTTAGGTGAATGTATATTCTACTTAACATCCCAGGAGCCATTTTGAGCTATTCTGTTATTGTAAATCTTTGGTAAACAAAGACAAACTGTTACCAATATAGAATATACCCCTAATGCTCATCATTGTAATTTATCCATTCAATTTAACATTCAGAACAAGCATTTTTGTAATAAATGCAAAAATTACCGTAATGCAACATTCATGGATATTTTGCACATACACAAAAGTCAGGAAATTAAGAATTAAGGCTAAAAAGATTCTCAGTACAATTATGTAGTTTAAAATAAAAAGTAAACATGTGAAAGTCAGAAATAATATTCCTCAAGCAATCTTAGCTCTGACCCAATATTTCCACAACCGCTCATCTAACGGGGATATAGAAATAATGGCAGCTCCTAACCGATGAACGTACAGCCTAAAGATTGTTTATTGTAATTATTTCAGACTGATGTAATGCACCAAAATATATACGATTACATTCATGTGGATGATCGCCAAGATTTCTGTAGACAACTGCACTGGGCCATGAATCCTCCACAATTGGTGCCGGGACAACAATTGCAGACAGAAACAGGTGGGTTTGCATAATATTCATTAGAGATATAGGAATTGTCATAGTGAATCCAGATCAGTGGTCCATCTAGTCCAGCAACCTGACTCTGATAGTGACTAGTATCAGATCCCTCAAAGCAAGGTGCAGAAACCCTCCGAGTAGACAGTTGCAACATGATGAGCCCATGGGGGACGTTTCTTCCTAACTCTTGACAGTTAGAAAATGGTTTATGCCTTGAAGGGTGAGAGTTTACATGACTTATTTTTTTGTATCTAATGTAGCTATAGATCTCATCATCCATATCAACGGTTAATCATGCTAAGCTCTTGTCTTTAAATAACATATCAGGATTTCTCTCAGTCACAAAAATTCAGTATGCAGAAGGTTTCTGAACACTATTACTACAGCAGTATCACTTTGTGCTGTCATCCCATTTGCTTTCTCACACTAAGCTATTTGGATAAAAGACTCTGAAGAACAAGCAGGTGCTGCAGTCCATTTTCTTTGATTCGATACTGTCCCAGCGTGGTGTTAGGGCACCCTCTGCTGTTTAGAGGTGCTCTCTTTCAGATGAGGCATAAAACAGAAATCATGACTATTTCTAGTCATTAAAGTTCTCTTTCTCTAAGAATACAGGAGGGATGTGAACTCGAGCAAATGATCCATGATCCTTCTCTGGTGACTACATTCTGTCACTTGAAATTCCCCCTGCAAATTTTATCTGGATGAATTATTATTCATTCCTATGAAAAATTTCTGCACAGTGTTGCTGTGCAGTTTAGGGCTGCTGACTAATTACCACATTTCACATCACAGGTGTCTGACTTATAGAGGTAAAGTGATCCCCTAACATCAGTTTAAGTTTAAACACTACATTGTGGGATTCTTTGGAATAAAAGTATCCATTACTACTACTGTTAATAATTTGCACTTCTATGGTATTAAGCCTTTCATTAAAAGATTTTAAAGGACTTTATAAATGGGCATTTTGTAGATGGACAAACTAAGATATGTAGAGGTTGCGACTTGTATAAGGTAGTAATAGTAGTGATAATAATATCCCCAGTAAAACTTCATATAGAGTTGAGGTTGAAACTTTATTCCGTTTTAAATACAATATCTTTTAACAATAATATTTGATTAATGAGAAATGCTAGAAAACAGAAAATGTTCAGTTAAAGTTTCAACTCTAGCCTTAGCTCAGACATGTCACACCTGCCCATGTGCCAGTTCCAGGCCAGAGAACCGTCTCAACACATGAACATGAAGTCCACCAAGTTTTTTTATTTATTTTATTTATGTTTGTCCAGCTAAAAAAGTAAGAACAGTTTCTGACAAGTGAAAAAATGCTCTTTGTAACCCCAGACCTAAAACTTTCAGAGGAATTGAATACTTAGAACTTCAGTTTAAGTCAGGAGTAATGGTGAATGCTCATCTCCTTTGCAAAATCTAGTGCCTAAAATTGGGCACATAAAAATTGGAGGCACCCAAAACTAGTGATCATTTCTGAAAATGTTGGTCTCACTTTCTCTGTTCTCCTTTCTAGACAATGGGGTGATACTGTAACGACCTCATGGGGTTACTCACTGGAAATAACCATTTTGTCAAGTTCCTGGAGTCTGCTATAATTTGGGTACAATGTATGAAGTCCTCCAGAACTTTCACAAACTTAAAGTACACCAGACCCATGGTAAAATGTATAAACATTACTGAAGGTGAATGGAGCATTAATAGATTGTTCAGATGGGTAGGAAGAAACTTGCGAGCAGCACCGTGAAGCAGAAGTCCATGGCTGGCTTTTAAATTCAGAGAATTTATGCAGGGCTTTTAACTTCAAAAGCAATCCCCATGAGACTTATGGTTTCCACAGGAGCTCTTGCAGTCTTTGGAGAACTTTGCAAAATATGGTCCCTTCTTTAGAGAAGAAATAAATATCTCTCAATGAAACGAAATGCACTAGGTATTTAACAAACTGTAAAAACAGTGTGCAGACAATTAAATTTGAACAACATTGTTTGGAAATTAGCAGTGAACACTTTGAAATTTTGTTCTGGATATGTACAGATGAGAATTTCACTAAGTCTCAGACTTCACACTTCTAGAGAAGTACTTGTGTTTCTTTTGAGAAATGCATACTGCAAAAACTGTGCACTGGTGCCCTTAACTAGTGCATGCTTTACAAAAGAACTCGGGGGGCACCAGCTGATCTTTGGCTGACTGGTGCCTGTTAGCAATGCCAATAAGCATTTTCTCCTAATGTTCTTCCTTTGTCTCTTTTCTTTGAAAATTCTAGCAAGCCAAAAGGAAAAAGCTTTCCTATGTTAATGTAAGATTAATTTTGCTAAGTTAAAAATCACAAAAAGTCACAAAATATGAAAGTTTATGTTCTCCCAGGAAAATTAACTTAAGCTTATTACACAGCTGATGTTTTGTGAGGTTCTCCTAGCAGATATCAAAATTCAAGACTGAATATTCGCTACAAAATATTATTTTTAGGAATTTCTTTATCTATGTGCTCCAATATGTACACAGAATTTTCATTCTGAATTCATATCATCTGACACATCTGTTATCCACATTGTTTCTAGGAGAAGAATACATTCTCAATAAGTTGTTTAAGGCACAAGAGTGTGACAGCATATCAACAGATTATTCTTCCTTTTTAACTCGTTGCTTCATTTGTCGAGTCCGCTGCTTATTGGACAGTACTTCTGGTTTCCTTGTAAGTATAATTTTGTGAAATAAGCTGTGGCCGAGTAGCACAAATTTAAATGACCTCTTAAAGATATTTGAACACGATTGTATGAATTGCATACACTGATATGGAAACACAATTTTAGGATGGCTTTTATTTTTGATATTTTTTTAATTAGTTGAATGTTTTTACTTATGATTTTTCATCAATGGAACTGTCCCAAATGACAATCTTCATTAGTTAAGGCACAGGTAGCACTGCTGTGGTTAAGGATCTACTGGTACTAATGTTACAACTCCTATTTTAGGACACTGTAAACACTCAGTTATAAAGTATGAAATTTTTGTCATTGTTCCAGTATGTAGCTGACTAGACCTTTATATAAAAAAAGAACACAAGTAAGAATTGGGCATCCTTAAAATATTTAGACTCATAGACTTGAAGGTCAGAAGGGACCATTCTGATCATCTAGTTTAAGGTTTTGCGTGCCAGTAATACGTTTTAACATTTTTAGAAGGTCTCTTTCTATAAGTCTTTAATATATAATTAACTAATGTTGTATGTAAAGTAAATAAGATTTTTTAAATATTTAAGAAGCTCATTTAACATTAAATTAAAATGCAGAGCCCCCCAGACCGATGGCCAGGAACCAGGCAGTGTGAGTGCCACTGAAAATCAGCTTGTGTGCTGCCTTGCGTGCTGCCATAAGTTGCCTACCCCTGATCTAGACTGACCTCCTGTATAATGCAGGCCACAGAATTTCACCCAGCCACTCCTGTAGTAAACCCCTAACGTATGTCTGAGCTACTGAAGTCCTCAAATTGTGGTTTAAAGACTTCAAAGTGCAAAGAATCCTCCAGCAAGTGAACCGTGCCCCACACTGCAGAGGAAGGCAAAAAACACCCAGGGCCTCAGCCAATCCGCCCTGGAGGAAAATTCCTTCCTGACCCCAAATATGGTGATCAGCTAAGCCCTGAGCATGTGGGCAAGACTCACCAGCCACACACACAGGAAAGAATTCTCTGTAGTAACTCAGATCCCATCCCATCTAACATCCCGTCACAGGCCACTGGGCATATTTACCATTAATAGTCAAAGATCAATTAATTGACAAAATTAGGCTATTCTATCATACCATCTCTTCCATAAACTCATTTAAGTGTTTCATACATTGAATGCTTATGATAATTTTATTCTGTTTCTTTACATAACAGACAATGCAGTTTCAAGGTAAACTGAAGTTTCTCCTGGGACAAAAGAAGAAGTCCTCTTCAGGAACAATGTTACCACCTCAGCTGTCCTTATTCTGCGTAGTGTCACCACTTCTGCTCCCTTCTGTGGCAGAGCTGAAGATGAAAAGTCTACTTGTGAAAGCAAAACACAAAGTGGAGGATGCAGCCACAATGGATACGAAGTATTTTCAGATGAACATTTTAGTATTTAGCATTACTTACTGGGCATTTATATTTATTACATGTGTAAAAAGCACAGCTTATTCTAAATATCCCTCTGTTTAAAAACTCTCAATCTTAATAACGTCTAGCTTCTTTTGATATTTTTGTTCTCTCCTTGCAGTTATTCAAAATACGTCAACATAATAAATAGTTGTGTTAGATGTAAAAGTGGCAAATAAAAATATATCCATTCATTTGGAGGAAGTTCTCAACTTGCCACAAAGTGTAGCATGGCTACTGTTTAAAGAATGACCCTATAAGCAAACCCCAGTAGCAAACTGAGGAAGGGGAAACATTTGGACACTAAATATGCCTATATGTGTATCTGGATGCATGTGAGTGAGAGGCAGAGCTCATTTACACTGTAAAATGGTATCATACTTGTGTATGAACACACTTGTGAACAATTGTGCTAGCTGACCTGGGATGGCACACGATGCAGCCGCCTGTGTAGCCTGTGACAAAGTATGTCTGTTGTTTGCTCCATGGTAAATGTCATGCCTCTTTTGTGATTAAAATCTCCGATTTAATGTTTAGATTAAAACGAGTCCAGTGGCACCTTAAAGACTAATAGATTTATTTGGGCATAAGCTTTTGTGGGTAAAAAACCCACTTCTTCAGATACATGGAGTAAAAATTACAGATACAGGCATAAATACATGTTGGCACATGAAGAGAAGGGAATTACCTTACAAAAATGTTTAGATTGTGCTGTGTAACTTGCACTAAATAGTACCATATACCATGAGTTCCACTGACAACAGACGACTTGTGAAATATGGTACTGTTCAGTATACACACGACTATCAGAATCTGGTTCTTAGCAGTGTTTTTATGTTTGCTGTATGTGTACTATATACCCATATGATATATTTCTGGCAAGTTAACCAGTTGATGTCACTTTGACAAGGCAGTGGGATTGTTGAAAAGTTGAAGGCAATAATGGGATATGAAATAGCTGATCTCTATGTCAACAGTTGGAACATAGCCCAGGTCAGTGGAGATCAGAAGTCACTACCACTTGCCAGCTTTTGAGTGGGCTATGTGAAATGAGTTGGTGATCTCAGGCCAGTTCCTATTAGAGAATTGTTTATAGCACAAACATTATTGGCAGTCTCAGCAAAAGCAAGGATGTGATAGGTATGCAGAACGAACTATCCTTTCACCTTTAGGGTCTCTCCAGTCCCTGGTTGAGGCACATTGGCACGGCAGTGTCGGGGGGCACTTACATAGCCAATGTCCATGTCCTACCTTTTCTGTTAATAAATTAAAAAAAAACAACAAAAACGAACGAGTAGGGTATGTCTTCATGCACAGTTAACTCGGGAGATTGGAACATAGGTTAGCCTGGCTTGGGGCTGAGCAGCCCTACAGCGAAGCATTACCCATGATACCGTGTCCTTATTCTTCATACACTCATGTTGTGTGTTTAGGACATAATCCATGGTTCTTTGTCATGCATTTATCAAAAGCAGTCTGTGGCTGCACGTGGCCACTAGGGACTTTTCTTGAGGCCACAGCCTCCAAGGCAGTAATTGGGGTACGGGGAAGCAGCGGCCCCTCCCCTGTGGCCTCCAGCAGAGGTTGGGCCCTACCTTCCTCTGGAGACACAAAAGCTGGAGGAACAGACAACCAGTGTGAGTTCCCCACCTTCCTGGGGCTGGTGGAGTCAGGCTTTAGCCCTGGGGTAATGGGTGGCAGTTTCTAGCCATGGGACTTCAGGCTCCATCTCCAGGCCAGGTCCTTTGCATGTAGGGCTTCAGGCTCCATTCCCTGGCTGCATGGTGGTGGGCTCTGGCCCCGAGCGCACCACTTCACCCTTGATCCTTGCTGCCTCACCTAGTGTCCCATTGCCCCTGGCTCCCACTTCCTCCATACCCACCTCCTTGCCTATGGTTTAATTTGTCCCTGGGCTTTCTATTTGTATGTTTGCTAAGATCACTTTTCACAGCAGAGTTAGTAGCTACCAAGTCTTAGAGCAAACAAAAAGCAAAAGAAACAATGAGAAAAAAAGACAAGAATGTTCAAAGCACCTTATTTGCGTTTCTAATCTATTTAGGTCCAGTAAAGAATAGACACAAATGTACATAATTTTTATTATAGAGTCTGCAAAAAAATTCTACATAAAAAAATAAATTATTTGGAATGTGTATATGCATGTTTATATGTTTTTCCTAAAGTTAATTAAGTATTTTGGGAAAAATTTGTCAGAGTGGCCACCAAAAAGAGTTGGTGGCTGCACTCTGAAGCCACCTAAAAATTTGTGTTTGAGAACCCCATCTAGAATTCTTTCCCAGTCAATTGTGTCAGCTTTGGGAGAACTTGCCTGTCCTTCAGGGGGAATTGTGGGAAGGCACTGGAGGACTATCAGTGCTCAAGTGACTTTTGCCTGTGTCTTCATTGCAAAGTGATCAGGTTTCCCTTCAAGGTAAAGCAGAACCTGGGCTCTAACCTGTACCCCCAGCCAGGTAAATTAGGCTTAATGCATCTCCAAACCTATGTTAAAGGTTTTTCTGTGTGGATGCATGGAGGGAGGAACAGGGGAGGAGGATGGCTAAAACCCAGGTAACAGCCCAAGTTAACTGTGCAGTGAAGATATCACCTTAGAGTCCAGTGAAGTCAGTTTGGCAATTCACAAGCACTAAAATGCATTTCAAAATTAAGATTGTGACTGATCATAAATCTAAACTATGTGATGATTCTTGCTACATGTTGAAGCCCATTTGCTAGCATTTATCTTTAATGCTAACACTCAGATACCTTGGTTGTATAAGAATCTAATGATACAGAATTGAATAGAAACATTACCATTTATTTCAATCCAATCTAAATGTTACTATTCCAGGAAATAAGTACTGAGCAGAATATTCTTCATCATAATTTTTCTTTACAGTATGTACAGTATTCCAGACCCACACTGGATCAGGAATTCATATGATCCAGCAATTACTGGCAAACATTTAATTTTAATGATCACATACTCATAACAATTTAATACGTTTGCTAGTTTGAAAGTTGTGTCTTACACAGTTGTGTGTGTTTGCCCTTAGCTGTATTGTCATTCACTGACCAAATATTTTCACATTGTCTGTCCTCTGCAGTTCAAAAGCTATTTCAGGTCTATGTGAAACAGAATTACAAGGAAGAACCAGTTACCATGAAGGTGCAGCTGTCCCAGAGGTGTTACAAAATGCTGAAAACCAGATCAAAGGTATCAGGTTGTAATAATTCTGCATTACTGACAGCTTATGGAGACAATCTTCCTCTCACCCTCCCTTTAAGTTTTCCATCTTTTAGTCCCAACTTCTCATTTTTCTCTTGTCTGCTATTGTAACATGGTTTAATCAAATATGAGATAGAGAATGACTAGACTATTGTGTCAATACTAGCTGCCTAGAAATACGTCACCAGTTCTTGCAATTTTATCGCAAGGCTTGTGATATTAAGTGTGTTTTCTTAAAGCTCCAGCACCCAGATTCATATGATTACAGATATAGTAGGTTATATCTTTCTAGTGCTCCCTAGGGAAAGGGTGGGCATTGCTCCTACCTCAGCTGCCAGGGCACAGCCCACCAGCTGTGCTAGCTGAGGTGTCAGCCCCCCTTGTGTGGGGAAGGTTAAAGCAGTCCAAACAAAAAGTCACTCTGCTTCCACAGCCATGAAAGGCCTTTGGGAAGCTGAAGAGAAAGGTATCAGCCCTTCTCCTCTCTGAGGAGTTTTGTCAGCCAAGGCTCTCAAGTAGTTTCCCTAGTTCAGGGGTCTCCAAACTTTTTTGGCCGCGCACCCCCAGTAGAATTTGTTTTTGAGCAGGCACCCCCACGGGGGAAGCCCCCCCCCAGCGCCACCCCCATCTATCCACTCCCTCCCACTTCCCACCCCAACTGCCCCCCTCTAACCCCCCCTCCTTGTCCCCTAACTGCCCCCCTGGGGCAGGTCCCCGCTGCGGCGCCCGGCTCCTAGAGCCCATCTCCGCCGAGGCACTTGGCTCCTGGGGCCGGGCCTCAGCCACGGCGCCTGGCTCCCAGGCCCGGGTGTCAGCCATGGCACGTGGCACCTGGCTCCCGGGGCCGGGTCTCAGTCTCAGCAGGCAGCTCCCGGGGCTGGGTCTCAGCTGCGGTACGCGGCTCCTGGGGCCGGGGCCGGGGCCGGGTCTCAGACAGGGCTCCTGGCTCCCAGGGCTGCAGCCACGGCTCCCGGCTTCTGGGGCCAGGTCGCAGTTGCGGCGTGCGGCTCCCGGGGCTGCAGCCACAGCACGCGGCTCCTCCTGCCACTGGGGGCTGCCATGGCTCTTGCAGAGGAGCTGCCGGGGCAGCCCAGCTCCTCCTACCTTATTGGAAACCTCCTGGGTTTCCAATAAGACAGGAGGAGCCAGACTGCCCTGGCAGCTCCTCTGCAAGCACTGCAGCAGCCCCCCGTGGCAGGAGGAGCCACCCTGCTCCTTCTGCCGCCAGGGCTGACCCGGCGCTTGCAGAGAAGCCGCACTGCGCCTCCAGCTGCCGGGGCCGCGCACCCCCGGGAGTGGTCTCGCACACCCACTGAGGGGCGCGCACCCCAGTTTAAAGACCACTGCCCTAGTCAATAACCCCTTCTTGCAGGGGCTGGAGAGCTCTGGGGTGCAGTCCTGCTCCTTCAGAGTTCCCACAGGCTGCACAGAGCAGGGAGGCTCCCTTTTAAGGACCCACCCCTCTCCAGGCTTGACATTCCTTACAGGTGGCTGGGTTGCGGCTGATTGTGCCCAGAGGAGCTCTTTAACCCCCTCCTGAGTGGGGTTGGGATCTGCCTCACTGCAATGTGAAAAGTCTTAGCATTCATTAAAAATAAAGGGAGATTTCTCATGGTTGAAGCAAAAAGCTTGAAAACATGATGTGAGTGTACCCTAAAGGTGCAAAACCAGAGAGCAAATAAAAAGCAATGAAAGTGTATTGGTTTTTCCTGGGTTTTTGTTGGGTTTTTTGTTTGTTGGTTTGGATTTTTTTGTTTTGTTTTTTTGGCAACCTGACACAATTCTGAATGCTTGGGGCTTACACAACTGTGAGAATCTATGATCTGCTCTAGTTGTCTTTTACAAATTGTCAGGGTGTTTAATATAAAATGTTAGAATTTAGTAATCCTCTTTGCTGACTTTTGAAGGTTAATTCTCCTCAAGCCTCCCCTTCTTCCTCTTCCCTATACAGATAACTCTATTAACTTCTTTTCTGTACAGGCTTGAAACCCTGAAGTCATATTTTCTTTAATACAAGTTCTCTATCACAGCCACTTTAACTGTGTAGTTTCTCTTGAATCTTTTATTATTAGTCAGACAAAACCTGTACTGAACTGATGATACTGCAGAATCTCACTGATTACAGTTTAAGTGTTTGCAAATTGCACATGTAATCTTTTTTTCCAGTGTGCATTCTTGCCTGTACTTAGCCATAACACATTTTGACTTGCACTTTTCTGTATACCAGATACCAAGATACCAAGCATATTTGTGAGTGTCCGATAGTTGATGTAAAACTAATATTAAAATTGTTTGTGCTAGAATATATTTTATTTTATTTTTTATAGCAAACAGTGGAGAAAATGGCATCTCTCTATTCAAAGTACTAACAAAAGAAGATCACTGGGTCTGGGTACAAGCTAATACTCAAGTTCTGTACAGGACTGGCTGTTCAGAATACGTCATTGCCTCACAGCAAGCTCTAAAGTAAGTATATTTACATTTTCCTGTAGATCTGAAAATTAAAAAGACACTATTCACCAAAAGGAGGACTTTCAAAAGCACTTACGTGTCTTAGGAGCGCAATTCCCACTGAAAATCAATGAGACTTGTGCTTCTAAATCACATAGGTAGGATTTTCAAGAGTGCCTAATTTCATTAGAGACATCACTTTGCCAGTATAATTTATGTGGGAAGCACTCCAGTATTATTGTAACAGGCACTAGTGCAAAATCCTAAAATGGATGACTACTGACTTCACAAGCCCTGTCAGGGGCCTTACTCAACACAATATTTGTATTCTTCAAAGAGGCAATTCCTATCTCCAAAGTAGGTTGGATCATTTGGCAGAGCCTCTCATGGAAACCAGATCATCCCTACAGTAGACTACTAGACAGCTGATGTGGAGGAAAGTTCATGCAAATATACTTTCTACCACTTGACTTTCACAACTCCCAATTCTTAAGACCGTCAGTTCTCCCATTTATGGCTTAGAAACAACTGGAGGTCAATCCAGCTCTGGACTACAATAATTCTCTTTTGCGGCTCTAAATCTTGGGATGGTACTGGCCTTCTAAAGTAGGGGGAACACATTCAGAGCAAGAAAAACTATGATAGAGGCTCTTCTTAGCAAGCAGCAGAGTGTGCTGCAGGAAGTCTCTCCTGTCCCATCATTGCTGACCCCTTGGTTGTCAGTGTCCTCTTATTTTGTAATATTTAGGAACCATGGTCATTTCTTGCTCTTTATGGATTATAAAGTATCCTTCAATCTCACCCTTTAAACGTTTTCTGGGATGATGTAAATAGGGATGCTTGTGTTCAATGCAAAAGGTGTAGGTTCCACTGGGAGTAGAATCTTGTGCCCATCTTAGGAACCCAGTTCTTATTACTATTGATATAAGTCTCCCTAGCCACATGTTCCCTATTATTTGGTCAGACTGCCCATAGAACAGTACATAGAGGGACCAGACTCTCTCTGAGTAGCTCTCTCCTCTTCTCCACAAAGGAGGCTCAGCAATATTTCTGGCATGGTCTCTTACACACCCACCCCATAGACCTTAGAGAGACCTCTCTGCAGTCTGTGCTGGGAAGGAGGTAGAGTGGTGGGATGGTGCAGGGCCCGGAGTGCACATAGAACCCCCTCTCACTCTGTGAAAACTGTATTTAGACTGTTGCTCTTTACCTTTTTTGCTTTTTGCCTTTATCCCTCTCCCTTTCTGTTTCAGTTTTTGTGTCTTCTTCTATCCTGCCTGTACGCACGCACTCATCCACAAAACAATACTCAGCAAAAATCCCCTCAGCCCACATAATCCAAAGCTCCTGGGTGCTCTGTTAGGCCTTGTGCCATGGAATGTAACTCCACTCTTTCTTTCTCCTCACAGAAACTGCAGAGACCCCAGAAATAGGGCCTTACCATATCTTTTTATTTTAAAAGTTCCCTCCAGCTTTTGCACAATCATCCCCATACAACAGTCTATTTACAGTGTTACTCTATCTGGTAGCCCTCTCACCCAGGCCTGAGAGGAATAGAAATCTCTCTACTCTGAGCCTCTGCATGGTATAGCTAAGCTTAGCTAACCCCACCACTTCCTTCCTGAGCTTCTTATCAGCCTTAGGCTGGGGGCGGGGTGGGGAATTGGCTCAGCTGGCCAGCCTGATTAACTAATTCCCCCCATCAGCTTTCCCCAGGGGAACTAATTAATATCTGAGTGATCAGAGCACAGGCTCACCTGGTTACACTCTGCCATGTCTTGTTTCAGAAGTAGCCTGTAGTGGGGCAGCTGCCCCACTTCTGCAGAAAAAGGGGTTAGAACAGCCCTGGGAAGGGCTGTGGCTGGGGGCAAGCTGTTCCCAGGCTGAGTAGAGTGAAGCTGGGCTGATTGGGAGGCAGGCTCAGCTGGGGGTCACGCCCCAAACAGACCCATCTAGCTGTATAAAGGCAGAGAAGCCAGGACAGAGTCTCCTCTATCTGAAAGGCAGACAGACCTGGCTGCTAGGACCTTGAGCAGGGTAACCAAAGTAGGATTACAGGGGTGGGATAAGGCAAGAGGAGCTCTGGCCTGGAAATCCCCAAGCTGCAGGGCCTAGGAGATAGCCCACCAAAGGGGCTCTGGGGTTGTAGGGGGCAGCCTATGGCTCTAGAGGCAGAAGCAGCAGGCTAAACTCTTCTTGCTGGTGATGACTGGCAATGATACTGCAGTCTGCCCCAGAGAATGGGGGCAAGCGATGACTGGCAGTTGCCTAGACTGAGGCAAGGTGGGGAGAGAGGGTTGGAGGCTCCCCAGGGAGGGGAGATGAGACCCAGAGCTAGACTGTGGGGTTACTGCAGGGGTGCAACACCCCAAGGAAGAGGGCACCAGGATCCAGGGAGGGACATGGGGCCAGTGGCAAGCGGGACTACAGCCTGCAGAGGGTGCTCCACAGGCTGGATGAGCTAATTCTCTAGACAACCAGCGGGAGGTGCCACAGGGTGAGTTGCCACTCTGTTATGTAGCCCTTTAGCTGTCTCTCAACTATCTTAAGTGCAGGACACATTAATTTCAATGGTCTTTTAACTAAAGACACAACAAGGTTTAACTCAGCTCATAACAGCATCCCCAAGCTCAGCTTCAAAGGTGCCACCCAATAATTCATCCCAAACAGGGAAAAAATTTTTTTTTAAAAAAAATTACAAATAGAATAAACTTACTACAGTGTCTTGCTGGCAGGGCAGGAATGTAGGTGGTTGAGCCTATGGTATGTGTAGGCTGGGGGCCAGATCCCCATGACAACTGGGGCTCAAAACCAGGAGGTCAGGAGCTGTTCCTGGTGGAACCAACTGAGTGTGTCAAGTCAGAACAAATTGCTCCAAACAGGACACTTACAGTCCAAAGCTGGGGTTTCTCTACCCTAAAGGCAAACTAAACCAGCCAAACAGAAAAGACTTTGATTTTGCCCTACTGGCTAGCCACAAGTGACCAAAGCAATTCCCTTAGACACTCCAGCTTCCTGGTATCACCACCAGCAGCCACCTGTCCTGGGGACAAATAGTTATGAAAACCAATACCCTAAATAAAAGAAAACAGTTCTCCCCAATTCCAAAGAATCAGGCCCCAGACCCAGGTCAATATACAAATAAGATCTTACCTACAAATCATACTGTTGCCAATCCTTTAGAATCTAAAAATCTAAAGGTTTATTATACAAAGAAAAGATATAGGTGAGGGTTAGGAATGGTTAAAAGAAATCAATTACATGCAGTAATGGCAAATTCTTTGGTTCAGGCTTGCATCAGTTGTAGAGTAAACTGCAGGTTCAAATCCAAGTCTCTGGAATACACTCCTCCAGGGATGGGTTATCAATCCTTTGGCCAGAATTTCTCCAGAGTAAGAATGACAGACAGAAGACAAGATGGAGGTCTCTCTCCCAGGTTTATATAGACTTCCTCTTGTTGGTGGAGACTGCCTCCTTCTTGCTATGCAGTGTCCAGTTGTAACATGGAGTTTCAGAGCCATGTGGTCCAGTTACATGAGACTCCAATATTCAGTTCCTGACCAGCCAGGCCACATTCCTGCGGAAGCTTGGGTGTGGACGGGTATCTAAAAAGTTCATTGTATAGCTAATAGTCCTTAATGAGCCATTAAGCATGGTAAGCCAAGCTAACACCAATGGTTCTGAAATGTCCCCAACAGCATAGCACAATATTTGGAAAGACAGACAGTACAGAGCCAATATTCATAACTTCAACTACAAAGTTGATACACACATACAGATAGCATAATCAGCAGGTCATAACCTGGTCATAGACATCTTATATGACCCCCTTTACATAAGATTTGGTGCCCCTACAGCACCTTTGTTGCACCAATGATCTATATGATCCCAGATAATTTCAGTAACGTGACATCATGAAATCCTGCAGACCCAGCTTTGAGACCCATGGGTCGTGACACACCCCTAAGCCCTAGAGCAGGGGTCGGCAACCTGTGGCACGTTTACCAAAGATGGCACGTGAGCCGATTTTTTTTAATGGCATGTTACTGCCAGCCGGGGTTCCGGTCACCAGCCCCACTGAGCCCGCTGCCGGCCTGGGTAAACGGAACCCCATGCCGGAGTGGGCTGAGTGGGACCAGCAGCCGAGATCATGGCTGGCAGGAGCTGGCGACCAGGATCCTGGCTGGCAAGGAGTCGATAGCTGGAACCCCAGACCAGCAGTGGGCTAAGCGGGGCGGGCGACGGGCTGAGCAGCTCAGCCCATTTCCGATCTGGGGTTGTGACCACTGGCCCCACTCAGCTCACTGCCAGTCTGGGATAACAGCCACCTGTCCCGCTCAGCGCACTGTCAGTCTGGGGTACTGGCAGCCAGTCCGGGGCTCTGCTTCTGGCCTTGGCTCTTCAGCCACCCTCTGCTGTGGCCCACATTGGAAAACTCAGCAAGGAAAAGCAAGCGCAAGGTTCACACTACACTGATAAGATCTGCATTTTAATTTTATTTTAAATGAAGCTGCTTAAACATTTTAAAAACCTTATTTACTTTAAATACAATAGTTTATTTATAAAATATACTTAGAGACCTTCTAAAAACGTTAAAATGTATTACTGGCACGCGAAACCTTAAATTACATTGAATAAATGAAGACTCGGCACATCACTTCTGAAAGGTTGCCAACCCCTGCCTTAGAGACATCCATTGGGCAAAATTAGTCCAGATTTCTCAAGGTGGTTCCTGTAGAAGGTTCATACCAGGGTGAGGACGTGAACATTTTCTGCTGGCTCTGGGTCCACCTATCAAGGCCATAACCCCCTCAATCAATAAAATACTAGAGCTTACCTCATTTCAGTTTGGCATCTAAACTTTGCAGATGATGTATTCTTCATGCCCTGTATACACACTGGTGGGAGGGGTCCTGTGGGGAAATGAATTCTCTGAGAATGGTTTTAAGAGTGATACATAGAATACACCTGGCATTCTAAGGGATCCAGGTAGGTGGAGCTTGAAGGGAACCAGATTAATTTGTTGCCAGATTTGATAGCGGCCAAGGAATTGGTAGTCAAACTTACTAGAGAGTCTGTACATATGAAGGCTCTCTGTCAAGAGCCATACTCACTGAAAATGTAGGACACTGCTAATAAAGCTGATCTGTGTGCCATTAGTAGTCTTTCATTTTCTTGAGGATTTCCTCCTGGATTTCATGGATCCATTGTACTGTTCTGAGGTGGTCAGGTTAGAGGAGGTCTTGGGTAGCTTCGGTGAAATTCAGGGTTGTACCCAGAGTCAGTGTAAAAAAGAAAAAAAAGGGTCGGGGGCTCGGGTCCATGGATGCCTGGTCTGCATTATTATATGCAAACTCCACATAGACCAAGTGAGGACCAGTCATTCTGGTGATAATTGATATAGCATTGCAGGTACTGTTCAAGGCTCTGATTCACCTACTTTGGCTGTTCAACTGGGATGGTAGGTGGAGGTGTGGTATGTATGGTTTCTAAGTAACATAATCTCACACTAGAATAAGGAAGTGAATCGTGGCCCTTGGTTGGAGGTAACATGATCAAGGAGGCCATGGAGACTGACTATGTGGTTTATCCATAGCTGGGCAGTTTCCACAGCAAAGGGAGGACCAGTGCAAGGAATTAAGTGGGCCATCTTGGCAAAGTGGTCAACCAGAGTCCAGATCTGGTAATTCCATGATGAAAACTAAGGCAATGGCTGTTTGGGATCAGGATGAGGTTTCCAGAGGTTGGAGAAAGTTGGTCTTGTAAAATGGGTGAACATAGGGGTACAGATTGCACATCTGAGGCCAGCAGAAGGAGGATACTTGGCTCTCAGAGCATCTAAAATGTCCAGTCAGTGGGGAGTCATGACATAACTGTACAACAGCCACTCTTGCTGGACACAGGGGAATGTAAATACAGATATTCACAAAGCTGGTTACGTCCCAGGTGTTGTGTGGCTCTTTGTTTATGTCAGCCAGCTCATTGGATGGAATCCCTGAGGCAGAGACGAAACAGATGGTGGCAGAGAGGTGCGTTAAGAAAGTTTCAAGGCTTGAGAATGTGGGTCAGTTGCTGGCTGAGGTGTCGTGGGTTGGTACTATAGTCTCCCTTTTGGGGCAGGGCATTGGCCTTCCCATTTTCAGTCCTGGGGCAGTATGTAATGGTAAAGCTGAATTGTGAGACGAACAAGGCCCACTGGAGTTGTTGTTGGTTCAGGGCCTTAGCCCTGCAGAAATACTCCAGGTTTTTAAGGTTGATAAATATTTGGACTGAGAGATGAGCCCATTCTAAGTAACATCACCACTCCTCAAAGATGATTTTGATTGCCAAAAGTTCTTTATCTAAGATCTCGCAGTTTGCTCCCTGGTGCATTACTTGTTCAGGCCTGTGGTGTTTTTGGAAGAAAATCAGGCTGGAGGTGAATTCCAACAAAAGTTTGTGTGACATCTGGGTGGGCCAATAGAGGAGCCATGGTGAGGGGTGCAGTGTGCTTCAGAAATTTTGGAATGAACCATCAATAGAAATTTGCTAAACCCAAAAAACACTGTAAGTCATATACATTGTGGGGAGTTGCCCAGCCATCGACAGCCTGGAGTTTGTGCAGGTCCATCTTGATTCCCTCTAGGAACAGGATAAAATCCAAGAACCCTTGGGACACCTGGTCACATGCACACTTCTGGAGCCTGGCATAAAGACCATTGTAGCCTCTCCAGAACAGTTTGGACATGAATAGTATGCTGTTCAGTGTTGTCTGAAAAGACCAATCTATTGTCCAGACAGACCACAGTGCACAATCTCATATGTCTCATAACACATTGTTAATAAAATATTGGGAGTCTGCCAGCACATTTGTCAGCCCTAATGGCATCACTAAATAGTCAAGTGGCTGTAGCAGGTTCAGAAGGCAGCCTTCCATTTGTCCCCAGCCCTGATGCACACGAAGTTGAAGGCTCACCAGAGGTCCAGTTTGTTGACATGTGGCCCCTACACAGTCCAGTAATTCTGGAATCAGGGGTAGTGGAAACCGGTTCCTGATTATTATCTGGTTTAAAGCTCAGTTGTCAACATAAAATTGAAAAATGCCATTTTTTCCCTCGATGAAGAGGACCAGTGCACCAGCTGGTGAGGATGACTTGAGGATGACCCCTCTAGCCAGGTTCTCCTGGAGGTATTTATTTAATGCAGCTAGCTCAGGTTCTGACATGGCATAAATCCACCCAAATGGTATTTACACTCTCAGCTGCAATTCTGTGGGACAGTCAAAGTCCTGATGTAGAGGGAGAGTTTCTGTGATCTTCTTTTCAAACACTTTGGCATAGTCATGATATTTAAGGTGGAGTTCTGAAGTAGGTTTGGTGGGTATCCCTACTCTGGTGATCATCCCAGCCTGAAGCCCCCGATTGCTGGGGCAATGTTGGTTTGTTCCTGACAATACTGCTGACAGAATTTTGAAGGGAAACTGCCCTCCTGTTTTTGCCAATGGATAAGGTGATTATGAAGAGTCCGCCAAGAGAAGCCAAGAATCAGAGGGAAGTGCAGGGATTGAATGATGCTGAATCAAAATATTTCTCAGTGCCCCTGAATAATAGCTTCCGGGTGGACTGTATCCTCGATCACTAGTCCTGAAGACAGATGGGAGCCATCAGCCATCAATATTTTCCATAGGTCCAGAGTGGTTTTGTGTTGCAAAGGAATCTGCAGGGCCTGGGTTGTCACTGCATCTATGAAATTTTCAGCTGCTCCTGAATCGATGAGGGTTCATTAGATGAGAATCCATTGGGGATCTCCAGGGATGTGCAGCCAGATAGACACTTCCAAGTGGGAAGCCCCTGAGGAGAGCTGGGTGCATGCCCCAGTCAGGACTGAGGTGCAGGGGAATTCTTTCTTCACACAGCCCAGGAGAGTCCTCCTTACTGACCCTGAAGTGACTCATTTCCTGGGTTCCTTGGGACTTGCACAGGACAGGCAGAAGGTTTGCCACAATAGAAGCATAGGTGGTGCCAAGAGCATTGCTCCTTTTCTTTGGGGGTGTCAACAAGCCAGATCTAGCTGCACTGGTTCAGCAAGTGAAACAGGCACTGATTAATAGTACGTGGACGGGGGCTGCAGAGACCCTCATTTACCTCCCTTCATTCCTGTAGCTGAATATCTATGTGAATTGCAAGGTCAGTGAAGGTGTCCAGACCCATGGGCATCTCCATATGGGCCAGTTCATCTTTGATTTCCTCCTGCAGACCCCACCAGAATTGGTACTGCTGCACTGCCTTGTTCCACTCCATGGCCACAATGAGATGATGGAAATGGGCCACACAGTAAGCAACAGTTACCCTGTCACTGCCAGAATTTCTTTAGAGCAGCCTGGGATAAATGGGCACAAGGCGGGTCATTGAAGATCACTCATAGATCGGAGGAAGGTGTTCCAATATGACAAAACTGCTGTTATTCTCCAGCAAGGGAGAGGCCCAGTCCAACACCTCCCCCATCAGCAGGCAGATTACTAAGCCCATATTGGCTGGGTCAGAGGTGTACATCTGGGGATGTAACATGAATAGAAAGCAGCATTGGTCCATGAAACCCCAGAATTGCTAGTGACTCCCATCAAATTGTTATGGTAGGGGTTTTGTGGGCTCAGCCTTTTGACCCTCTGCCCAGTCATTAATTTGAGCTATATGGTTGAATTAAGCCAAATAAGTCTCCCAGAATTTTGCCCTCAAAGATAATGAGGTTTTTGCATTATTTGAGCTGGGACAACCCCCCAGCCTCTCCCCTTTGGGTCCCATGGATTACAAACAGGGTAGAAAATAGCTGAAAATGTCTGGTCTTACCCAATTTCTCTGGCTGCCCAATTCCTCATCCATGTGGCTGCTTTCCACTGTGGGCAGTGACCCTTTGATTTCCCTCTGGAGCTGAATTTTTAAATCCATAAATGCTTGATCCAGCTCATCTCAATTAGCAAGTTCCAGATGAGCTATAGCTTGCTTGGTCTTCATTGTTTTATGGAAAAACTTCTGATCTATGTCAGTCACATTGCTGGTCACCTCACCAATCCATTTTACCATTCCAGACTGGCAGTTTTGCAGCTGGAATTCCCAGTCTCTCCAAATGCTTTGTAATTAGTGCTTCAACAGAATTTTCACCTCCGCCTGCAAGTCACCTTTGAGCTCTTTCTGGTAAACCTCCAGATGCTGCTTTAATCCCTGTTGTGAAGCCTCCAGCTCCCATTTCAGGTCTTGTTTTAAATCATTTTAGTCCTGTTATAATTCCTGATGACCCTTTTTGATCTCTGTAAGCACCTCCATTATTTGTTCTGTCTTGGCTCAGCAGGAATACCAGCTCATAGTCTCACTCCCTGGAAACTGAATCTCACACCTCACATCAGTGTTACTCATTTCCAACCTGTGCAGCTAGTCAAACTTTATGGCCCTGGGGATTTTCCAGCTGGAAGCACAACTTGATGCAGTCTGGTAGTTTCTTGATGCAATCTTGTTTATTTACCAAGAATGTACAAAATCCTGCTTTTTCAAATGCAGGAGGAACCAAGGACAAAAGTAGTAGTTTCTTATCTTACAGCCTCAAGTCTCTTTAGCCAATAAACTCAAAGGGCTTGTCTTCACTACGCGCAGCAACAATCGGTCTTTTGGCGATCGATTTATCGCATCTTGTCAAGACGCGATAAATAGATCGCCAGCGCTGCCCCCGTTGACTCCGGAACTCCAGCTTGCCAAAAGGCGTAAGCTGGAGTCGACAGGGGAGAGCGCCGCCGTGGTGAAGACGGCAGGTAAGTCGGCTGTAGAGACGCCGACTTCAGCTACGTTATTAATGTAGCTGAAGTTGCGTATCTACAGCCGATCCCCAGCCCTTCTGAAGACCAGCCCTAAAACTCTCTAGCTTTCTCCACTGTGCTCCTCAGCTATTGGTTGGCTTTGTTTTTTTTACCTCTGCCTTTCTCTGTATTCTAATCAGTCCCTAGTTGCTGTGTGTTCTCCCATATGTACACGTATGCGTGTGCACACACAAAAAACAATACTCAACAAAAAGGCACTCTGCCTACACAATCCAAAACTCCTGAGTGGGCTGTTAGCCCTTCTTCTGGATGTGGCCCCTTAACTGTTCCACAACTATTTCTAATGAAGGGTATGTTCACACATCAATTTGGATGAGGTTTAAAAACAACTCCTATAAGATTTAACCCCACTTATAACAATATGAGCTGTATCTTTCCTTCCTTTGGGTGTCCCAGAGGCTGGGAAGCAGGAGAGGAGGCACTGGGTCTCTATACAGATAGCTTGTGCTTCCTGCATACTCCCCCAGAATAATTTCTAGACATGTTTCAGCTGTAAGGGGTGGATCCCATAATCTTGCCTATGAAGAGAGAAACCCCATCTCTCCCCAGGGAATCCCTCTCCCACAATCTCCTGCCATCTGTTACTCCAGTCCAGGGAATGAATTGGACCATTAAGAAGCAGACCCAAGGTGGCTTCTCTTCATATTCAAGTCTCTATTTTTGTGTTTCTTTTCTGTGTAATTTAGGAACCTCTTTGATTCATGTTTGGATGCCTTTGTTACCCAGTGGATAGTTAAATACCCCCCATTGAGCAAGGTAATCATGTGGTGTGGAGTGGAGTACCATGAGCATTGGTCCATAAAGTTGCATTCTTACTCTCCCCTAGTTAGACCAGGTGGGCTGGAGCATATACCCACTATTGTTTTTGTATTTTGTTCATCATCACTTGCATCCTTACCTCACAGTCTGCCTTCTCAAATTGTGCAGTAGCTTGCTGGAAATGTAAATTCATTTGCATCCTTTTCCCCATTCTCCTCCTATTTATATACAAATATTTGTCTTCATGCTTTATTTCAGAACAGTCCCATCCTCTGCTTTACTTTTTACATTGGATGTTATGTTCCCCCCCCCCCACAATTTTCACTGATTTCTAAAAGCTGCTGTTGCTGCATCATACTTGTTTTTCTTCCTGAGATGTTATTTCTGCAAGGGAGTAACATGTTAGTTGTGTTTTAAGAATTTAAAATTGTAATAATATTTAGCAAGGGGTTGAAACCCATTAATATTATAAGTACATACTTACAACTTCTCTCTCCCTCCTTAATCAATGTTTGTTGTAATGTGACAGTTTCCACATTATAACAGCATGGGCTTTGTTGCAGGAGCAGCAGGGATCTGTATGCTATGTATACCTGTATGCTCAAAAAGTCTTACACTCCTTCCTCCTCCATCTCCTCTCCCTCTTTGACTACCTGTGAAGTGGCTTTGCCCCACTCCTCCTCCTGGTGTGCCTGTGGGATGAATGGGCTGTTTAAACAGCTAGAAGAAAGAAGAGCTCCAAAGGTAGACAAGGTGTCTGGGAGTCTAATTGGGCAGTGATCAAACACCCAATGCATGGACACTGCATGGACCCTGCTTGAGTTGGAGTGTGACCAACCAGATGCAGCCAAGTCATCTCTAGTTGCAGGCCAGGAGCTGGTCCTTAAAAGGGGAAGGGGCCATGTGCTCACGCTTTCTCACAAGCTTGTAACTCTCAAGAAGGCCCTTCGCCCGGACCGCCTGGCCAGTGGTTCACTGAGTTGCATTCCATCTGCCGTGGGAAGATTTACCTTCATCACACCATCCATTGCTGCGCTGTGGGACGCTTACCCTGGAGGATCCTGACATCTCCAGTGCTGTGCCTGTCCTGGGAGCATGAGTATGCAGATGTGAGTGTGACCCTCCCCCACTCCTCCCCTCTTCTTCTTTGGAACTTCGCTATCAGTGTAATAAATGTGCTGCTTTCTGCCAAACTCTGGTGGATCATTAATCTTCCCTAAGATTCCTAGCTGGCCTAATTTTGGGTAACAGGCTCCCCCTACTGGGGATTCTTGTACTTACATGCCGAACCCATTCTCTCAAACAAAAAATTACAAGTATTGAGCTTAGTAGCTAACTTCTGAAATCCCCATCAGTTTTCTTTCTCTTCCATTTTGAGTTTCTAATTCTGATATCCACTTTTCCCCAAACCAGTTTGGTTCTATACCTTAAATAACTTGGATCTTTTCTCTCTGATTAATCTAAATTCCAAGAATTACTATACCTATTATCCAAAAGCTAAGGCCAATTTTTTCATAAATGATCACTGATTTTGTATGCTTCAGGTATAGCTAATGAGAGAACTAAGGGATCACAGAGCCTCAGAAAATCAAGCACACAATGTCTCAAGTTGGACACATGAAAATGGAGATGCCCAAATTAATGAATGCTTGGGAATATTAGTCTGGACACTTCCCCTGAGGACTTCTTTCCTCTCCTACAACAAACTGTTCTGAAAAAACACACCTCTGCAGCTCTTACTCAAACCACTTAAATCAGGCCTGCACAACTCGGAAAGCAGTGAGGGCCATATTACCGCAAAAAACCCAGCTGTGGGCCGAAAAGCCCCGCCCTTGCCTCGCCTCCCTCCACTCTCCCCCACCCCACCACTTGGCTTGCCCCATCCCTACTCACCCCCCGCGGGCTGCACAGTGAGCCCGTGCGGGCCGCATGTGGCCCCCGGGCCGCATGTTGTGCGGGCCTGACTTAAATCAAAAGGTTCCTAACTGTAGCACTATTTCATTTAAACTACTGTGAACTCTGGTTTCAATAGTGTGGAATAAAACCTTCTGTATACTGTGTTGAATAAACCATTCTGTCTATTGAAACCATTTTTCTGCCCAGAACATTCAGGTGATTTTTTTTTAATAAAAAAGATAACAAAAGTACAACTTGTTACTATTTTATTTAAAGTAATGGTAAAATGTACACCAAAAGTGGAATGGAATTAAACATGCATACAGAGATTTAAATGAGATGGCCTTGCATTATGTGTGTGCATAGTATAAATATGGAATACATTATAAGATTATATTGGTATAGGTATGAGATTTCTGCATTACTTATGATAAATGAATTATCCAAATCACCCCAAACAAATATGAATGAAACCTCTAGCATAGCACTCCATTCTATATTCTACATGGATAACACACAGTATGGGAAAAATATTTTAGAAACATTTGACTGACTTTTTCTACATTTATTGAAAGGGAAGAAGATGTGCACCTGAAGGTACCAAAGAACATCACAAGTTTGAAAGGACACAAGGAAGCCCTTAACTATAACTGTGCTATTGAAACTTTGGGACAGATGAAGCATCTTAACTGGACAACTGTAAAAAATGAACAGGATGGCATAAAAGTGAAGTTTGAACCTAATACAAATGACAAGTGTTTCATTCAAGAGGAATCTCTCAATTCTAGCAGATTACTTTTAGGTGTCCAAAACAACAGCAACACAAACAACATTTGGACTTTAAAAAATTCATCAAGTTCTTGTTCTGCAAATCAACACATGAATACATGTCCAAGCAGAAAAATCGGACCGTTCTGTAACAGAGATCAAAGTCTTTTAAATTTAGCATCAACCTGTCCTTCCCACTGGGGTACTACAGAAAATTCCCAGTCTTATTCAGGCTTACAGCAATTCACAGTGGAGAACTACATTACAGATCCTGTGAAATTACAACGTCCACTGATGTGCCCAGAAACTCTATATGACACAGTATTTCCTCTAGACACGCCCATCAAAACTGAATATGATTCTGATTCTGAAAATGTAGGTGATAGCTACATGATGTCACAAAGTCGAGTCTGGCTGGATGAGAATGGTATGGTGAAAAAGCAGCTGATTGGCTACCCTAACATGGTGCACCTTAAAACAGAATCGGACCGCAGTGAGCAACTGTCTCCTTGTCAGAAACCAACGCACTGTGTCTACACACCACACAATTGGCAATGCATTGTAACAAATCATACCAGCAATATGAATATAAACAGACCATGTAAAGGGTTACATAACAAAGAGATGGCACAGGCTTGCCCCCAGAACTCTGCATGTTTGGAAAGCATCCATGACTTTCAGCGTACAGACTTCTACAATCAGTTCTATAACCCCAATTCGGTAGAAGAGAGAGAGCAGAATAACCAGATTTTTAAGATGCAATGTGAGTTTAAGAATCCCTGCTTGGTTCACACAATCAAGCGTGAACCCTTGGATTCTCCGCCATTGTCTGATAATGGGCAGGATGGAATAGAGATGATCTTCCCTGAAAATGCATTACCAGGTCCTGTGCCTCATAAAACAGCTGAATGTACATTTTTACAATAGATTTTGTAGCATCTGGAATATTTATGACATTGAAAAACAAGAAGTTATAGATTATCTTCCTGTTGGACTACATGAATAACTACAATTAAAAACCAAAGGGAAAATATTTTTTTAAAAATCACTCTTTAGTGATCTTTGGAAATGGAGTGAAGTAAAACTGCAGATATCATGGCAAAATGCTAATTCAGACCTCCTATAGGCATACCAGTTTAACTTTTTCAAGCTTTCGCTCTTATCTGTTGTATATCGGAATGCATTATTAACATATAACTCCTATCTTCATCTTGCCTTTGTTCTATTGTTCATGGCATGATGTAGGTGAAATCCTGGCCCCACTGTGAAGTCAATGGCAAAACTCCTATTGACTTCACTGAGACCAGCCTTTCAACCTGTGAATCTAAGGTCTATATTTTTAGTTTGTTTCTCCAGTAAAAGGGATCAGCTATTGCCTTCTCCCTGCATTAATTTAATCGCCTTCAGGCAAGGGCTTCTCAAACCACAATTGCTTAATGTACAGGAAGACCATTATAGTGATAGACTCAGGGACCTCAATCTATTTAGCCTAACAAATAGAAGGTTAAAAAGTGATCTGATCACAGTCTATAAGTACCTACACCGGGAACACATATCTAATAATGGACTCTGCAGTCTAACAGACAAAGATATAACACAGGGATTGGCAACCTTGGAATGCTGAACTGCAGGGTAAGGACCCTTAGTGGGCCCCGCTGGTTTGATTACTTGCCGATTCGCCAACTGCGTCTCCCACTGGCCCCGGTTCGCTGTCCCGGCCCAATGGGGGCTGCAGGAAGTGGCAGCTACCACCGCGCAACTTCCCGCAATTTGAAATCAAGTTGTGATGGTTTTTCTAACAGGCGTGCTCTAGGAATTATTTAGGGGAAATTCTATGGCTTGTGTTATACAGGAGGTCAGACTAGATGATCACAATGGTCCTGTCTGGCCTTGGAATCTATGAATCTGTTAACTCAAAATCCAGTCACCTTACGAAAATGAGCTACAATTATTTTCAGCTACTATACCTCTTCTTTATTTACCCTGACAATTTTTATGTTTTACCGATCACATTTCCTATATTAAAAATATTAATCTCTCCCCTGTTGCTGTTTGGAAGATCCACATATTGACTAAAAATTGACTAATTATCCATTATACAGGGGAGATAGTGACACGCAAAGTGTTAAATTCATACACTTACAAAAGCTGTGTTACTTGTAAAATTAATAGGAAAAAATATCAGACAGATGTTTTTAATTTGATAACCCTTTAATTGGTCACTCTGCTGTCCCCTGACTTCATGACTAGTTCCCATGCCTTCAGGGGAATTATGGGAACAGTTTTTCAAAAGCACCTAGGAGTACATCTGCACTTCAATAAAAGAACCACTGGCCCAGATCAGCTGACCTCGGGCTCACAAGACTTGGGCTGCAGGGCTGTAATATTGCAGTGGAAATGTTTAGGCTCAGGTTGTAGCCGGGGCTCTAAGACCATGCAAGAAGGGTGGGCCTCAGAGCCCAGGCACTAGCCCAAGCCAAACATCTACATTGCAATTTCTAGCCCTGGAGCCCAAGTCCTGCAAGTCTGAATCTGCTGATCCAGGCTCTGAAACTAAGTGCCATGGATTTTTTATTGCAGTGGAAACATGCCCTAAGTCACTTAGGTGCTTGTGAAAATTTTGCCCTGGATCTCTTTCAAGTAGAAGGTTGCTGAGTTGATTGACTTGTGCTGAAAACAATATAATGCAATCTACAACCTCTATTTTGTTTTGTGTTTGCTTCCTGCACTATTGTTTTTAAATTGCACTATTTGAACTTTCAGTCACTTTCCCATATATAAAAGGCATATTATGAATAAAATGCTTAGATGTATTTGTAATTTGTATCAAGTTAAACCTTTTCTTACTCAAAGTGTTACAACTAATTAGAATGTTTTCATTTCAGTAACTGCCAGTCAGTAATGGTGAGGTTGCCATCAGTTATCATTCTGGCCTGAGTAAGGGACAGCATGTAGTTGCATTGCTCCAGAAATACAGCAGGGATGTTATCGTGACTCAGCCTCCTGTAGCCTGCTCTCTGCCCCACCCCAGTTCTCTCATCTGCAATAAGGTAGGCCACACAGGGAAGAAAGGGGCACCGTGTGCTCCCTGTGATAGAGGAGGGTCAGGGAGCTGCGGTAGACTGCTTGAGGGGAGATATGTAAGCTCAGATATAATTGAGGCGTGGCTCCCTGTGGACTAGGGAAACTGGTGGCATGTTGATTGGAACACCTGCAATCAATTAAGGCCCTGTTAAGAACCTAATAAAACCCCCTGCTTCAGGCAGACAGAGGAGGAGGAAAGGAGTTGAAGCAGTTTGGAACCAAGAAGACACAAGCCCCAGGTAAAGAGATGCCTGGCTTGTGTAGAGAGAGGGCAGGAAGCCCCACAAGCTGAAGGGTAGGAGAGGGAAGTAGCCCAGGGGAAGAAATGGCTAATTCAGGTGGTTCACTGCATTCTCAGGGCCCCTGGGCTGGGACCTGGAGTAGAGGGTGGGCCTGGATCCCTCCCTCTCCACTCCCCTAGGATGCTAGTGGGGAGGTTAATACCCTGTTCAGGGGCAAGAAATGGTGCCCTGAACCCCTCACAAGAAGAGAGAGGATGGGACCTACCAATTTGTCATATCCCTTATAGATCTGCACTGGCACAGACAATCTTGCCTTCATACTCTACTCTTACAATAACTATTTGGGGACTGATTCAGATTTGAATCTAAAGATGGTGTAATCCATGCCTCCATCTGGGTCTCAGGGTTCATGGTTCCTAAATTTAGGGCCCAATCTTGTAACTTGTTCTGTACAGACAAAACTCTGCATCCATGTGGAATCCCACTGAAGTTATGGAGGTTCTGTATGGCCCCTCTGATCTGCCCTTATGGAACCAAGTTCCAGGACTGCAGAAAAAGGGTTAAAACAGCCCTGGGAAGGGCTGTGAGGGGTGGGGGGCAAGCTGCTCCCAGGCTGAGTAGAGTGGAGCTGGGCTGATTGAGAGGTAGGCTCAGCTGGGGGCCATGCCCCAAATGGACCCAGCTGGCTATATAAAAGCAGGGAAGCCAGGAGTAGAGAGAGTCTCTTCTGGCTACAGAAGCAGACAGGCCTGGCTGTAGGGGAAGCTTAAGGTACCCAGAGTAGGGCTGGGGGGAGGCAAGAGGAGCAGGGGGAGCTCTGTCTTGGACACCTCCAGGCTGTGGGGCCTACGAGATGGTCCAACAAGGGGTATTGGGGTTGCAGGGGATAGCCCATGGGTAGTTGTAGAGGCAGCAGGCCAAACCCCCTTGCCTGTGATGAATGGCAATTACACTGCAGTCTGCCCCAGAGAATGGGGGCAAATGATGACTGGTAGTTGCCTAGACTGAGGTGAGGTGGGGATACAGGGGGTGGGGGTTCCCTGTAGAGGGGAGACCCTGAGACTGGGTGGGGGGGTACTGCAGGGGTGCAGCATCCTAGGGAAGAGGGCACCAGGGTCTGGGAGGGACACAGGGCCAGTGCAAGTGGGACTATGGACTCAGAGGGTACTCCAGACCCCAGAGTGAGCTAGTTCCCCGGACGACCAGAGGGAAGTGCTGCAGGGTGAGTTGCCGCTCTATGTAGAGCCATGGACTTTTTTTAGACTCCTTTAGACTAACTTACTTAGACTCTCTCCCATTTACCAACAGGTAACTGTCACCCTGCCTAACACATCAACTCTGAATTTGACCCACTGGACCTGATTCTCCACTGTCTTGCACCTTGGGTGGTCATTGAAATCTGGGCAAAGTGTGTTGTCAGTTTTGCCAGATCAGACTGGTAGCATTTTACACTTATTTTGCTTAGATGAAAATGACCACAGAAGGTGCAAGGTGGGTGAGATAATATCTTCTATGGGACATTGGTGAGAGAGAGAAACTTTCAAAAGACAAGCTTTTGACACAGAGCTCTTTTTCTTTATGTACCACGGAACCTCAGAGTTGCAAACACCTCAGGAATGGAGGTTGTTTGTAACTGTGAGCAAAATGTTATGGTGGGTCTTTCCAAAATTTACAACTGAATGTTGACTTATATAGCTTTGAAACTTTACTATGCAGAAGAAAAATGCTGCTTTTAACAATCTTTAAACAATAATTTAAATGAAACAAGCACAGAAACAGTTTCCTGACCTACTCAAATCTTTTTTAAGCTTTCCCCTTTATTTTTTTAGTAGTTTGTTTACTACAGTACTATACAGTATTGCCTTTTTTTTGTTTGTTTTTTTCTTTGTCTCTGCTGCTGCTTGATTGTGGTTCCAAATGAGTGGTTGACTGGTCAGTTTTTAACACCAGTGCTCATAACGCTGAGCTTCTACTGTAGCTCAAAAGTGTCTGTCTCACCAACAGAAATTGGGCCAATAAAAGATATTACATCACCCATCTCATCTGTCTCTCTAATATCCTGGGACCAAGTGGCTACAACTACACTGCATGCAAAAGGTGCAAGGCAGTAGAGGATCAAGCCCACTGAGATGGAGTGTAAGGGAATCTAAAAATGGTATAATTCACATGCTAAGGTGCCAAGAGGCAGGAGCGTAGCAAGAAAAACAGTTCACGGGAGAGTATATAAATGTGTTAGGAGCCTGAAGATGTTGGTTTACTAGGTGTGTAAATTACACCAGTTTACACTCCTTTGTGGGATGAGTCTACATTAGACTCCTTTACATTAACTTGCATCATCTTAGAATTTGCTCCACTGATTTACAGCTGAGCTGTTACCAGATAGCTCATATACAGAAACTGGATATGGTATTTATCAATGGAATTCTTTCTAATGTAAATCTTCATACAACAATCTTAACAAAGGGGTCTCTGGAGAGCCTTTTATCCTCTCTGTAGGCAGGGAGAAGTAAATGTTATAGCTAGTACATGAAGATCAGTTTCTTGTAAGCCACTGGTGCAAAGTATGATTTGCAAATAATGTTAACAGAAACAATAAAAAAAACCCCAAGAAACACTCCCATAGTGAGGGATTCTGTTTGACGTACAGACATCTTTCCTTCTACAACTGATGGGAGTTACTCATTCATCAATCGCAGAATAGCCTAAGAGCAGCGGTTCTCAAACTGGGGGTCAGGACCCCAAAGTGGTTCATAACAAATTCCCTTGAAGCTGCACAGCCGTGCAGCTGCCTATTAAACCCCATGCAGGGGCTCAGGGTTGTGATGGGGAGAGATGCTTCTCCCTCAGTACACACCTGCCTTGGTGGGGAAAGGCACCCCTCCCTGCTGGCCCTAGCATGGACCTGCCCTGGACTTTCCACAGCCCAGGCAGAGGAGCCCCTCACTTGGTCTGGACCAGGCCCCTTGGAGCTGTTGCAGCTGGGGAGAAGCATCTCTCCCACTCCCGTGAGCTGCGGCGAGAGAGGGCTGCAGGAGTCCTCTCTCCCCACCGCAGCCCTGGGCAGCCTGCACCCGCAAACTCCTCATCCCGAGCCTGCACCTGCCGCTCCCCGAAACCCTCATCCCTGGCCCTACCCCAGAGCTTTCACTCCGAGCCAGAGCCCTCACCCCCTGCACCCAACCCTCTTTGCACCCCAAATCACATCCTCACACCTTCAGCCAGAGACTTCATCCCTCCCCACCCCAACTCTCTGCCCCAGCCCTGAGTCACCTCCTGCACTCCAAACCCCTCATCCCCAGCCCCACCCCAGAGCCTCAACCAGGGGCATCTCTTAAGATTGTTAAAGCTCCCCATTAAGGCCATGTCTTTACTGGGCATTTGGCTGTTTCAGCCATCTCTGGCCAGCCACCAAAGTAAGAACAGTAGTGCAAATCCCTAATGTAGACAGGTTAAACCTCTATATGCCATTATTTATACCAATGCAACTACCCTGAATTCAAGCAAGGGTAAACTGAACCTGTGCAAACAGTGACTCTGCCTTTCTATACCAGGGGTTTGCATTGGTTCAGTAACATTAGTGGTTGTAATTGAGGCAGACCCCCGGCGTAGACAAGACCATAGATAATGGCCCTTCATTTTACAGTCCCTGGCCACCAAAACAGAAACTCATTTTGAAAGCTTGGAACCAAAGTAGGACTGTGGTACTGGTAAATTGATTTAAATAGGTCATCAGTTTGGGGATTTGAGTATTCATGGCAAAATGGAAAGATCGGACCCAAGTTCTTATAGAAAAGACTGCTTTCTTGGAACCTGTTTTAAACATGGTAATGAAACATGTCTGTACTCTAAATACAGATCATTAGACTATATTAGAAATTGAAACCTGAGGGTTGAGTCTGGACCAAATGGGAAGTGTCTGAAACTTGTGCACCTGCAAATAAAACGCTGCATAGGGCTGAGCCCTGAAACATTGAGATTTATAGGACCTGTCTGATCTTCCCTGAGATCCCTAGTTCTGACATTACTAAAGTGGAAGGCATCAACCAGGAGGCAAGGAATATGCCCTGTGCATGATTTAAGCCCTCCTTAATCTGTAGGTTGAAGCCATAGTAGATCTTTCGTAGTAGTCAGTCACAGGTCTTGTGTTGGCCTCCACTCAGGGTCAAATTTCACCCACCACAGGTGTCTCTTAAGAAAAGTTCTCACAATGGATTGTATAGCCACTAAATTGAAACAGCTTCAGATAATACTTTTCAAAGCTTGTGAATATATTAATTCCCTTGTGTGAGGAAAAACTATACCTTGCTCAACATGTGATGTAAATTTAAAATGGCAAACCGAGCTATTTGTCCTTTGCCATCCTTAAAATTAAAGTTCAAACTGGAGATGGAGAACTTCTCTTTTCTGATTATGAGGAAAACAGACTGAGGCACAGCTTGTAGAGAATATCTCACTGGAAATATTGTAGTTTTTTCTCTCTTGTAGGCCTTGCAAGGCTTTGTGTGAAGTTAGATATGTGGATATGGAAGCAGATTTCAGTAACTTGCACATTAGGAGGAAGAGTTAAAGATTTTGAGCCTCTGGTCTCAGCTTGACCAGTTGCAAGAGTTTTCATTTACTTGAAGCAGATAAAGGTCACAGCTCCCACCGGGTCAACATATTCCTGGTCAGTACTACTATATTGCAAATATATATTAATATAGAGTGCTTATATACACAGAGTACATATCATTGTAAATACTTCATATAACAATGTTGTAAAACTTTGGTAAAATAAACAAAATTTACTGTCTTCTTTTTTGTTCTTCATTCCTCTCCGTTTTCTCGCTCCATTTTTTCTTGGTCCATCTTGTCCCCACTTTTTCCAGAAATTGCATTTTCTCCCATGCTGATCTTTAGACTTATCAGAGTTTTGTTCTCTCCTCTTTTCTCCAGACTTCTTAAAATGTGACTCAGTATTTATTTGACCTTGAGTTGCTCTCTTTTACACATTACTTAATGTACATTTTGTTGGAGACCTACACTCCGCTTTTCTTCTGTCCTTTTCCCCTCACTCTTCCTGAGTCTTTCTCTCTTCCCCCCCACACCCCAAGTTCACCTTCCCTATTTCTGTTCCCAATCTCTCTTTTCATCCCAATTTTCTCCACCATTCTTTGCTATTCCACCCCTGCCCGCCTCTCTTTTACTTCTTTTTTTTATTCTTCTTAACCCCCACAGTTGTTTTCTCTCTACCTTAAAGCTTCATCAATTTCTCTACCTCAGCAGACTCCTTGAATTTCTCTCCTCCCTAATTATCTGAGAATTTCTTTTGAACTGACAGTGTTAGACTAAAATTCTCATTCTTCTATTATTGTTTCCTTATTTGTTTTGACATTGTTATTACAAGACATTAAACACATACATAAAAATCTTTTAAAAGGGGAAAAAGAAGAAATCAGTGGAAAGAGAAGCACTTTTTGGAGAGATCAGGTTCTGTTTTGGGCCTTCAGCTATGTGAGCACTAAGGCACACGTTTTGCTGTAAAACATGCCATGCAAATCTCAGCAGACATCTAGTCTATATTTCATGGCCTGCTGTTCTCCATACCAAACACAAAGTCTACTGGAAGTATGGCATCCTGAAGTCTTCTGTGTTTGTATTAACAAACCTACAGAAAAGGGGGTACCGTATTAGTTTGTCCCAAAGTGGTTGACAGTTTTTTAAAATGTTTAAATCACATATATACATATATTAGAATTGCAGAAGTTAATGCCGAAGGCCACCCTTTCTTGCAAAAACCTTAAAATGAGGCTTTAATCATGTGAGTAGTCTCATTCACTCTACTAGGACTATTCACATGCTTTAAGTTAAGGCTGCTGGACATATTTGTAGGATTGGGGCCAAAGTTAATTTAAATAACCTGTACTTTTCAGCATGCCCACCTGAACAGGCATTAGAGAGTTATCTATCTGTACGAGTGTTTTCACATCAATTAGCTAAACAAGAGATCCTCAAGCAAAATGTAATGGTCAGGAACTTGATGTAGATATGTAATGATGCTTGGACTTTGGGTCTATAAAGCAAAGAATGAATTACAATGAGAATTACATAAGATACTTGACTCTGTGACAGTATAGAACACAACAATGCCACCATTGGGGTGTGAGAATTTATTGTTCACAAATTTATAAAAGAAAACTCTACCCCATTCAGGTGAGCAACATAACATTTCAAAAGAGAACACAGCTTTTGGCATAAATTAAATGATAAATATAGCCCAGTTCATGTGGCATTATCTTTTGTGCTTCTGGAATGAACAAAATGTGTTCAGTTTGTGTTAACTGATAACTGATGATAATATTTTGTGAATACACACACTAAAAGGGAAATTGTGCGTGTATCTGAAATAAGCAAAATGTGAGTTGAGCAGCAATATGTTGTGGTATGCAGAATGCATGTCTGTAATATAAGAAGCATTTCACAAATTATGACAGCAATTAGGCACAGTGGCTGATTCCAGTTTCTTTACATTTAGTTTAAAAATTTTATTGCATTTAATAACACTGAACAAATTAACAGTGATTTGCACAAAGAAATAAAAGGGTGAAAATACAAAATCAGGGTTGTTTTTTTTTTAACATATAGGTGAAGGCTTGAGTACTTCAAATTTTGTTTTAAATCTACTTTGTCTTTCTAAAAATCAGATTTACAACAGCCAGGCTCCCTTGTATTCTATGACCATAGAATTCACCATGAAATCCATTAATTGTCCAGATAATTGTACTTTAGAATCTAAATTTTTACTGTTTTCTACAAAATTAACTTTCTAAACCTTGACAGGTTTAAGATTAGCAGCCGTGTTAGTCTGTATCCGTATGTAAGATGAGGAAGACTTTGTAGCACCTTAGAGACTATCCAGTTTATTTCAGCATAAACTAGTTAGTCTCTAAGGTGCTACAAAGTCTTCCTTGTCTTATTTCTGAACCTTGTGGTTGCAAAGAGAACCTTGAAAACATGGTCTTAGTGTAAACCAATGCAGTGCTGCCTTCCTCATTCTGTAGCTTGAAAGAACAGCCGTGTGTGGCATGAAGCGGCCCTGTGCATCTCATCTGAACTCTGAAACCTTAGTCAACAGTGTTGATATCTTTATTATTATTCTATTTTAACTGCTGATTATTTGAGCAGAAACATCCAACTAATGTACTTACCCAACAATCTCAAACTGCTTCCCATGTCTCCCTAGGTGTAAAAAGTCTCAAATAACCCCTACACAACTGTCAAAACCTCCAGATTCACACATACAGTGGGACCCCGGAATACCGTGAATCAGCTTATAGCACGGTGCACGGCTGGCTCCTGATGGCAGCGACCTCTGCTTTGATGCGCCGAACCCTGCAATACTGCGACCCCACCATTATCACGATCGGGTTTTTTTAGATCCCGATCGTTGCGGTATTGCAGGGTCCCACTGTATAACAAACTTCTTCTATGCAGGGTGGACTATGATGTCTCAAAAACAGCAAGTGTTAGGACAGCATAAAAGAGAATTTTATTCAAAATAAATAAAAGTAGCCATTGTACTGATCTTATATTATTCATTTTTATATTTAATGAAACTGCCATTGAACTTCCAGTCTGCCACACCAGAGTGCCACAGGATCCCAAAATGTTGCTGCAGAATTTAGGTTCCATCTCCCTCTCCTTCCCCCTTCTTTATTAAACTATTCAGGGAACTCTTAATCTCCTTCTCTAGCCTACCATTTCGCCTTCGGTGTCTTCCTTTGTTCCCTCCTTAGTCACCATTTCTTTACTTCTGATACATTCCTTAATATCTCTGGTTAAAGGAGATTTTTAAGAAACAAGTTAGACAATAACACTAACTACTGCTCCAGTTTCAATTTGACTTTTCTCAGCAAGTGCTTGACACAGTAACAATTTCTTAGTTCTCCAATCAGTGCTCAAACAATAATCTCACTGCCAGTATTCAAGCTAGATTTTGTATATTAATCACAGGGAAGAGCAATTTCAGTGGTGTATAGTCAATAACCTCCTCTGCTAAGGCAGCTCTTCACCCCCATTCTCCTTGAGTGCAGAACAGCCTCTAAACCAGGGGTGGGCAAACTTTTTGGCCTGAGGGCCACAGTAGGGTTCAAAATTGTGCGGAGGGCCGAAGGCCCCCACCCACTTCCTGCCCCGGACTGCCCCCCTCAGAACCCCTGACCTATCCAACCCCCCTTCCTTGTCCCCTGATCACCCCCTCCAGGACCCCATCCCCTATCAAGCTCCCATGCTCTCTATTCCCTGACTGCCCCTCCGGAGACTCCCCACCTACCCTAACCTCCACCTAAGTCCCCCCACCTACCATAACCATCACCCCCACCTAGCCACCCCCCAACCTGCTTACCTGCTGAGCTGGGCGCCGGGCCCCGCAGCTCGCAGCACTCTGCCCGGCCCCCAGGCTGGGATTGTGAGGCCCCGCAGTCTTCCGCACTCGACCCCATCCCTGGCTCGGGAGTGCAGGCCCCGCGGCTTGTCGCGGTCGGCCTGACACCCCAGGCTGGGAGCACAGGGTCATGGTGTTGGCCGCAGGCCCACTATCCCAGGCTCCATCCGGCTGCGGCCTGCTGTCCCGGGCTCTGGGAGGCGTGCCCAGCCGGCCATGGGGACCTGGGCAGCGCACCAGGCCCGTGCTCAGGGTGACACTCAGGGCAACGTGCCCAGCCGGCAGCAGGCCCGCTGTCTGGGGTGCGCCAGCCCCTTTCTCAGGGTGGCATGCCCGGCTGGCTGTGGGTCCGCTGTTCCAGGCGGCGCACCCGGCCAGCAGCTGGCCCCACTCTCCAGGGCACTCTCAGAGCGCCTCGCCCAGGAGAGCGGGACTACTGGTCTTGCTCCCCCGGCAGGAGCTTACAGGCCAGATAAAAACTGCTCGCGGGCCACAAGTGGCCCACAGGCTGTAGTTTGCCCACCCCTGCTCTAAACTAACTAGGTAACTTTGGTTCCTTCCTTGAATTATTCTGCTCTTGTCTATTAAAAGGCCCTTTATTTCTGGGATGATTTCTCCGCCTGTGGCCTTGCCCTCTAGCCTTTTCTATTTTTTCTCTTACTCTGATCTTATCTCTAACTTTAAACTTAGGCCTGATCTACACTTAAAAGTATTTTTGGCATAGCTATGTTGGTCAGGGGTATGATTTTTCCCCCAACCTACTTGAGACAGTTACATTGGCAAAAGCCCACTGTATAAACCAGTGCAGCGTATTCCACTCAAGGAACTGGTTTAAACTATCACGGCTTAAGAACTTTCTTTCCGATATAAGCTGTGCGGTGTTGCCAATATACTTGTATATCTACACTGGCAAACCCTTTCAAGTGTAGGCAAGACCTTAGCTACCACTTTTACGCTGCTGGTATTTCATTGTTCATGGAAAGTGCACCTCCCTGTCCAAACACTCTGTCTTGATCAAATAAACGTGGGATTTTATTTTAACTTCTTTCAGCTAAATATCAGAATGAACTGTTTCTCAAGGGCAAGAAAAGCATCTTTAAACCTAACACCCTTGCATTTTTTTATGATGCTATCCTGTTACCTACGCTGTCCTTCAATTTGGCAACATCATTAATTCTAAACTTTCCTACTTCAACTGTTTGTCTGCAAATCTGTATATCACCACCTCTGAAACAGTTTCTGCCTCTAATTTTCAAATTGGACACTATAAACGAAGGGCTAAACAGGGTTTCTGGATGGTTCTCTCATTATACTAATTGACTGCATTTCCCTAGTTAATTTACCTTCAATAGTTATCTCCTGTCAGACAGATTCCATTTCAAAAGGGTTTTTTTCTCTTGCTGATAATGGCCCATCCAAATTAAACAGCCTCTTGGAATTGGTAGGCTAATGTACCACCTCTTTTTTTTTTTTTTTTGTTTTCTGTGTATATAACTACATCTTACTTGTGTTCCATTCTATGCATCCAATGAAGTGGGCTATAGCCCACGAAAGCTTATGCTGAAATAAACTGGTTAGTCTCTAAGGCAGACGTGGGCAAACTACGGCCTGAGAGCCACATGTGGCCCACCGGCCATCTTCATCCGGCCCGTGAGCTTGGGCTGCGGGGGTGGGGACAGTGGCCCCGCCCTCTCAGCCACAAGCCGAGCATGGCAAGCCGCACGACCTCACGCTTCCGGCTGGGGGTCCAGGCCGAGTGCGTCTTGCCACGGGTCCCCGAGCTGGGGTGCCGGGCCGACCGCGGCAAGTTGCGGGGCTCCGCGCTCCCGGCACTGGCCCGGGGTGCTGGGCGGAACATGGCAAGATGCAGGGCCTGGTGGAGTGCTGCGAGCCGTGGGGCCCCAAGCCCAACTGAGCAGGTACGCCAGTTTGGTGGGGAGGGGTCTTATGTGGTGGGTGCTGGGGGTGTGGTTAGGGCGTGGGGGGTCTAGGGTGGGGGCAGTTAGGGAACAGATAGCAGGGGGGCTAAATAGGGGGTGGGGTTCTGGGAGGCAATTAGAGTGGGGTGGGTCTCTGGGGGGGCAATTGGGACAAGGAAGGGGGGTTTGGACAGGTTGGGATTCTGAGGGGAGTAGTCAGGGGGCAGGAAGTGGGTGGGGGTCGGAGAGGGGGCGAGGCCTTCCCTACCCGGCCCTCTGCACAGTTTTGAAGCCCCGTGTGGCCCTCGGGCTAAAATCTTTGCCCACCCCTGCTCTAAGGTGCCACAAGTCTCCAGCGTCTTATTTATCCATCCAGTAATCTTTTCACAACCCTTTACAACTATGGACTCTCTTCCTACTTCATCAGGTGTAGAATGTTACTAGCTTCCCTTTCATCCATACACACACACTATCACCTGAACATCCTGAAACCCAAACTACTCCAACAGCTTCCTGTCTCTTTTCAGGCATCATTTCAAAGCTGCTTTCCTTTCCCTCCAAGATATTGCTATAGCCTTCCTATGGACTTTTTCTTTAACTCTATTCTTTATTCTCTATATACCTTCACAATTTATCACTGTTGATGCAAGAGCTTTCTGCAACACCTACCATCTGAAACACGCTTATTGTATCTCTTGGCTTCACACTGTATTTATTTTTCAACATCTAAAAACATTTTCTTTTGCTATTACCTGTCAATATCTTTCCCTTTATTTTTTAATTTTTATTTTGCAATTGTATATTTTAATTTTGTAAAGCCTTTTTAAAGAAAATGTATGGAAAACCCTATACAAAATAATGCATTATGTATTTTCAGGAAGGCCACTGTATGTTTTAGGATTGGCACAAATCATAAAGAACTACGAAAAAGTGTTTAAATCTAGCCACACATAAGGGACTATCTTTTTGCTACATGTTACTTACGGGTATAAAACAAAACAAAAAACAGTCACACCCAGATCAGCAAAGAATTGTAGAGTTTGATAGAAGTTCTGCTACCATAATAAGGTCCAATCCCAGAAGCAATGAATTTAAAAAACCCAGTGGAGCAAGGTCATATCCACAGAACATAGTCCTTTTTTCTTCAAAAGGGTATCACGTGGACTTAGATTTTCAGGGACACAATTTTGAAAAAAGCATCTTAACTGCACTAGCATTATCTGTAAAAATACCAATTTGTGGACACCAAGAAACATATTTGTGTGCAAAATGGGCATTGACATATACAATTCAGGTAACTATATCATCTAATCATTTTCTCTCGAAAATACCTATTTACACATACAAATGTGGGTAGGATGCACTTTTGAAAGTGTGCCTTAAATGTTTAATCTGAGGAAAATCAAATTCTTGTAAGAAAATGAACTATAAAGAATAATCTTTTGATCAGATGTTGTCTTAAAATATAATATATATATATTGCTGCTTTGCATACAATAATTGTCATGGACTGAAAGACTATGTCAATAGCTAGCTAATCAAAAGCAGGCAAGAAAATGTTTATTTTTTATCTTGGAATTTTCTTTAGAAAGGAAAAAAAGTTTCATTAAAATGAAGTTGCTATATTTTCATTTTAATATGTGTACTAGAATGTAATTTTGTACTTCACAATGCTTTTAGAGCTTTCATGTGTATTTCTTAAATTATAGTTTGCATTTAATACTGTTAAGAAATGTAAAATTAAGCATTTGATTATATTTACTTTTAAAAGAAAATGGATTATTTTTCATGTATCTTTTTTCTCTAAACATAAAAAGTCTACAGTCACATTAGCGAGATAACAGCTCTTACTAAGTGAGAAATTCAAAGTGGACAATGGCAAGATGAATGAGACATATTTGTTGCTTTTCTATCCCCTGGCAAGGAGCCATACCATATTTGTATACTAGCACATACAGCAATCTACAGGGACAGTTTGCCAGTGAAAACCCAAGAAACACAATGGTATTTTAATAAGGTTGAACACTTTCTGAGGAGATAACAGCAGCTGAAGTGTATGTGCACAATAAACATTGTGGAGAGTAAGGATCCAGTGAGCATATCAAATCTCCATTTGTTCTCCAAATATTGAAAACCAAAAGCTCTGGGAATATAATAAGCAATACTAGCTCTTCCATGAGGCTGGTTTATGACTGGGAAATGAACTGACATATGACAAATTTTTAGCAGCTAAAGTACATTTAAAATGCAAAAAAGCCCATGATATTAAATCAAATCTGAAGTGTGCCTGGAAGTATTCTCCTGCTCATGTCCCACTGAATTGAGGCCTAAATGCTGCAAAAGCCTAGGCACAGATTATTGGTGCAGAAACCAGTAACCAGCCCCCAAAAGTTGTAAGGTTGGCTTAAAAATCATAGTAAGTGATAGAAACAAGGAGTCTTGTAGCACCTTATAGGCTAACAGCTCTTAGGGATCATGAGCTTTCGTGGGCTAAGACCCACTTCATCACTAGTAAGCGCTAGGTTCTTTTAATTTCCTTTTTGAACGAGGAGGGATCGCATTTGCAGACAAGCTTCTCTCCAGAAGCAGAGAGGCTAGAAACTTAAAAAGGTGAAAGTTGATTTTTCTCCCATAACTGGGACTTCAGGCGGGGGTCTGAGCGCAGGGCCCGGCTCCTGGGTGACTTGTGATAAAAGCCCGAGAGTTGGCAGCACTCGTCATTGTTCATCACACGCATCATTGCGACACTTGTCACTGTCCTCTGGAGCGCTGCCTACAGCCGACTTCTGTCTCTGGTCACTTACGGCAGATCTGGGCCAAGGGGCGAGCAGCCCCTACTCCGCATTAAGGGCTCCTCGGCAAAGGGGAGCGGAGCCTGGCCCGCCCGAGCCAGCAGTGACCAAAGCCCGCCGGGCGCGTGTCCGAGCGGGGGACGCAGCGCCCGGCGAGCCGGAGCTGCGGCCCCGTCTCAGGGCCCGGGGGTGTCTCACTGCAGGGGCGGGACCGGGACGAGGGCGGCCACAGACGGACCCGCTTCCGGGCCCCGGGAAGGGAAGGCGCCCGGCTGGGCCCGTCCCCGCCTCAACCGCTGCCGCTACAGGGAGCGGCCTGAGAGTCAGCTCCTCCTATTGGTTAGATGCTTCCTTTCTCCCCCTCCCATTGGCTGGTTGTACGACTCTCTCTCATTGGCTGAGAGGCAATCCCGCCGTCTATCCTTCCTCCCCTTCTCTTTCTTGCGTACCGTGCCCATTGTTGTGGGCTCCGCAGTGAGGGGCGGAAGTGACGTTTGGAGCTGGGGGCCCGGATGTAGTTGCGCATTCCCTCAGACCCTGTCGCTGCGGTTTTCTTCGGGAGCGTCCCGGCGCCGGCCGGTGAGTGGAATGGGGAGGGGGTGGGAGCGGGTCTGGGGCGCCCTGGCCTGGGAGGGAGTTCGGCTGCGCACAGGGAGACGCGGGAGGGCAGTTGAGGCACGGGCAGGGGGCTGGGAGGTAGGGTAGGGGGCTGGGGGCTGGGAGGTAGGGTGGGGGGCTGGGGGGTAGGGTGTGGGGCTGGGGGGCAGGGGTGTAAGGTGTGGGGGACTGCACTGTTGTCAGTCTCATAGTTTACAGTGGCTCTTGTCTCTGCAGCATTCAGGTTCCTCTGCCACCCTTTCGTCTCCTCTCGCCGGAGGCTCTGAGTTCTGCTCTCCTTTTCTCCCCCAGCTGGTGAATATGGCCTTTTTATATTACTGTATAACTCGGGGGTTGGAAAGGAGGATACTCCCCAGCATTTGTTCTCTGTGCTGGTAATCTGGGACTGCTTAACACCTCCTGAGAACCATGGTAATATTGGTGCCCAATGCACCTGCTCTAGTGCAGCTCTCCACTGTCACAGTCCTTTGGGGGGATGCCTATGATCTCTGCCACCACTCAAATGTACTGGACTGCTATCTTGGTCTCAACTATTCCTTGGTGGTGAAGGGTAACTAATTTTCCCTTGCCAGCTTGCAGCTAATTTGGCACACAGTTGTATGAAAACAGGTTGAATATGAAATATATTATAGAAAAACATAGGCACCATGGAACTGAAATAAATTTTCAGCTAGTATAACAATAGGTATCCTACTTTTTCTAGGGGGCAAATTTAGAATTTTATCATATTGAAATTAACACTCGAATGGCATGCACATATTTGATCATCAACTTAAACCTGTTTTTTATTAGTTTAGCTTGCACAAGTGATAATTGTGTCCAGACACAAAGTTGCACCAGTTTTAACTAAATAGGTTTAACTGTCACACCTTTAATTAAAAAAATTGGTATGTCTTCTGTGTTTGGAAAGCCCCGATACAACTGAAGCAAGTGTGCTGATAGAGTAATCAAGCATTTTAAAGAAAACAAAAGTAATTGTGTTCCTTGTTTCAATTTGTAAAAGGTTGTAAGCCATAAAACTACAGATAGCTAAAAGGAAATGCATGTGTCTAAGATACAATAAGATCAAATTGCTTTTAGTAGCTTACTGGACTTGAACTAAATATCCTTGGGTTTGTGATAAAAATATTGCATAATTAAGACCACCATAGAAAATGCTTTTGCTTTGTGTTACAAATTCTATACAGATGTTTTCTGCAGTTCAAGTATCTAATAACTTATATATAGTTGTTGTTCCACTATAGCTTTAAGCTGAAAAAATATGTAAAGATGTGAATTCATTGTTTTTTAAAGTGCTCTGATCCACTTTGACAAGATGAGTACCACCAGTGTGGATGATGCTAAACCAGAGGATGTTAAACAAGAATCTGAGAAAAAGATATTTTATTGTGAGGTGAGTGGATTTCTTGGTGTGTTTTTTTAAAGTATAGATTATATATCATAGTTCTGTGTGATCTAGTGGGTACATTTTACTCCTGAATTTAGGTCTGTCATACAGTTGTGATCATCAGAATTATGATCATCCCTTTGCTAGCCCCTAGGGATCAAAGTGCAGGAGCCAGGTAACTTTTCAGTAATGTGGATGATGCTGGTAACCTAGAAGAGAGCCAGAAAGCAAAATTAGATATGTGACAACAGGAGTAATTAAATGTTAGTCCCCACTCCCAGCTGTGTTGAAAAAACAGTGTGTTAAGCACTTCTAGTTAGGCCCCATATTTAATTTCTTTGTGTGTGTATAATTTTAATAACCTGGTCCTGCTGTGTACCATGAGCCTGTTCCTTCAGGTGCTGAACTGAAGTAGCTTGTGATCAGTGTTGGCACAATTCATTTCCTCCCAATTAGAAAATAGATCTAGGAAGGCTTCTCCACTTTCTGGATTAAGTCATGTACTTTGTAACATGGGATCCTTTTTCATATTTGTACTCAAGTTGTTTCAGGAGAAATTGGAGATAATTTGTTCCATGTCTTTCAAGAATAAGTATGACTCTGATTCAAAAGGTCCACAGTGGGCTTGACTGTAAGATTTACTCAGGAATGTTTCTGTGAACACTTGAATTCTACAAAGTGCCTGAAGTCGTCATGTGTCCTTCCAACCTTTCAGTATAATCAGATAAGCCAACTTCGAAAGACTCAGAGGCCCCTTCCCAAAGCTTGTACCCCTCACCCCATCCCACATTCCAACCTTCTGTCTCAGGCCCAGCCCAAAGCCCCTTCCCACACTGCGAACTCCCTGCCCAGAACTGGCAAACCCTCCTTCCCCCTATCTCCAACATCCTACCCCAGCCCGGTGAAAGTGAGTGAGGGTGGGGGTGAGCGAGGCAGGGCTTTGGGGAAGGAATGGCGCCTTGGGGAAAGGGCAGGGTAGATCCTGGGTTGCCCTTACATTCAAAAAGTGATCTTGGGCATAAAGAGGTTGGAGACCACTGCTCTACAGAGTTCTGTGCTGCATTTTAACAAGTGTCAGGCTAAATCCAATACATTGATTTTGCTGAAGTATGTGAAGTTTTTACACATTTTCTACCTCCTTGATGGAGTTCCTTGAGTGACTCATCACCTCTGGCAAAATATCCTCATCAGGAAGAGGAGATCCAGCATATGATATGTATCCAGCGCTGATTTCTAGAAGCAATAAACCAAGGCCTCAACTACCCCGCCTTTTCTGCTTGTTTGAGCTGGTGTCAGTGGAGGAGTTGTGCTGTCCCTTAAAACAGTGGAAAATAGTAATAGGTTTGATCTCTTCCTTCAGTCATTGTTTTGTGTTGTCAGCACAAAAACTGTTCTTACACTGATGATATTCTGAGATCTTATAATTATTGTGTTAGTGTTGCATCCCTTTCCCTTCTCTATGCCCTTTGCATCATGTGATCATCTATTTCAGCAAAGACCACCCACCAGTACTCTGGAGAACAGTGTGGAAACTACTGAGTTAAAAGGATACTGTCAAAAATCTGCAGGAATGGGATTCCAGATACCTGTTAATTGACAGAAGTTTTAAAAAAAACCAAAATAAAAACCCTTAAACAGTTTACACAGATCTGGTGCTGTTCTTAATATCTTCACTTTCCAGATGTCTAAGTAGGCTTAATGTGATTAGTTATGTACTGCTCTTTGTCACTCACTGGCGTCTTACTTTAAATTTCTCACACAAACCTTCTTCAAAGAAGCCTTCACCAGTTTCTTAAAATACTAAAATATAATTAAAGGTTTTCGTCCATCTCTGCAGACCTATTTGCGGTGCTTGCACAACAGTATTTTTATGTTAAAGTTGGCTGTAGCGTAACTGAATGTAATTAATTCCTTTAGGTTTGTAAAGTTCCATGTATGAGTTCTATAAGCCTTCAGTCACACTTTCGTGGAGCAAAACATAAAAAGGTAATGTATAAAGTTCACACTTCTAAATTTTCTGTAAACTTATTGTGAGTAATTATTTTTTTAAAAAAAAGTTCTGAATGCTTCTGTAATTTGCAATTCAGTTTTATCATTTTTTTTTCTGAAAATGAAATCCCCAGGAAAATCGTCCAGTGCTGGTATTTTGAGCCTTTTCAAATGTTGTTAAAATTGTTAAATGTACACAATACACTTTTTTTTTGGAAACACAACTATACTTACAATTTAACTTTTAAGTGACGTTAATATGCACGTATTGTGAACAGTGTGTATTTAAAGTTGCCTGACATGCAAAGGCTTTTTTCTCTGCAATTTAAAAGGAAAATCTGATTCAACTTCCTGGTTCCATACAACTGATCTTTAATTTGGAGAAAAACTCCAGTGTGATTGTAAATTAGAAATAAGTAACTCTATTTATGAAGGAACATTATTTGCATTTTTATGTAAGAGTTTAAATATAATTGTAAGTAAAACCAATAATAGGAAAATTGCTGTTATAATTTGATACAAGTAGGTAACTTCTATGATTAGAGGAGGGTCAGGGAGCTGTGGCAGAGTGCTTGAGGGGAGATATTAACTCAAGGCTAATTAGGGTGTGGCTCCCTGTAGACTAGGGAAGCAGGCAGCTGGTTAATTGGAGCACCTGCAGTCAATTAAGGCCCTGTTAGGGACTCAGTAAAACCCCCTGCTTCAGGCAGACAGGGGAAGGAGTTGGAGCAGAGAGGATTGGTTTGGAGGAAAGCAGAGGAGAGTTTGGAATGAAGAAGACCTAGACCCTAGGTAAAGAGACACCTGGCTTGTGCAGAGAGAGGGCAGGAAGCCCCACAAGCTGAAGGTAGGAGAGGGAAGTAGCCCAGGGGAAGGAATAGCTAGTTCAAGTGGTTTACCGCTATCCTTAGGGCCCCTGGGCTGGGACCCGGAGTAGAGGGGGGGCCCGGGTCCCTCTCTCTCCATTCCCCTCCTCTAGGATACTAGTGGGGCAGTTATTACTCTGTTGAGGGGCAAGAAATGGCTCCCTGAAACCCCCCACCCCCACCCAAAGAGAGAGCGTGGGACCCAGCATAAAAATGCCAGCAATTTGCCACACTTCCTAGTAGAAAGTACTGTAAATCAGAAAGGTTTCAAAATTGTTAGGCAGGTTTTACAGTTCTTACACTCTTCTGGTTAACTGAACAGTTGTTGGTCTTTTCTTGGTTAGTCTAAGATTACTGAACTTTGAAATTCTATCAATATTTTAATTAATGGAGTTTCCTTCTGTTATTTCTATCTGGTGTCATCAGACTGCATCCTTGCTTGGCAATAAGAGCTGCCTCAGTGAGGGATGCAATCTTAATGACCCTTTCAGTGACCTTCTTTCCCTCCTGTAGTCCTAGAAATCAAACATGGTATCTTGTAATTCACTTGGTTTATAACTGTCTCAGAAGTGTGAGGCTTCAAGTTTGTTCTTAAAGTTGGGTTTTCCTCACAGGCCAGGCAAATCTTTCATTTTAAAAAGGCTTTAATATCCAGTTGGGAGACTTTCTTTATATAATTTTTCAAAGAATGGATTTATTTATTGCAGCTGTACAAATCAGTTGTCTAACTTAAGTGTTGTCCCTCACCTCCTTTACTCGCTTTTAATTGTAGTGAGTCTGTTGCTCGTTAGTAATGATGACAAAGCAAAAAGAATTGAGATTGCTCTACAGGCAATCTCTTTAATTTGCTGATGCAGGGTTAGTCCCATTGTCACTGTCTAAAAAATTCATTGTGAAACAGTAACATTGAGGAAAAAGATTAAAATACTGAAATGATTAAGCTTTCAACTTCCCAGCAGTTACTAATCTATTAGAAATGTCCCATTGTCTGAGTAATACTTAAAATGCAATTTAAAACTGAGCAGTAATGAAGGGACGGGTCTTTGTTAGAGTAGCTGGTTGTGAAGGTTACGGTGTTACCCACAGAATCCAGGGCACCGCACCTTTACCATACCAGGGGTTCAAGGCAAACCCTATACATTTAGGCACCCCATCCTGGGCACAGGGTGTAACCTTCTTCTGATTTGCTGGACCTTTTCCCAGTGAAACAGGGTTATACAGTAATATCCTTAACCTATGTTTATTAACAGTTGATTAACAGAATACAGACGCTAAGCATCTAGTGCTCTCCACTCCCAGTAAGAGGCCCAAACTCTTCCTGGTGGCCAGTCAGAATCAAGTTGTCCAGGGCTCCAGCTTCTGTATGGTATGGTTGGCAGGATATGATGGTTTTGGCAGCTCTGATCTTGGGCTATGTTCTGGAATTGGGTTCCAAAGAACTTCCTTTTGGACCCCACTTTATATAGTTAAAACTTGGGTCCTACTTAGCTATACCTCAACCAATCATTTTAAACTAAAATACTACAAAACAATCCAAGCCCATTATGAAACAATTCTTTAACCATTCCTTGCCCATTACCCCCTAGGTCAGGCCCGCACAACATGTGGCCCGGGGGCCACGTGTTGCCCATAGAGGCTCACTGTGTGGCCCGCAGGGGGTGAGTAGGGGTGGGGCAAGCTAAGTGGTGGGGTGGGGGGAAGCGGGCGAGGGCCGGGCTTTTCAACCCGCAGCTGTGTTCTCTCAGTAATATGGCCCTTGCTGCTTTCTGAGTTGTGCAGGCCTGCCCTAGGTGCAGGAGTCAATTTACATGTTTTGAAACCAGTTTACGCTGCAGACAAACAATTAAAAACCAGACAGGATCATACAGATAAACAATAGGAAAACAATAGAGAAGTACAGATTTTTTACAGTCACAACTGTTGATAAGTGGTTTCTTGCCAGACAGGAAGTTATCAAAGTTTTCTTTAAACATCTTAATATCTGTTTCTTTATCTGGTGATAGTGGGTACAATTGGGACAGGAACACCTTCTTAACAGCCCAATATTACATTGTACCGATGCAACTGATGAAACCTGAGGATGTGACACTCTGCAACTTAGCTCATAGCAGCTCTTTTTACTCTGGCTGCTGCTTTTACAGCAGAATAAGACTTCAGACCGTACAAAAATCAGAAACTCAGTCCTCGGTGCTTTTTAGGCCACTGTTGTGTGAATATGCACATGCTTAACTTCAAGCATGTAACGTTAAGCAAATATGTTTTTGCAGGATTGAGTGTTCCGTTTTAGCTATTCTAAATACAACCTTTGTTTGGCCTACCTTCTAGTATGTGTATCATAATGAATGCTGGAGAAGTGGTGTCAGTTGCTCTGTTGTATCTTAGTGCACTCCTTTTGTGTTACCTGAAAATAACATTTAGTTGTGAGGTAAGATGAAATCGGTTTCAGAAATCCAATGAAGAGAGAGTATCCAGCTGATAATGGATCTGGCGTATCGAAGAAAAAAATATGCCCACTCTTCCTTTGCATGTGTTCTCCTCTTGCCTCAGGTTTGTTGTGGAATATGGAAGAGCCAAATTCAATTCACTTGAGATGTGAGAGCCACTGGTTGCCTACTTGATACTAACTTCATTTCATCAGGGTGGAACTGACTGGTTGTCTGGATGTTAACTTTAGCTCCCAGCCACACCCCTGTCAGATACCTACGACTCCCTCTTGTGGCTTACTCTCTTGACCTTACTGTAACTCTCAGTAGTCCCTAATGCTTTACTCATGCATCATTTTTTCCCTCATACCCTTCTTGCTTCTAATGTGAGACCTCTTTCTCTCCCACCAGAAATTATTAGTTTGCTTACTTTCTAACACCCAGTTTTTTCCTTTATTACCTGCAAAACATGTCTTCCTTTGAAAACCCTTTTTTCTCTTTCCCCTTGACAAACCTGTGATGGGCAACAATACCAAATTCTGACTGCTCTGAGATCACAATTTTCTCCTTCTACCTACCCCTCCCCAGTGTTGGGAATAGTGAGCTAACTTGTGGCAGTGGATTCTCTGTGATGAGACCAACAATAGCATAGAATCATAGGACTGGAAGGGACCTTGAGAGGTCATCTAGCCAAGTCCCCTGTGCTCATGGCAGTACTAAATATTATCTAGACTATCCCTAACAGGTGTTTGTCTAACCTGCTCTTAAAAATGTCCAATGGTGGAGACTCCACAACCTCCCAGGCAATTTATTAAACTACCATGACAGGAACTTATTCACATTGTCTATCCTAAACCTCCCTTGCTGCAATTTAAACCCACTGCTTGTTGTCGTATTCTCAAAGGTTGAGAACAATTTACTCCTCTGCTTGTAACAACCCTTTTTGTATTTGAAAAGTGTTATTGTGTGTCTTCCCCCTCCCTCTTGCAGTCTTTTCTCTTCTTTTCAAGACTAAACAAATGTTTTTAATCTTCCCTCATAGATCACGTTTTCTAGACCTTTAATAATTTGTGCTGCTTTTCTCTGGACTTTCTCCAATTTGTCCACAACTTTCCTGAAATGTGCCCAAACTGGAACCGATACTTTAGTTGAGGCCTAATCAGCATAGAGTAGAGCAGAAGAATTACTACTTGTGTTTTGCTTACAGCGCTCTTGCTAATATATCCCATAATGATGTTTGCTTTTTTTGCAACAGTGTTAAACTGTTGATTCATGTTTAGCTTGTGGTCCACTATGACCCCCAGATCCCTTTCCACAGTTCTCCTTCCTAGGCAATCATTTCCCATTTTGTATGTGTGCAGTTGATCCTTCCTAAATGGAGTACTTAGGATGAAGTTCAATAAGGACAAATTCCATTTGCGTGACCACTTCTCCAGTTTGTCTAGATCATTTTGAATTTTACTCCTGTCCTCCATAGCACTTGTAACCCCTCTCATCTTGGTATAATCCGCAAACTTTAAAGGGTACTCATGCCAGTATCTAAATTATTGATGAAAATATTGAACAGAACCAGATCCATCATTGATTCCTGCAGGGCCGCACTTGATATGCCCTTCTAGTTTGACTGTCAATTACTGGTAGCTACTCTTCTAGAATTATTTTCCCATTATGCACCCACCTTGTAATAGATGCATATAGATTGTATTTCCCTAGTTTGTTTATGAGAAGGTCATACGAGACAGTATCAGAAGGCTTACCAAAGTCAAGATAATGTTTTCTTAGCCAGAAGGCCATCTACCACTTTCCCCCAATCCACAAAGCTTGTTACTCTATCAAAGAAAGCTATTAGGTTGGTTTTTCACAATTTGTTCTTGACAAATATGCTGACTGTTACTTATGATCCTTTTATCTTTTAGGTGTCTGCAAATTGATTGCTTAATTATTTGTGCCATTATCTCTCTGGGTACTGAAGTTCAGCTGACTGGTCTGTAATTCTCTGGGTTGTCCTTATTTCCCTTTTTATAGATTGGCACTAGTTTTGCCCCTTTTCCAGTCCTCTGGAATCTTTCTCATCTTCCATGACTTCTTAAGATAATCGCTAATGGCTCATATCTCCTCAGTCCAGCTTCTTGAGTATTCTAGAATGTATTTCTTCAGGTGACTTGAAGACATCTTACTTGTCTAATTTTTAACTTGTTCTTTCCCTGTTTTAGCCAACTGTCTTCTAATATAAACTATTCAGAATAGAGATTTGGAATAAAAGTGCTTTTTCTGAATTATAATGCCATTAGCATGCTGCAGCAGTCTAGGATGGGTTTATAGGAAAAAGGAATCCATCTCTTTTCAACAAAGTATCTGTCATAACCTGTACGGTTGGAAGTTATTTTTCTTCTAGTAAATCTTCCCATCCAAGGATAGAATTAACACACAAACTTCCGATATATTGTTTAGTTCTAATGTCTGTAATTGGTGTTTATCAATTAGTAACATTACTCAAAAGGCCTGGCCACGACACAGGAGAGTTCTTATTTGAGCTGATGGACCAGTCAGTCATAGTCATTTTTATTTCTCTTTGTGAATGAACTAACTGAGGAAAAATTCTGTGAAAGGTGATTTGTGAAGTGTTTTGTTTTTGTTTAATATCCTGTCAGAATGGAACTAAAGTGCTTCAATTCCGTTACTGGTTTTTGGCTTCTGAGAATCAGCATTCCAAGACTGAACAAGGTTCTATTAGCAAAACCATTATTAAGTGCTCAAGTGGCAAACCGAAAGTGCACACCATGACACACGAAGGAAAACTGAAGAGTTACAATTTTTCCAGGAGACATCTCTAACGCTTACCATCAGTTGTCAGTTCTAGATATCAGAAGAAGAGTTCCATGTCTTTACCCCACTTCCTTCTACCCTCATGGCTTTCACTGTAGCTTTTATAAATAGTAAATATTAATAGTACATAAAATTGTTATGTGCATCAGTCACTTATTCTTGATGGAGAGGACACACTTAAATGTGTCACAAAGTTTTCTTGCTGAGTTGCTGAGGCAGAAGTCTAATCTTCAAGTGGGTAACACTGTGACAGGTATTTGGTGCAGTTGTTCATGCCTGACAGTAGCTAAGTTCTGAGTTAAAGTAAGCAAACACTCCATCATATAGTAAGATGTCCTGTTAGCCATAGTTTGTTTCCACTATAGTTCCTTGCTTAGCGTTTGTAAGTTAACATTTACTTGAAAGTTCATGTCTCAGCACCAAAACCTACTGCTAAACCATCCTAAATAGTGGAAGAAACATGGGGGAAGTGAACTGTTGGAGCCAGTTTGGAATGAGACTTGTATTTCTTCAAATGTGGAGGACCGAGAACCTCTCTTGAACTTAGACCTGGTCTACACCAAGAAGTTAGGTTGACACAACTACGTCATTCAGGGGTGTGAAAAATTCATAGCCGTGAATGATGATGTAAGCTGATCTAATTCCCTGTGTAGACCGCACTAGGTCAGTGGAAGAGATGGATTATTTATGCCAACGGGAAAACCCTTTCAGTTGGCATGGGTAGTGTCTGCACTGAAGTGCTGCTACAACTGTGCTGCTGTAGAGTTTCAAGTGTAGACAAGCCCTTAGTGATGAATGTTCATGACCAAGAGCGAAGGTGCAAGAAAACTCAGAAGTGAGCCTGCTTAGGAAAGCTGACTAGGATTCTCAAGTTTACTAGGGGAAGATCCCTGAACATGAACAGAACTTTCTCAAGAGTTGGACCAAGATTGTGAAACTTGCTGACAGAGGAGAGAGTGAACACAGACTGGACTAAATACTAAGCTGATTTCTTAGCTTTAGCTTTCCCACAATTATTTCATAGTTTAAAAAATACTTTAAACTGTATGTCATTCAGGCAATTTACTCCTTCCTGATGGGGATGGAAGAGTGCTTATTTTTTTTAACTTCTGAAGTGTTCAGATACTACAAAAGTCAGTAGTAAAGCAAAAATTCTTTGATACGTTTACTGGTAATGGCTATACTAGAAATACATGTCGATAACTATGTTCTCTTGATTAAGAGTACTGATAGTGAGTAATGTAGTCATTCATGGGACAGGTTTCAGATGCCCCTCTGCCATGTAAGTTGGCCAAACTGGACAATCTCTACACAAAAGAATAAACGGACACAAATCTGACATCAAGAATCATAACATTCAAAACCAGTAGGAGAAAACTTCAGATCTTTCTGGTCACTCAGTAACAGACTTAAAAGTGGCAATTCTTCAACAGAAAACTTCAGAAACCGACTCCGAGAAACTGCTGAACTGGAATTGATTTGCAAACTGGATACCATTAAATTAGGGTTGAATAAAGACTGGGAGTGGCTGGGTCATTAATAAATCAAATCTATTTCCCCATGTTAAGTATCCTCCTACTGTTACTTTACACCTTCTTGCAAACTGCTTGAAATGGGCCATCCTGACTATCACCACCAAAGTTTTTTTCTTCTGCTGAAAATAGCTCGCCTTAATTGATTAAACCACTTAAAGTTGGTGTGGCAAACTTCACCTTTTCATGTTCTCTCTGTGTGTGTGTGTGTGAGAGAAAATCTTCCTATTGTATTGTCCATTCCGTGCATCTGATGATGAGCTCTAGCCTATGAGAGGTTATGCCCAAAAAATTGGTTAGTCTCTAAGGTGCCATAGGTTCTACTTGGTCACTGATGGGAGTTTAACCTGATCATTGATTTGTCTTTTTGCATGTGATTGACAGGGCTCTGCAGAAAATAGATGGGGTTGAGTAGAATGCCATTATGGTAGACTTGAACTTATCTCGGATCTGATCTCAGAATGGCTGAATCTCTCTCTCTCTCAGATTTGTCCAAATCTCAATCTCCCTATCAAAGTTGTTCCTTCCTTTCAGACACAATCTGTTGTTCCCGTGCTGCCACTTCATGAGGACCCATGTGTTTGTCATTCTGACTCTTTGAATGGATTGCAGATGAGGAGGAAAGGGCTTCTCTGACCAAGTGATGCAGAAGGGTGCTTCTGCAATTTATGAATGTTGGGACTGGTGCAAAGAAAGGCAGCTAAATGCATTTAGAGGCAACAATTCCTAGGGTTACTTTAGGCTGGATTGCCCAAAGTCCTGAGTTTTGGGATCGCTTCAGCATACTGATTTGGAACCCTTCCATAGCAAAATGAGTTCCACCTTGAGATACCCACAGTTTCAGCATCTAAGCAGAAGCAAAAACTCAGTTGCACTCCCCTCCTACCAGTCACTTTGAATTTCAGTCTAATTCTTAACACCTTCAGAGGCCTACCATTTGAACTCTTAGTGATGAGAAACCTTCCAGTAACCTTCTCAATAGGTGTTTATTTCATTTCTACTTTGCTTAGTCAGATGGGTCATTCAGACTCCACCCTTTCCTGGAGGTTCAACCAAAAATAAGGTGGTTGTCATAACTCATTTTTCATAAACAGATGTCTCAGATCTACATCTCAAATGGTTTCTCTGCCTTTAGGTGTGAGTCCCTCTGAAATAAATGAAGCTCTTCTCTGCTCAGGTTGGGTGGAGTACATTGCCCCTCTACCTGAAAGAACCTATTTAACAATATGTTGAGAGGTTCACAAGCGTTTAAGGATTCTACAGCCCATTAATCAATGAGTGATTTAAGGAAGACTGCTGTCACATAGTAGCTAGGGAGTCTCTTTAAGAGCATGGTTACCTTCTGTTTCAAAAGGGAAATGCTTTCCCACCCTTTTTAGAGCTGTGTAAATCATCTGTGCTTTGCTGCAGTTTTCACACGGTACATTCAGGGGACATTGCCTTTGCTAGCCACCGCCTGTGGTCTGATAGTCTCTCGCGTTCGAGTGCTTACCCTATGCCTGTTCCTGAAGTGACCACTTCTCATACTGTTGTTTATACCAGGGGTCTCCAAACTTTTTTGACCACACACCTCTAGTAGAAAAAAAATTTTGAGCAGGCACCTCCATGGGGGAAACCCCACCTAACCCCACCCCATCCACTCCGTCCCACTTCCCCCAGACTGCCCCTCTTACAACCCCTACTTCTTGTCCCCTAGCTGCCCCCCTTGAGCCAGTCCGGCTGCCCCTGGCTCTTAAAGCGAGGCTACAGCTGCGGTGCCCGGCTCCCGGGGCCAGGTCTTCGGCGCGGTGCCCAGCTCCCGAGTCCAGGTCTCCAGCCATGGCGCCCAGCCCTGGGAGCCACGCTGGGTCTTAGCTGTGGTGTGGTGCCCTGCTTCCGGGTCTCCAGCCGTGGCGCCCAGCCCCTGGAGCCACGCCTGGTCTTAGCCGCAGTGCCTGGCTACTGGTTCTTGGAGCCGGGTCTCCAGCCGCAGCGCCTGGCTCCCGGGGCCAGGGCAGGTCTCCTCCGCAGCAGGATGCCTGGCTCCCGGGGCTGATTCTTCTCCACGGCGGGGTGCCCGGCTCCTGGGGCCAGGTCTGCGGTGCAGCGCCCGGGGTCAGGTCTCCTGCCACAGCGCGGCGCCCGGGGTCAGGTCTCCTGCCACGGCAGCGTGCCTGGCTCCCGGGGCCGGGTTTCCGGCAGTGTCTTCCGGGGCTGGGCCGGGTCTTCACTGTGGGGCTTCGCTCCTGGGGCTGAGGCACCATGCACCCCCGTGGGTGGTCTCGTGCACTCCCTGGGGTGTGCGCACCTCAGATTGCAGACCACTGATTTATACTATTGGTATAAAGGGTGTTGAGAATAGATTTTTTTTTTTAAACTATTTTTTACATATTAATTTACATCTTTTTTTTTTTAAAGTCTCTTCATGCCAGATTGGAAATCCCACCGTGTTTGTGAGGTTAGTCAGGAATTTTATATCGCCCACTACCCCCCTTAACATTTTTTTCTTAAATCCAGAACTAGTGTTAGAATAAATTCAGACTCTCAACTGCTTGGCATTACTTCACTAGTGTTTGGGAAGTTTACAACTTGGCACATTCATCTAAGCCAGTAGTCTGCAAACTAGGGTGCTCGAGACCACCAACAGGGGTGCGCGGCGCCCCAGTCACAGGAGCGAACGCTGCAGCGGAGACCCTGCCTGGACCCAGGAGCTGGGCGCCACGCCACCGCGGAGACCAGGCCCAACCCCGGGAGCTGGGCACCGCGGCTGAGGGCCGGGCGCCGCGCCATGGCTGGGGACCAGGCCCCGGAAGCCGGGTGCCCCGACTGAAGACCCAGCCACGGGAGCCGGGGCTGGAGATCCGGCCCCAGAGCTGGTCGTGTGGATGCAGCCCCCCATGAAGAGCGAGGCGCAGCTGGCCCGCCCCCGGGGGTGCAGTTAGGGGATAAGATGTGGGGATTCTGAGGGGGGCAGTCCGGTGGGAAGTGGGTGGGAGTGGATGAAGGCGGGGCTAGGGTGGGGCTTCCCCCATGGGGGTCCCCCTCAATTTTTTTCTATAGGAGTGTGCAGTCAAAAGTTTGGAGACCCCTGATCTAAGCCTTTAACTCACATTTATAAGTGACTGAAGTTCTAAGGATTTTAATTTTATTTTCTGGCTCTCTTCACTGTTTGAACCCTCTTATCTTCTGTCTCTACTGGCGTATTGTGGAACTTGGGGAAAAAAACAGATTAGCAGGTAAATTGCACATTTTAGAAGCAGAGATGCAGTTGAATATAAACTCCAACAAAGTGTTCAACAAAACATCCTCCACCTCGCCTTTGTCCACACTATATAATAGTCATATATTCTACTTTTATTGAAGAAGTTTAGTTAATCATGTTTTGAAGTTACTGTTAATATCATGCTTGATGCAATCAGTTCTTGGATTATTGAAACAAAATAAACTTTCTAGTATCTTGGTATGTATATTTGTTTAAATATAGTTTCCAAGTTCTAGGCTTTTTAGTTTTTCACATGAATTGAAAATTATAAATAAATTAGGAAATCTTTGGTTTTATGTCAAAAGTACCTTTATTTTGTGTCACATCCATGCAGTTTTGAACCAGTTTTGAACTCTGCTTGATTATCCATTTCTACATTATTACTTGTAACATTCTAAGTCAGGTACAGTGTTGACATTACTTTATTTTTTTCAAAATTAAAAAAAGTCCAAGATAGAAAATTGCAAACAATGGTGGTTCAATAGAACCATATTTAAAGTTTGCCCTTTAGATGGCACTTATCTAAGACAGAAGATAAGATGATAAAGATATCTTACTAATAACCAGGGCAAAAACAAGGCTCTCTGGGATTCCGAGCTTTCTAAGGTGACAAAGTATCTGTATCTAGCGTTAGTGATTCATGCGATCAGGTTCGCTGGCATATGGTGATGTAAATGGTGTGTGTGATTGGGATGGCCAAAAGCCAAGGGTGATTGTACAAGTTTTTCCAAAATGAATACATTCACAGTCGTCATGCAGACGCATACCATTGGTTTTCTTTCTATTGTATGGATTAATGAAAAAGCAATGACTAAACAGGTAAATGTATAAACATGGATTTAATGTAGCATAGCACTTTCAGAAAGGAGATTGGATTATAGCCACCTTTATGCATGATTATATTAAGTCTTATGCTTTCAAGAGTAATTGAATCATTGTGATCTTGGCCATTATATTAATCTCGTTCAAAAATATACTGTGATTTATACCTGATTACTAACACTTTCCTTTGTAACAAGCCTAGAAAACAGTGGGGTACTTGATGGCAGCATCTGACAGCTGAAGGAGAGGGTTCAGGACATTGAGGGAGTCTTCTCCAGATAGAAAAGGGAGGCAATGGTGGTCTTTACCATCAGTATGTATATGCTCATAAGATGTCGTGCATAATGTTTGAGCAAGGACCAGTTCTCTCTTATTGCCTGTCTGCTTCTCTGGAGATGGAGCCTTAGAGTGTAGTGTGCCATTTCTTCACCTGCTCTAAGGGTAGTCTGTGTTAGGTGTGGCACAGTGTGAGAGAAATGGTGCCCCCCTGTTCTAGGACCCCTCTCTGGAGTACAGATGAAGAGGCCACACTCACTCCATCCCTAGAGGTGGTTTCCTCCCCTCTGTGTACATGTGCAATTTGTAACATATCAAGCTACCTTCATGCATCCAGGAGTCTCAGTGGGATTGTGGAATTTCTTTCTTCCATATACCACAATTGGCCCAGAGAATGGGGAGCCAAATGAAAATGTCTTCCCACTTCCTAACAAGAGAGAACCTCTAGGGCTCAAGACTCAGAGATTCCTTGTCTCTATCTATCAGGACAGTTGTCACAGTGATGGAAAAGGTAGAGCAGAGAGGAGGAGGAAATCTTGTTGGTGAAGACCAGAATTCTCAAACTTCAGAATATGTTTGCATATTTGACATTTGCAGTCACAACTTCATTTCCTTTGGGATGGCCTTCCAAATGAAACCAAGCACCGACTGGATAAGCATATTAATCAGATGCTGTCAGTGACACTGACAGTGGTGAAACAGTTGGTAACTTGAATACCAGCATTGTTAGACTTCAGTTTACTACCCCCATTGAAATGAACTTGGGGAAACGTACAACTTCTATTCTGGTGCTATTGATTCATTTTATTCCACTCAGCACTGTATCCTCTTACGTACTGAAGGTTATCTGCACAACCAAAAGTGCTTAGAAATTTCTGTTTAAAGAAAGCTTCACTTTCATGGAAAAACCTCAGGGTTATTATGGAGGAGACCTTAAATAACTGGAATATGAATAATTTCCACCCATTGATTTCTGATATCTTGCTATGAAGTGATTTAAAGTATGCATATTTAGTAAGATTTAAATAAAGAGATGAGTTGTCTACTTATGTGCATGAAACAAAATGCTTTGTAAGTGAATTTGCAAACTGTAAAAACTAGCCTATGCACTGTGGTGGACAAAGTGCATGGGAGGTTTGAGCCCTAAAAAGCAGCAGTTTTTGAGTTATGGCTTCTTAAAGTTAGATACTTTGTTAAAAATCAAACACTAACTTCTCAGAGCCCTATAACTCGAAAACAGCTGGAGGAATTTATTTCCAGCTTCCTGTAAGAAATGTCCTCTGTGGCCGGAGATTTTAGCATGAGGATTTTCAGTCCCAATGCAGCTTTTTTAAAAGGGGTCAGAAATAGAATGGATCTCTCAACCTCAGCTATGGAGTCACTTCCCTGATGTTAATGAAAACAATAATCAAAATGCAATCAAGGGCATAAGCTGACTACCCAGAAATGACCCAGAAGAAATTCCCCTGCCCCATGTACAGCAGTATATAATTGGCAGCATGCATTTTCCACCTTCCTCTGAAACTTCAGGTACTAGCAACTCTCTGGTGCAAGACACCAGACTAGAATGGTCTTATCTGTAATAACTCCTGTGTTTCTATAGTTAGATGGGAGACTTATTCTTAAAGTCCAGATTCTAAGTTTTTAAAATGCTGTTGAGCTTAAGCTGCAGTGTCTGCAGTAGTACTGCCTCTCTCATTGTTTTCTTTTGTGGCAGTATTTTGGTTTCTTTACCGAATACTCTAACTATTTGTGTCAATTAGAAAATCTCTTATTGAATTGTCAGAATGACTTGCAGCATCTACTCTGTGGCACTGAGTATTTCAGATGTGCCATTCAAACTCTTCCTCTTTTTGGAGTGCTCTCAACAAACAACTGCTCCGTTGACATAAAGATATGTTGAATTGTTTCATTTCTCAAATTGGTGAGTTAGAATATCAATAATAACTTGTTTCTTTGTGTGTGTATTACCTGAGAAGACCTAGCAATGGGTCAGTATTTAGTCTTATCCATGTCTTGAAGTGGAAATTTCAATTCCTCTTCTTCCATCTACTCTCAAATAAGCCACTTGTGATGGATTCAATTGATGAAAACTGCTTTGCCTTTTCTTCGTGTTATGATCAGAACTTTAGGAAATTTTGGCTAGCTAGAGGATTTTGCCAAATTAGCCCAAAATGTTGATTTTTGGAACTACGGCTCTTAAAATTCAAGGGCTGCAAACATGCAAAAATCAAGGTTTTGTGTGGCATCCCTGAGACCAGTCTGTCAAGCCTTAATCATCTTTAAGAATTGATCCCATTCCTTCAAGTAATACCAGGGTTGTCTTTATGTTAACCTTCTGGTATTAATTGTTATCAGCACTTCTTTGTCAGCACTTCCAGCTTTTGCAGAAAATCATAAAGGCTGTATACTTTTTACTATGTAAAAATGGAAAAGTTGGCCTTCATTGTAATTCATCTGCAAAAGTTGCATTAAGAAAATACACTTTTTTCTTTTAGATGGTCTAGCACATTAATGATTTTTTTCTTATTTTATTTTTGGGATGACTTGCATCTTCATATTTAAAGAAAGAGAGAGCCATGAATGCTTATCGTAAGTATGACGTTTTTCTTCTTCTCATCAAGCTTCCATAGGTGATATCAAATTGTAATTTTTAAATTATTAAATTGCTTGTTCAATATTTCAGCTATTAGCACTTGCTGCATTTTGTGGTGGTTTTGCTTATTTTGCAAATCTGTCCAATGCAGTTTAGCATTATGACAGGAAAAAAATCATGCTAAGTAAATCAGCTTGCATCTTTGATACCATGAAAGTAAGGTCCACCAGATAATGACACTGATGAAAATGGATATAAGAGACTGTTTATTATTTTTTTAATTTGCATTGATGCAATAAAACTGAAGTAGCCATAGCTGTCTTCAGATGAATTTATGCTACTTTTTTCAATGATGTGCTGTGAGCTTAAATGGGTTTTGGTATCCTAATAGCCATATTTCAGTTCTGAAACAGTTTAATTCTTACCTACCTTGAAACTGTAATTAAGCATTTCCATATGTAAATTTCACGTGAGGCCCTTTTCACGCTTGGTGAGGAGGCATCTGGGTCAAAGGATATTTATAGTCTTAAATTATTCAGAACTATCTCAAGAGTATCTACTTATGTTCAAAGGAAAATCAGATTTCTTTGTCATTGTGTTGACCACTCTTCAGTGTCTTGTGAACAACTCCTATTCCATTCACAATTACACATATACCTTGTTGCTTCCCATTCAAGATCATTTAGTAAGCCTGAGGCCACTACTGTAGTGTCTTGTATGAAAAGTAATAATAAGAAAGTTATGTATTTTTGGCTTCTTTTAAAAAGTGGTTTAGCAGTTGGGAATAAGTTATTGAGATAGTCTGTCTGATCACACTGTTCTATGGATCACAGCTTGAGAGCGTCTGACTCTCTTCATATATCCTACTCCTAAACAGTTTTTGTGGTCCTCTTCTTCAAAAAGTATGTGTGAACGTGGAAGAAATACATAACTTTGTGTACCTACCAGTTAACAGTAGTGCCTTGCTAATAACAAAGGAAGATTTGCAAATTTTGAAGTGGGGCAAAACACCAGTTTTTAAGGCTTAGTTGCAGACACACTACTAAGGCGTCATTACTTTTGTCACATATACTAGTATACAGTCTAATATCTTAAATACTATAATTTTTTAAATAAAAGAATAAAGTCTTAGAGCATCCTAGAGTGTATTTAATTTGTTTAATTCACCAATTTTGTAAACTGTTGTAGATCTCCCAGTTTTGATTGGAAATGAATGAGTTTCTGCTGCAATTCTATTACAATCCATTCGTGCACAGTTATCCCAAGTTATATATTATGTGTGGCTCTTCTATTAAGAAGATGTTTTCCTTCTGCTTTTCTGATCGTGGTTTAAAGACCTCTGTGTCTAACAGTGTAGTATTGAAGTGTGACATACTTGCGATTTAAGTGACTCTAGGGAAGAGGATAGAGCCAAGTTATTTTAAAGGAAACCTCCGCCTGTGAAAGAGCATTTACCATAGGAAAAAGGTGAAGATTTTAAAAAGCCTCTGACTACTACTGTTTGCTTCAGACAGTACAAAACACAGCATTCTGGGATAGCATAAGTATCTGAAACTCTCCTGATGCAGCGATGTCTCCTGATGTAGTTCAGCTAAATCCTTTTTATATCATGTGCATTTTTCAAAACTTCTATTTTTAGTAATTGTTATATAAAACTGGAAATTAACAATGACGACTTTCAAAACACCACTACACGTGTTATATAGTAGTAGAGTAGAGACTGGTCGGTAAAGAGGATTGTGGCAGAGAAGAGTGCATTTCTGAACAAAGAACATAAAAAGATTCTGTTAGTAGCCTACATACTCAGCACTCCGGTATCCATGAAGATGCAAGCTCCTAAGAAAGTATGTGTTCCGTGTACACTCTACATGGACATACGTTCACATGAGTTTCCTTGCTATAATCTAGATTATGCTGTGTCAACAGACAAGAAGGGATGAGAAGCACCAGTCTTCACAAAGAATCCATCCTCTTGATGAGCAGTGTTCAGTAAAAGCCACACAACTTTCAGAGTGGTGAGCTTGAGCTGGTCAGCAATGAGTAGATTGAGTGGATGATTTATTTTCATATCTAAGTCTTAAGAAGTTTGGTGTCGTCCTGGTATCCCTGTTTGTCAGAAGAATTCCAAGATATGTTCTACCTTAAAGAAGTGGAAGCCATGGCAATGACGTTATGAAAATGTTGGCGATCTCTTCCTGATCCTGTCCTAGAAAATAAAGTATGATGAATATTAATAATTGTTCCACAGTGGTAGAGAAGATACTAGTTTTCAGTGCCTGAACCTTCAGTTGAAGGGGTTTGCTGAACAGTTGTTCAGGCTTGCACTCAGACCTCAGTCAGGATGATGAGACAAAATCGCTAATTGAGAGGCTGTTTTCAAGCAGTTTAAACTTTCCTAACTTCCAGAAATGAAACCTACAAACTGAATTTACGCCAGGTTTTGGCTTGCTTCCAATAAATAGAAAAGAATAAACCAGGTTTCCCCGCATTATATGTGCATATATTTCTTACAGAAGCACCACTTATCAGTCCATATCAGCATATAAATGTCAGACCTGGAATATAAATCCTAGCTATCAGCACTGTATTCTCCATTCAGTACTCTTCCTATTTCCTGGTTATATAAAATAAGGCTTACTTTTGGACATCAGCTCTGCAGGAGAGACTTTGAACCTCTGTCTGTCTGTCCTTTATGCTATGCCCATCATCTGAGACCCTCGAAGTACGATCAAAACATTTTGTGCTCTTTTTACAATGATGAGATGCCTTCAAAGGATCCAGTCTTTGTTCCTAAAGTAAACTCAGGTTAAACCAGGTTATCTGGAAGAAAGGCTTGAAATGACCAGAATGTAAGATTCAATCAAAGTCTTAGGTGAGCCAAGGATCAGAGAGTTTATTCATTATCATACAGCAAACAAGAAAAGGGTGGGGAATGGAGTGGAGAAGAGGGGAAACACCGAAAGCTTCAATAGTGCACATCTTTAAGGTAGCGTGAAGATAGAGCCAGATCCTAGAACAGGGTTGGTTGTTTCCCACAGCAAATTGTCCTCTGTCCATTAAAAGAAATATATAAGGTAACCTAATAGTGTGGTGGTGTTATCTTTAATAGTTTTTCAATCTCGTTACACATAGCTGGTAAGCTTTCTCTCCTGAGGCGTAGTAGAGATAACTGCACTCAAGAAGAAAGATTGTTCTTGACTGGTTTGTCAAGCTAATTGTGTTCAACAATACGACCGTAAAATATTGAAGGTTTCTTTAAAGAAACCTAAGTTGGATCTCAGGTGATGAGTGATATTCAATGAAAGGACAGCTTGAAATACAGTACAGTGGAGCCCCGGTATAATGCGCCCCGCGATAACTCGAATTTGGTTATAGTGCAATCATACTGTGGCTCTCTGGATATGTCCCTATGTCCTGGCACTTGGCAGTGTCTTCTCTCCCTTGCTGAGCAGCATGGAAAGAAGATGCGACCCGCGCCTGCCGGGGACAGAGAACACTGGCCCACGCAGCCCCTGAGTTCTCTGTCCAGAGAATCCAGAACCTTTTTTTTTTTTTTTTTTTTAATTCTGAGAAACTGCACTATAAGGTGACCCCACTTTTAACGCGATGGGATTTTTTGGATCCCAACTGTCATGTTATAGTGGGATTCCACTGTATGTTCCCTTTCTAAATCTTTTTTTAATTGTGTTAATTTAGCATATTCAAAATATTTTGAGACTTGGTTCTGTATGTTTTATGACTTTGCCCAGACATCATGATTATCAAGTCTAATTCCCATTTCATTGAGATATGGCTTAGGGGTGTGGTCAACTCAGTCAAAAGGGAGACATGATTATTCTAAGAAGAAATCTGTTTAAAACATTTTTTCCTTTTGATAAATTTAAACACTAGTAGAGTCCTGAAATGGGCAACAAATTTACACAACTCTGATACTGAAATCCACTATAATCTATTCTTGAACTACTTACCTGGTACAGATACCAGAGAGAACCAGTACTGCTCACAGCACAGGGTTCCCTTAGCTTCATTAGTATGCTATAAAACTATGGTAACATAAAAACTAGTATGGTGTTTTACATCAGTTTTAAGGCAGACACTTTCCCAGGTTGAACTTTTAGTATTTTCAGTAAAAGGGTATTTTAATACCGCATACTGAACTTCACCAGATACTCTTCTTAGGGCTTTTTTCTAAATGTGTGCCATAAACTAGCTTTATACAGGGTATTTATAAGGAGACATCTGAGCATTGGGAGGGGCACAAGACAGGGGAAAGTAACTGTGCAAAAGTAACACTACCTAGCTGTAACAATATCTGAAAAGGCACTGTAAGGGCTTGATTGAATGATCAGATCTATGGGATAGACTTGGGAATCTGCATGGGGTTTCCCGTGAGTACAAAGGGTGTCTCCCATCATGGATGCAATTTCATGACCTAACTCTTTCTGGGCCTAAAAGATTATATTGTAGACTGTCTCTCTCTTTTTTAAGTACTGTACTTAGCACAGTGGGGTTTAATCCCAATTGTGACTTTTCAAAGCTACCATAATAAATATTGAATAATGAAAATAATTGAATAGGAGTAACACAGATTAATGAATTTTTATAATTAAATTTTCAAAGAAATGTTTTAGTCAGTTGTTTCTGTGATCCATACTTGATGTTTTGCCTGGCAAGGGAAGTAATGGAATTTTTAGGTGAATGCTTTAAAAAAAAAAAAAATTAATAAAAATACTAATTGAAAAGATACAAAAGCAAAAAATCAAATACCAAGATGAACAATGTTGTTAGTGAGGTTAAATTGAAAACATTAAGTACATAGAATAAAGGGGGACATTGCTTTAAACCTAATTTATTTTCTGTTCTGTATGCCGAGAAGGTCAAATAACTCTCAAAATAATGTTATCTTAGGTGCTCCCGCTCCAGTGATATTTGAAACACAGAGACCAGGTAAGAAAACTGAATATAAATGAATAAATTCAACATGAGTTATACCAGGGGTTCTCAACCTTTTTCTTCTTGAAGCCCTCCCAACATGCTATAAAAACTGCATGGCCTACCTGTGCCGCCACAGCTGTTTTTCTGCATATAAAAGCCAGGACCAGCGTGGGGGAGAGGCGGGAAGAACAGCACGGCAATTGCCCAAGGCCCCACGCCACAGGGGATCCCACAAAGCTAAATTGCTCAGACTTTGGTTTCAGCCCTGGGTGGAAGGGCTCAGGGTGCTGGGCTTTGGCGCCAATATGGTGGGTCTTTGGCTTTCTGCACAGGGCTTCAGCAAGTCAAATGCTGGCCCTGCTTGTTGGCCCCCCTGAAACCTGCCAGTGGCCCCCCTGAAGGTCCTGGCCGGACCCCTGGTAGAGAACCATTGAGTTACAAGTCTAGAAAACAAAAATTTTTGTTTTGATGATCAGAGTCCAAAGTTCATGAAGTTAGTTTTAAATTTTAGGAAAAGACAACTCCACTTGTGGACAACTCCACTTGTGCACTGTCAAACATTTTGACCATCAGTGCTTCATGCAGTGGCTAACTTCTTTAGTTTAAGAATCTTTGAAAAACAGCAAAATATGAGACTTTTGATTGAAAGAAACCTTGTCAAATCTGGGATGTTCTTGCAACCTGTGATACAGAGCATAACCTTTAGCTCGCGCTATTAATTGAATCCTCTAGCAGACATGTGAAAGTTTGGTAAAACTTACCTGAGCCTGGATTTTGTTTCTGTTGGCACAGATAATCCACCCCTGTAATGTAGTTAAGAATATGTGTTTTTAAAAAAATCACATTTTCTGTTTACTTAGCTTTAATCTTGACTGTTCTGGCATTCTTGGGTTGGGGTGGAGGAAATAGGTTTTACTAAAATACCATTATTGTAGTACTGTTTTACTTTCCTGAGATTTGAAGGAAGTAGCTTTCTTTATGATTAGTTTAGTCCAAGAGTCCAGGGTACTTTTTAAAAGCTGTAGTTTTATTAAATAAAAAATGTTGGATTTTTTTAATAGTTTGATTTTTTTATTTAAACTAAATACAAGTTTATTTTTAATATAAACATGTAAAATTAAATTTGAAATTGACAGCCTATGTTAAGGCCTAAATTATTAAAATAATTAAATACAAAAAATATTTAATACACATTTGCTGATAGGCTTTAAAGTCAAACCACTGAACTAGTGGAAGTCACAATTTAAACACTGTGAACCAGAGTTTGAGTGCTAAACCCGATTTTGACATCAGTAGCCGCTTCTGCAGGTCAGAATATTTCCTTCACATCAGTTTATTCAGCTAATTCAGTGACCCCCCCCCCCCCAAAAAAAATAAATAAATAAATTGGATGCTGAAAAAGCAGGAAAGCTTGTTTTCCTCTTCCACGCTAGGAATAAAAACTAGGTGTGAGATCTGCTAGTTCTAAAAATGTCAAAGAACGTAGTGACTGGAAACAATCAGTTCAATTCACCAACTACAGATAGTACTTCCTTTGTGTAATAAATCAGTTTTTAAAGGCAGTATATCGGTTGAACTTTTCCTCATGTATCCAGCACTTTCAAAGGTAGTTATAGTCAATAATTTTTTTTTTTGCATTTTAACTGAATTTGAATTTCCTTCCAAATTGTTTGACACATCGCAAGTAAAAAATTAATCTACTAAAAAAGAAATGCATTGTTCACTATTTTCTAACATAATAAATGTAAAAATTGAATCTGAATAAATGTAAGTTAATCTATATATATATAGTTATATCTATATAACTGTTTAAATAAAGGTTTATAAACACAGTGTTTTCTCCTGGTTAGCAAGAAGAAGCACCATAAGCTATGTTTAGTTGCAAATCAGCATGTTTTAATGGTTACCAATCAATGAGATTCAACTTTTCTTTAGGAAAAGAACTGAAAAGTACAAATGAAAAACATGATTGAAATTGCTGATTTAAATCATGATTAAAATTGGTGATATAAATAAATTCATCCTGTGGCTGCCCCATTCAGAAATTGTTTCACTAACCCCATAAAATTAACAAAAACTGGATTTTGTAGTAATGCTGAGTAAATATAATTATGCATCTCCTTAAAAGAGGCAGATTCCATAATGTCAGCAAAGAGAAAATATTTTAAATGCGGCTTTGATACCTTTGCTTTTCAATATTTTTTTTCATTGTGATATATACTTGCATCATGCAGTTACTCAGATGTCAATCTGTAAAATTAAGCAAACAAAACCTTAATCTAGTGACAACAAATTGTGTTGATTTTAGGAGGATCAGTTTGAATCCTGATCTTAATCTCTGTCCAGCAGAGTTTGAATGTACTACTGGAGAACTGTGTTTTGTTCCACTGTTATCCTATATCTTTTATTACACAAGGATTTTTAATACAGGCATCTTCCTAAAATTGTTGCATATGTAAGCACTGCTTGAGGATATTTTCTCAGACCAACGTATCCAGAACAGAGTAACTGTTGGATTTATTTTGATCCTTCCCTGAACAGTTTTATGAATCCTAAGTGAAGTTAATGTGAAAAATCTTGAAAAATACTGAGGTCTTCCTCTGTTAGGAATTCTATCCCTAATATCTTAGCTTGATGAAATCTTAATCTAAACTTTTTAAAAGCCCTTTACAGGTGATTTGACTTGACTGAAGAATTTTGTGAATGCCGACATGTCTGTTAACTTTGTCTGCAAATCATTAACTTGGATGTGTCAGTTACTTATATTAAACTTCCAATTTTTCAGGCACAAAATGGGATGCCAAGATAAGTCTGGACAATTATTACAAACTATTTTGATTTTTTTATAGACTTAATACTGTGCGTTTGAACACTGCTAATAAGGGAAATCAGTTTCCACTTTAAACTTTTTTTTCAATATTTCATAACTAAATTCACTTTGACCATTCAAAAATTGTGGCTAGCAACTCACTTTGTCAGTTCAGTCATATGAAACTATGTGCAAAATGCCCAGTATTTTATGGTAATTGTAATTTGTTTGTCTAATATGTATTTCTGTTTTGTTTACACTAGTTAAGCGGAAGCTTACAAAGGACATAACCTGTCTGAAAGACTTTATGAACGATCCCAAAAGAGAGGAACCTCTAGTTGGTATGTTGTATTTGTGGTCAGACACCTTTCCTTTACTTGAACTTTAATCACCAGTGTAAGTCAAGAAATATTTTAGATATTGTTTATCACTTTTATATTATATATATATATTTAATGCTGTTTGGAAGATCTCCAGTAGCAAATATTTTATTACTACTTTCATCAGCCTGAGCTTTCACTCTGAAGATGGGACCAACTCTGGTAGATTATATGGCATCTCATCCCTGTACTATTCCATCTCTAGAGGGACACGCTGAACTCCACATACCATTGTTCTTTCTGTGGTCCTGCAGGAAAAAAGCCAGACATAAGTTTACTTCTGATGGCCCAGGATTTTCTGTATGATTATCCTCATGATGTTCCTGAGAATATTAAATCTGCTGGGATATACTATAGTTTTTTTTCTCTACTTGATGATTTTTCCAGGCAGAGTTTAGCTGCTTCAGTTTATCATTTCCTACTAGCCAACGTCCTCCATGATCCTAGCAAGCATTAGCACCTTTGAAGAGTACATAGAATTGAGTAATAGATAAGCAGTAGGTTTCTTCTCTCTGGATCGTTATTTCTCCACAGAAGGTCTGATGCTAACTGGTTTAATAGATCTCTTTGGCTGTGAAAAATGTTACCCCCATTGTCAGTCCTGCAAAAATTACCACTGTGCTTGGTGGCTTACTGCTGCCTTATATGGTATTGGTATAGAATAAATCTTCAGAGTTGGGTTTAAATTGAGCTACTCTTGTAAACGGTGGGATTTAGAGATCATTTCCTGCCTCACTTATTTCTAAACCCAGCTACTCTGGGCACAGTTTCAGGGAATGGAAGAATTCAGGTTACTGTGCAACCTTAATTCACCCCCCCTTACATGTATGCATTATCATAGTCTTGAACTATGTGGTGATATGCTATTTTTTTCACTTATGATCACTGGATGGTGCTCGCTCAGTGAGCAGCAGCTTGGTATTTTGCTTTATCTGCGTTTTCAATATGGGGCCTTGGCCATTATTTTCTGCACTTTCACTGTTTCAATCCCTGCTGTGAAAACAGAATTATTTCCTCAAATCTTTTCTATAGCACTCATCTGAGTTCTTCACAAACCATTGATTTTCACTGTGTAGGATGTATTATTATCATCCCTATTTTACAGATGTGGAGCTAAAACACAGAGAAATTAAGGTTCAAAGCTTCCACTGATTTTGGGTGCCCAATTTGAGACACCTAAAAGCTTTTTTTTCCCCCCCCTCAGGGTATGTCTACACTACGAAATTGTCAATTTTATAGAAGTTGACTTTTCTGAGCAAATTGTAGAAAGTCAAATCTGTGCGTCCCCACTAAGCGCAGTAACTCAGCGGAGTGCGTCCACAGTACCGTGGCTAGCACCTACTTTCGAAGCGGCACACTGCAGGTAGCTATCCCACAGTTCCAGCAGTCTCTGCTGCTCATTGCAATTCTGGGTTGAGCTCCCTATGCCTGATGGGGCAAAAAATTTGTCACGGGTGGTTTTGGGTACATATCATCAGTCGTTCCTCCTTCTGTGAAAGCAACAGCAGATAATCATTTCACACCCTTTTCCCTGGGTTGCCCGTGCAGATGACATAGCACTGCAAGAATGGAGCCTGCTCAGATCACCTCAGTAGTTATGAGCATTCTAAACACTCATTGTGCAGTTTGTGCAAAACCAGAACCTGCAAAAGAAGGTGAGGAGGTGACGGTAGCACGGTGATGAGGACATGGACACAAACTTCTCTCAAAGCACGGGCCCTGGCAATTCGGAGATCCTGGTGGCAATGGGGCAGGCTCATGCATGGAATGCAGATTCACTAGCACAGACTAGTGGAACCACATAGTGTTACAGGTCTGGGATGATTCCCAGGGGCTCCGAAACTTTCGAATGCGTAATACCACTTCCATGGAATTTTGTGACTTGCTTTTTCCTGCCCTGAAGTGCAAGAATACCAAGATGAGATCAGCCCTCATAGTTCAGAAGCAAGTGGCAATAGCCCTCTGGAAGCTTGCAACACCAGCCAGCTATCGGTCAGTCGGCAATCAATTTGGAGTGGGTAAATCTGCTGTGGGAGCTGCTGCGATGCAAATAGCCAATGCAATCCCTGAGCTGCTGGTATCAAGGATAGTGACTCAGGGAATCCCATTGCAGCAAAGCCATCTACTATGACCTGCACATTTCCCAAACTGTGCTGGGGTGATAGACGAAACGCATATCCCTATCTTGGGACCAGACCACCTTGGCAGCCAGTACATAAACCGCAAGAGGTACTTTTCAATGGTGCTGCAAGCACTGGTGGATCACAAGGGACATTTCACGGACATTAGCGTGGGATGACTGGGAAACATACATGACGCTTGCATCTTCAGGAACTCTGGTCTGTTTGAACAGCTGCAGAAAGGGACTTACTTCCCAGACCAGAAAATTCCTGTTGGGAATGTTGAAATGCCTATGGTTATCCTTGGGGACTCAGCCTACCCCTTAATGCCAGGGCTCATGAAGCCATACACAGGCACCCTGGACAGTAGTAAGGAGCAGCTCAACTATAGGCTGAGCAAGTGCAGAATGGTAGTAGAGTATGCATTTGGATGTTTAAAGGCTCGCTGGTGCTGTTTGCTGACTCGTTTAGACCTCAGCGAACCAATATTCCCATTGTTATTGCTGCTTGCTGTGTGCTCCACAATATCTGTGAGAGTAAGGGGGAGACATTTATGGTGGGGTGGGAGGTTGAGGCAAATCTCCTGTCCGCTGTACACGCAGCCAGACACCAGGGAGCTTAGAAGAGCACAGCAGGACGTGCTGTGCATCAGAGAAGCCTTGAAAACCAGTTTCATGACTGGCCAGGCTCCAGTGTGACAGTTCTGCTTGTTTCTCCTTGATGAAAACCCTCCCCCTTGGTTAAATCTACTTCCCTAAGTCAACCAACCTCCCCCCCTGCGATCACCGCTTTCAGAGGCAATAAAGTAATTGTTTCAAAATCATGCATTCTTTATTAATTCATCACACAAATAGGAGGATAGCTGCTGGGTAGCCCAGGAGGGGTAGGGGAAGAGGAAAGCACTGGGTGGGGTGGGGGAGGAGGGAAGGACAAGGCCACACTGCACTTCAAAACTTATTGAATGCCAGCCTTCTGCTGCTTGGGCAGTTCTCAGGGAGTGGTTGAGTGCCTGGAGCCTCCCACCACGTTCTTGGGAGTCTCGGGGAGGAGGCTGTGAAACTTGGGGAGAAGAGCGGGCGGTTACACAGGAGCTACAGCGGTGGTCTGTGCTCCTGCTGCCTTTCCTGCAGCCCCAGCAGACACCGGAGCATGTCGGTTTGATCCCCCAGTAGCCACAGCGTTGCATCCTGCCTCCTCTCATTTCTCTCCCGCCACCTCTTATCTGAATCGTCCCTCCTGTCCTCATGTTCATTTACCGCTTTCCTGGGCTGTAACATTGTTTGTCTCTATACATTCTGCTGAGCTCTTTCAGTGTGGGAGGACTGCATGAGTTCAGAACATTTCATCGTGTGCATTTTTTTGTTTGTTTGGTTTTTTGTGTGTTTTGCCGCCTTATCTGCACTAGCCTGGGACGACAATGATAAGTGGAGGGTTGAAGGATTTGCAGCTGCAAGAGGAATAAAAGGGAGAGTAGTATTTAAAAAGATACATTTTACAGAACAATGGGTATACTCTTTCATGGTGAGCCAAACTATTCACATTACATAGCACGTGTGCTTTTGGTACAATATTGCATTTTACATCATATTGAGTGCCTGTGGGTTTGGTGTGAGAGATCTCACACACAGGGCCGGGCAACAGAATTCAGCTTGCAGGCAGCCATGGTAAGCCATAGTCTTTAGTCGTCTTCAACCTTCATAACACATGGGAATGGTTTCAAGAAGCAGTGCTCTCCTTCCCCATACCAAGCAAAGCTTTGTTGAGTTGGCCATCTAAAAGAAGGTGCTGCGGTTTTTGGGTTAACGTGCAGCAGAAACCCAACTACTCCCCCCATCCAATTCTCTGGGATGATCACTTCACCCTTCCCCGCTAGCGCGTGGCTGGTATCAGGGAAGATCCCTGCTATCCAAACAGGAACAGCTCAGCATGAACGCCCCCCTCCCGTCCTGCCCCCCACCGCGTGGCTAACTGCGGAGAGGATTTCTTTTCAGCCACAGGCAAACAGACCAGCAGGAACGGCCACCTCTGAATGTCCCCTTAATAAAATTCCCCTATTTCAACCAGGTGACCATGAATGATATCACTCTCCTGAGGATAATACAGAGAGATAAAGGATGGATGTTGCTTGAATGCCAGCAAACACCAGGACCATATGCTGCCAGGCTTTGTTATGCAATGATATTAGACTACTTGCTACTGGCCTCACGTGGTCAAGTGTCCTATCACGGAGGATGGAATAAGGCTGCTCTCCCCAGAAACCTTCTACAAAGGCTTTTGGGGTACCTCCAGGAGAGCTTCGTGGAGATATTCCTGGAGGATTTCCACTCCATCCCCAGACACGTTAACAGACTCTTCCAGTAGCTGTGCTGGCCACGAATGCATCCCAAGTCCTCAGGGCAAATTAATCATTAAACGCACTTGCTTTTAAACCATGTATTATATTTATAAAGGTACACGCACCAGAGGTGCCTTCTCCAGTTCACAATCTGGGATCCTGCCTTGGGAGGGGATTGGCTCTAAGGTTATAAAAAGATCCTGGCTCTCGGGGGAAACAGTCTCGCTGCTTGCCTTCTGTGTGCTATCCTCAATCTCATCCTCCTCCTCCTCATCTTCCTCATCCCCAAAATCCTAATCCCTGTTGCATGAGACTCCCTCCTTGCAGGGGGTAGTGGTAAGGCTGCCTCATCCCCCCCCACCCCAGCATTGCATGCTGCTCATCATAGAAGCGGCGTGTCTGGGGCTCTGACCCGGAGAGTTGGTTTGACTCTTTTTGGTTTTCTGCTACACTTGCCTGAGCTTCTTAATTTTCACGCGGCACTGCTGTGGGTTCCTGTGGTAGCCTCTGTCCATCATGCCCTTGGAGACTTTGGCATATGTGGTGGCATTTTGTCTTTTTGAACGTAGTTCTGACAGCACGGATTTGTCTCCCCATACAGCGATCAAATCTAATACTTCCTGTTTGGTCCATGCTGGAGCTCTCTTACAATTGTGGGATTACATGGTTTCCTGTGATGATGGGCTCTGTATGGTCACCTGTGCTAATGAACTCGCCACGCTGGCCAAACAGGAAATGAAATTCAAAAGTTCCCAGGGCTTTTCCTGTCTACGTGGCCAGTGCATATGAGTTGAGCGCTGTCCAGATCGGTCACAATGGAGCACTCTGGGATAGTTCCTAAGGCCAATACTGTCGAATTGCGTCCACACTAACCCAAATTCGACCCAGTGATGTACTCCGTCGGGGAGGAGTACTGAAATCGATTTTAAGAGCCCTTTAAGTTGACAAAAATGGCTTCATCATTTGGATGGGTGCAGAGTTAAATCGATCTAACGCTGCTAAATTTGACCTAAACTTGTAGTGTAGATCAGGACTCAGAGCACTTAGCATTATATATCACTGTACAGGTTCTAACCATAGCACCCATTGACGTGAGTTGCAACTGTGAGTGCTCAGCTCTTCTGCAAATCAGAACCCAGGGTTTCAAGTTGGACACCCAGAAGATGAGGTACAGAAATGACTAACCAAGTGAGGCAAGTTTGGTTGAAGTGATTTGCTGAGGATCACATAGGAATTTGTGGTAGAGGCAGAGATAAAATGGAATTCTCCAGGATGATGATCCAGTTCCTTTACCATGAGACCTTTCCCTTCCTGCGATCTCCTGCCTCATTTAGTACACACCTCTCAGGATTCTGCAAACAAGTCTTCTGGTCCTACACAATGCAGATGCATCTCCAGAACTGTGGTCCATCATGTATATTAAACGAGGCAGGGATCCTGTGGGGAAAAATAGTATGAGAGGTCATATAATTAAAGACTGCATAGACATGCATAAAGGTTGCACAGGAAACCTTAATTCTTGCATTTCCTAACTTCTGAGTGCTTGATTTAACATTCTTTTATGGTGTGTGCTTGTGTGCACCCTCTGTTTTTTCTTCTGGTTGGATATTCTTAAGATTCTAGGTATATGAAGTACTGTGATCCTGCAGTGACAGGCAGTCTACTAAGGGCAGAACTTTTACTCAAAGAAAATTCTGTATTGGTGAAGAGAGAAACTTGAACTGACAAATATTACCAGTAAGAAATCTAATCGTTAGTGGGCGATTGTGAAGAAATGTAGACAATACCTAAAATGGATCAGTATCTTTTATCATTGATTCATCATTGGTTGTCTATACACAGATGAAATAGGCAATCATGAATAAATATATTCTTATGTAAAGAAATGTAAGTACTTGTAACTTTTGATTTTTATAGGGTTAGAACATGTGATTGAAATCAGATTTGAAGGGAGGAGAGAGCCACATTACGAATGCAAGCTATGTGAATTTAACACGGAGATGGCACCTATGATAGAACATCTCAGTGGCTATAAACACAGAAGAGCATATATTGTAAGTAAAATTTTATACATTTGAGTCAGTGCTGACATACTCTTACACCATTTATTTTTCTTTTGTATAAACAGTTTATATTGCGACAGCTCCTAGGGACCTTATTATGAACTAATAATAATATATGAAGAATACTAAGGAATGCAAAGCATAGATGAATTGAGAAGATATGGCAACATTTTTACTCTTGTTGTTTAGACAGGTGGTGATTAGCGTTTGCTTAGGAGGTTGGTAATGAGATGTGTAGCTGGACATAAAATGCTGCCTAAGTGATCAAAAGTCATTGCCATTTAATGGTGGCTGAAGTGAACAGCTGGTCATTTGCTCAGTAACTAGTTAAGGTATGGTCAGTGAGAATCTTGGGCAACTCCCCATATATCTGGACTTGTGGTTTTCTGGATCCCATCAGTTGTGATTAAGTATGTTATGGCACAGGTTGTATTCAGATGATTTGTGAATGGTGATAAAGCCCATTTGTTGTTCCTGATTCAGTTAGATCTCTTGACTTCTCTTAGTCCAATTTTAGCAGGTCAGATTGCCAAGAGTAATCAGTGAATCTGTGCACTAAACTGGCTTCTGGGTATAAGTGTGTTAACTTAAGATTTTTAAAACCGTAAGTGATTGTAACGTGGTTCCTGCAGGGCCCTCCTGGCTCCTGTCCCCGCTTGACCCAGAAAGTCACTCAGAGTCCTTGGTTGCGGTGCTCACCTGGTGCTTTACTTTACAAGTAGTGTTCCCACCACCTTTTCACCACAATATACACGATCCCTTTCTGCTTGTCTACCAGCAGAGGTGAGAGGGGGCAAGCTATTCCTCGCTGCTTTCTCTTAGAGCAGCTTCCCGTCTTCCCAGCTCCCCCCTTGGCTTCCTTCCCCTGGGGCTTTTATTCAGCCCCAGCCTGAAGAGGCAGCAGCTGTTGCCGCTTCACCAGTCAGGGCCAGGTGCCCTACCCAGCTCCAGTTTACCTTCCCTTCCAGGGAAGAGGTGAGGCAGGGCCCTGGGGAAGGGGGTGGAATCAGGGCATATCCCCTCTAGTCCCCTGCCATGAGCACCCCCAGCCCTCTGCCCAGAACCCCCGTCATACACACACAGCTGTCTTCCCTGGCCCCCTGCACTCCCAACACATACCCAGCCCCCCACACCCCATGCACTGACTCTTGAACCCCCCACAGAGCACCAAATGGGAGCTCCTGCGTGCACACACACACACCCCATATTCCCACCTGTACCCCTTGCACCAAATGGGAGCTGCCCAGGTAAGTGCTCCACATCCAGTCTTCCTGCACCAACCCTGAGACTCCTCCCTCATTCTAGCTCTTGTCCAGACCCTACACCTCAGCCTGCTCCTCCACCCCCAGCCCTGTGCTCAGTTAACTCTCACCCTCAGCTCAGTGCAGAGAGAGAGAATGGGCCAGAACCAGGGAGGAGGTAGGTACCCACTCTATGTGGACAGGGCCGGGACCCCAGAACGACAGCGGGTTGAACGGGTCCAGCAGCCGGGTTCCTGGCCAGCAGGAGCCAGCGGATGGAACCCCAGGCCGGCAGTGAGTGGCTCAGCCCACTGCCGGTCTGGGGTTTGGCTGCTGGCCCCTTGCCAGCCAGGGTCCCGGCCACAGGCCCTGCTCAGCCTGCTGCCAGTTTAGGTGAATGGAACCCCAGGCCTGCAGCGGGCTGGCGGCGTAAGATCAGCATTTTAATTTAATTTTAAATTATGCTGCTTAAACGTTCTGAAAACCTTGTTTACTTTACATATGACAATAGTTTAGTTATAGAATATATAGACTTACAGAGGGAGACCTTCTGAAAAACGTTAAAATGTATTACTGACACGTGAAACCTTAAATTAAAGTGCATAAGTGAAGACTTGGCACACCCCTTTTGAAAGGTTGCCAACCCCTGATCTATACTGTTATGATTGTTACTTCCAACATCTCCTGGGTTGCCCAGATTCACTGTGACACTGTTGGACCGTCACAGTCCTGATTCTGATGAATGTCCTGACCAGAATGGGCCAGAGAGAGGAATCTGGATGATATTGTCACTTCCAGCAGCTAAATCCCCAGCACCGCCTGCCTGGTGTGTGAGATCTGGGTTCCTGTTGTCACCCATTCCCATGAGTGTCGTTTTCTTTTTTCACCTTATCTTTTTTTCACCATCTGTTACTTTTTGTGTTTTGTGTAAAAAGTGTGGTGTAGCTGGCTAAGAGAACTCCACCTTTGGCAGTGCTGTTATGAGCCCAGGACCAGAGAGACAGCTATAAGCAAAACCCTAAACAACCTGATGCTGGTACAAGTTTCAGAGTGGCTGATAACTCTTGTTGGCCCTGTGTTTCTCTATTAGTGAGATTTGCAAGTAAGAATCAATGCCAAAGACAGAAGCTGCATTTTCTACATTTGTATTACTTTCCTCTTTTATGCATGTTTGTCTTCAAGGAAATGGCATCAGATTTTAAGAACAGCAGCAGCAGCTCCAACCTATCTCAATGGCTTTTTCTTCTCCCTACACCTTTTCCACCATCTTTAGTACCTGGGGTGGTTCATAGAAAAACTTTCCACAGTTTTATAGTAAAGAGGAGTAGGGGATACCGTTAAAATGAAAATCATAATGCACTGCATTTCAAACTTTTCTTTTCCGTATCTTCAATAAAGTTTCAGGAATTTTAGTGGTGTTTTCCATGAGACTAAGCAGGCTGAGGTCTCTCTACTAAAACTCCTGAAGCATGTCACAACTTCTTCTCTTAGTCCATCAGAGCCCAAGTCTGGTGGCCTTTAGGACGTTGTACGAAGGATACATGTTTTGTCAAGTGTCTTACCTGAGTTCTGTATTGTGTTGAAATTCTGTCATGATGACTACTAAAAAACTATCATATTAAATCAAAATTAGTTATATTCTGGTAGAGGAATGTTGGACCCCAATGTCTAAAATTTTACTGTTCAGTTTTCTCTACAGGTATTGTAACATTTTCCGAAAAGTGTGTGACTCATCAAATTTTGTATTGAAATGGTCTCAAATCTTTTCTCATTGACAGTCTAAAGAATTTCCAGATAAAATGAAGAAAAACACACCAGGCGTAAAAGAGGACAAAGTCTCATTTCTCAGACGGGTAGCAAGAGAGCTAGAAAAGAGTGAAGGTTTAAAAATGTATAAGGTAAATTGGATAAGTTTAAACTAGCAACTTAATTTGTTCTTTGGTCATGTATCTAGGTTTTGGCAAACTAGACACTAGGCCCTATTAAATTTTTAATTTTAAAAAGTAATAAACTCTGTTTAAGTGCTTTCAGAAGGCATGCATCTTCCTGAGTCAATATTTCACTTAAAGAAAAATCAAAAAATCAGGATTCCTTAAAATTTCACCAAAACCTTTTTGCTGTTTTCACAGAAATTTTGAACTTTTAGAATCAGAAATTGTCCAGCCAGTCCTGTTTTCAATGATAAATGTTGTGTATATTACATTAAGATTCATAGTGGCAAAGGGTTGAAATTGCTTATTTTTTAGAACTGCTCAGGACCTTAGGAAATTCTTGCATCTCAAATTTAATTCTTTCAGAAAACAAGTGCTAATTTGTAAGGTTGCCTGGTAATGTTTAGCATTTGTTAAATGTAAAATTATGGGATGCAATAGATAATAGTAAATAAAGGTATAGTGAGCTGGGTACTCTGTGGGCCCCAGTTTCTGCTGGGCACTGCAGAGGAGTTGGACTGTGGAGAGACAACCACTATTGATTGATGTGTAAGCGAGGAAGTCTAATCTAAACAAGCCTGTTTTTGTTTCCTAGACTGAAGGTTATACAAGACCAAGTATATCTTGTAAGTTTGTGAAATTATATAAATATCATTTTAATATATTTGAATAAAACTTCAGATAATATTTGTACCTAACTTGAGATTACTGACAGCTATAAAAGTTAGTAATTACCTAAAATGTGTACAATTTTAGAACACTAGCTTTACTTTGCGTATAACTTTGTTTTTAAATCCTCCGTGTTTTAACTAGATGTGCAAAAAATGATCTTGTTATATTTTTCACATTTCTGAAATATTTTGAAAATACTTAAAATGCATCTGGCAGTATTTAAGTGAAGTGTTGGTCCCAGGATGTTAGAGACATGTTGAGTGAGGTAATATTTTTTATTGAACCAACTTCTGTTGGTGAAAGAGACAAGCTTTTGAGTTACACAGAGCTCTTCTTCAGGTCTGGGAAATGTAGTCAGTGTGTCTCAACTAAACACAAGGTAGATCAGATTGTTTAGCATAAATAGCTAACACAGAGTTCACTTTATATCTCATATATGTGCTGGCGACTTATATTAAACAACCTGTTTCATTGTGTGTTTAGTTGTGACACTCAGGACATTTCCCAGACCTGAAGAACTCTATGTAAACTTGAAAGCTGGTCACTTCCACTAACAGAAGTTGGTTCGGTAAAAAATATTACCTCACCTATCTTGTCTCTACTATTGAAGTTCATAATTAGTAGTTATTGTACTCCATTATGTCCAACTATACAATGTATTTCAGTGAAAAATGCAGGATTATGTCATTGTTTTGAAATAAGTTGATATCAATTTCTCCTTCCTGACTGAACTAAGGCTGTCTACACCACACGCTGCTGGTGGTGGTGTGCAGGGTGGGCGTAGCTATATGCTGCAGTGAAAAGCCAGCTGTGCAGTGTATAGCTATACTTGTAAGTGAAAGGCTCTGGAAGGGTGGAGGCAGTGGGAAAAGGCCAAGCCTGTAACCTGGCTTTAGTATGCTAACAGTCCTCTGACCTATTAAAATGTCAGTATAGCTGAATATTGCAAATACTATATCTTTAAAATTAAGTTGTTAATGAAAAAGATTAGATATAAATATTTGCTCCAAATACATTTTATATAATCTGGGACATTTTGGTGTGACACAATCTGAATGATGCCAGTTAGGGACAGACAGTACCTGGTATATTTTAATAGCCTAATAGATAAGAGGAAAGGTGAATTTGGCTGATGGTGACAAAATTTAATCAGATCTACTGGCATAATGAATGAGTTCTGTACTTAACTGAGCTGGGAGTGTAAATAAATATTGAGTTTATTTTATAATCAGTTTGCAATGGTACTGTAATGCTCATATGCTCTTGCTGACCGCTTCAATTTTTTTTTCTAGCCTCATCATCAAAGAAAAAATCAAGGTGAGGAAACCTCCAGTAAATTCCCGCAGGAATAGATTTATTACCATCACATCACCACACATTTGAAATGATTAAGTGGTCACTTACTTTGTTTATCTCAGACCATTGCTACTTGTCTTTAGAAAAAAATCCCACATTTTTTGTATTTCTTGTCTTTGTTCAGTTTTTCCTCTCATACAAAACTTTGTTGATTATCAGTGAGTTACAGATTAAAATAATCTTATGTGTAACTATGACTTTCTGATGTATTGCACTTGCTGTGCCATTTAATGGCAGCACAATCTATTTATATAGAGAGAAACTTCAGTTCATATCCCAAAATGGTCCATCACACCCAGGGCTGGCATTGGTTAAGAATGATGCAGAGATGGCACACAGCCAAAGGAGGAGATCAAGATAATTAAGGTGTTTTTCTTCTCAAGGAGCTGATGTTCTGTGATGAAGTTTCGTTACTATTTATGTCTGTATAGTACAAAATTAATTGCACTGTTAAACAATAGAATACTAATTGAAATGTATTAAGTATTTGAGATGTTTTTCTACATTTTCAAATATATTGATTTCAGTTACAACACAATACAAAGTATACAGTACTCACTTTATACTATTTGCATTACAAATATTTTCATTGTAAAAGTGATAAAAGAAATAGTGTTTTTCAATTCAGCTCATACAAATACCATAGTGCAAGGTACAAATGTAGATTTTTTTTTTTTTGTTACATATCTGCACTCGAAAACAAAACTTTAGAGCCCACTCAATCCTACTTCTTGTTCAGCCAATCGCTAAGAGAAACAAGTTTGTTTACATTTACAGGAGATAATGCTGCCTGCTTCTTATTTTCAGCGTCACCTAAAAGTGAGAACAGATATTCACATGGCACTTTTGTAGCCAGCATTGCATGGTATTTGTGCCAGATACGTTAAACATTCATATGCCCCTTTATGTTTTGGCCATAGTCTCAGAGGACTTGCTGATGACGCTCGTTAAAAAAAATAATGCATTAATTAAATTTGTGACTGAACTTGGGAGAGAATTGTATGTCTCCTGTTCTGTGTTTTACCCGCATTCTGCCGTATATTTTATGTTATAGTAGTCTTGGATGAAGACCTAGAATGTTGTTCGTTTTAAGAACACTTTCATTGAAGATTTGACAAAACGAAAAAAAGATACCAGTGTGATATTTCTAAAGATAGGTACAGCACTTGACCCAAGATTTAAAAATGTAAAGTGCCTTCCAAAATCTGATCGGGACGGGGTTTGGCACATGCTTATAGAAGTCTTAAAAGAGCAACACTCTGCAGAAACTACAGAACCCAAACCAACAAAAAAAAAAAAATCAGCCTCGTGCTGGTGGCATCTCACTCAGATGATTAAAATGAACATGTGTTGGTCTGCACTACTTTGGACTGTTATCAAGCAGAGCTCATACCTGCAATGCCGGCTACAAAAGTGCCATGTGAACATCTGTTCTCACTTTCAGGTGACATTGTAAACAAAAAGTGGGCAGCGTTATCTCCTGCAAATGTAAACAAGCTTGTTTGAGCGAATGGCTGAACAAGAAGTAGGACTGAATGGATGTGTAGGCTCTAAAATTTTACATTGTTTTATTTTTGAACACAGTTATTTTTTGTACATAATTCTACATTTGTAAGTTCAACTTTCATGATAGAGATTGCATTACAGTACTTGTATTGAAAAATACTATTTTTTTTTGTTTTTTTACAGTGCAAATATTTATAATAAATATAAAGTGAGCACTGTACACTTTCTATTCTGTTTTGTAACTGAAATCAATATATTTGAAAATGTGGAAAACATCAAAAAATATTTATATAAATAGTGTTCTATTGTTTAACAGAGCGATTAATTTTTTTAGTCTCTTGACAGCCAGAGTAGAAAGTGTTCGTGGACTCTTCTGGTGGCCCTGTTGTGGTCCTATATCCCTGCGTTGAATGTGGTACTACAGAAGTGCCATATGGTGAGAGGTCTTGATTAATAATTGAGGTCACTTGGGAAGTTTAAAATCTGTGTGCAGGATGGTTTAGATAAGTCTAAATCCTTTTTAAAATAGCCTTTATGCTGTTGCTTTAACAACTAAACTTTCTTTTTATTTTAGGTGGGAAGATGATTACAAGCCTGAGGTAGGTGTTAGTAATTTTGAAATGCGTTGCATGATAGATGTGTTCCATTGTTGTTTTCTGAATGTCTACCTGTATTTTGACTCAGTTTCCCATTTTATTGATATTGTATCCCACTTTATACAATAAAGTGAAATAAGCTACTGTAGCAAATCTTCATGTTGGTAAGAGATGCTTACCACTCTTTGAAGGAAGCTAAAAAAATGTTAATCAGTTTTGTGGAGAAAGCTTTGTCTCTGTACCCCAAGCCGAAAGTCAGTCAGTCTGCTTCCTCGCTATTCCCTCCTTCTTTAAATCGGTAACTTTTTAAATCTTGGGTTAGCGAAAGGACAATAAAAGATCCTCAGATTTTTCTCAAAGATGTAGCTTAGCACAATGTGGTCTTGGTTCACACCCGTGGCTCCTAATTGCTACAGTAATACAAATAATTAATATATATTGATGATGCCCTTAGTAGCTGCTCTGAAAAGCTCTAGGCACCAACAGCTTTGTCAGCCTTATCTTGATCTTAATATCAAAGCTTTGACACATCATATGCTGTAAATCAGTGATTCTCAACCTTTTGAAACTACTGTACCCTTTTGAGCAGTCTGTTATCTTGCATACCCCAAGTTGCACCTCACTTAAAAACTGCTTGCTTACAAAATCAGACACACAAATACAAGTGTCACAACGCACTGAGAAATTGTTTGTTCTCGTTTTGTTTGTATGAAATTTTAGTTAGTACTGACTTTGCTAGGCTTTTTAGGTAGCCTGTTGTAAAACTAGGCAAATATCTAGATGAGTTGATGTATCCCCTGGAAGATTTCTGCATACACCCATGGGTATGTGTACATCTATTTGAGAACCATTGCTTTTAGAACTATGATTCTTCTGGAATTTGGCACTGTGCATGGTCTCAGGCCAAGCAGTTGTCTTGATGCTTTTGGCTCTCTTAGTTGTGGCCTATTTCATTGGCATGGATATCTGCTGGTGCCATGAGAGCTATCCAGGCACAGTGTCTCATCAGGGAAGAAACTGGCTCCAGGAGGAGGATATTCACATACTATAAGAAATTCCATACTTGACTAGGACATCTTCCCTCTTCATCATGGCCAGGCATCAGTTGTTAAGCTTTGGATTCAACACTTCTCTTCAGTTGCAGCTTTCTTGTACATTTAAAAAACTGATCTAGTTAAACCTATGCAAACTAGGGTTGCCAGGCACCTGGTCAAAAAGGGATCCTGGTGGCTCCAGTCCAGGCCATTAAAAGTTCAGTCGATGGTGCAGCAGGACTAAGTTAGGCTCGTTGCCTGCCCTGGTGCCATGCGGCTCCCGGAAGTGGCTGGTGTGTCCTTGCGGCCCATATGCGGAGGGCAGCCATGGAGGCGCCGCACCCTGTTCTCACCCTGAGCACCGGCTCTACAGCTCCCATTGCCTGAGACCACGGCCAGTGGGAGCTGTGGGGCTGCTGTCTGTGGGCTAGGGCAGGGCACAGCCTCCGTGGCCGCCCCTGCACCTAGGAGCCAGAGGACGTCACCACTTCCTGGAACTGCCTTAGATAAGTGCTGCCTGGATCTTGCACTACACCCTGAACCTCCGCCACCAGCCCTGAGCCCCCTCCCACAGCCCCTCCTGCACGCCAACTGCCTGCCCCGGTCCTGAGCCCCCTCCCATACTTGAACTCCCTCCCAAAGCCTGCTCCCCAGCCCTGAGCCCCCGTCTTGCACTCCGAACCCCTCGGCTCCAGCCCAGAGCCCCCTTCTGCACCGCAAACCCTTCTCCCATCCCACCCCAGAGCCCGCACCCTCAGCCGGATTCCTCATCCTCCCTGCACCCCAGCCTCCTGGCCCCACCCTGGAGCCTGCACAGTTTCCCACACCCCAAGCCCCTGCCCCAGCCCAGAGCCCCCTCCCACACTCTGAACCCCTCATCAGCCCAACCTCAGAGCCTGTACCCCCAGCCAGAGCCCTCACCCCAGGGTGCCCTCGTCTCTGGCTCACCCCTGGTGCCCACACCCCAACCCCGGCCCAGTGAAAATGAGCAAGGGTGGGTGAGAGCAAATGATGGAGGGAGGGGGAGTGGAGGGAGTGGGGGAGGAGCCTTGGAGTAGGGGTGGGGCCTCAGGGAAGAGGATAGGGCAAGGGTGTTCTGTTTTCTGGAATCAGAAAGTTGGCAACCCTAATGACACTCCTATGTGGAAATATTTATATTGTTTTAAAACAGTCTCTTATGTAACGTTATCTTGCTTTGATATATGTACCTTTTGTTAAACTTGTGTAATTGGATGCTCGGAGTAGAGCCCAGGAGTCCTAATTCAGCCACTGACCATGCCCGAGCCTCTCAACCTCACTTTCCACCTATAAAATTGTCATAATTACTTCTACCCCTCACAGGTGTTGGGTTTTTTTTGTAAGCTTGCTTTAATTATCTTCATATGAAATATGCTAAGGATAAAGTAAATCGTATTAGCATTTCACCTTAAGAATATCAGCTTATCAGTAGCTGTAACATTTGAAATAAAATGTTAATCCTTAACAGTAAATGATCTGTTCTCTTATGGGCAATGTGAGAACAGAAAGGTAATTGCTGAAAGTGAAGAGGTTTTTCAGGAGCCCTATATCTTGGAAACTGAAGTCTCTTAATTTTAAATCTTACGTAGCCCAGAATGGAAATATTGCAATTGTTACTGTATAAATCAGCAGTAAGGGCTTACGATTATAATTGACTGCTGTAAAATACTTTCTTCCCTCAAGCATTTGGTGGTTATATATTATGTTGTTTTGCAGAAGAATATTTATAAGCACTGTAATCAGTCTTTGTGGTGATTTCCCCCCCCCCCCCACAGAATGATCCAGTTCGAAAGGAGAAAGCCCTAGAATACTTGGTATGTACAAAAAGTCCTTTTGCCAGGATTTGCTATGTTTAAACACTGGATTTGCACCACTGCAGAAAGAAGAAACTTGCTGAATCACTGAGAAGAGTATGGATGAACTTGATCAGTAATTCCTACTTTTCAAGTCCCATTTCTTCATATCTTATTTCACCAAATCTTAAAGATTGGGCAGCCACAGTATAAATAAATCCTTTGCTGCTTGCTATTGCCTGTAACATCATACATTAGAACTTGAATTTGAGCTGCTTCAGAGTTCAAAGAAATAAAACTTGATGTCTACTTTTTGTAGTAGAGATTTCACCATTCACTGCTAAAGTAATTTTTAATCATGTTTATCTAAAATGCTTAGCAAGGAGAATGTTTGTGATTAATTATGGCCTGTAATTTGTGTAGGTAAGTGTCTAGTCTGTATTTAAAGCTCTGAATGGAAAAGGTTACTAGACTTTTTTTTTTTTTTAATGAAAATAATGGAGAGAGGCTCGGACACTGCTTCATCCTGCCTTTTTGGTTTTTACTGTGGTACTCGCTGGCTGCTCTCCTACTCTTATGCCATTTTGCCTTATCTATATAAAAATATTCCAGGAATGTCAATCTGAATCGTAAAATGTCTGAGGCAGTGTGAAGCAGTGGAAACAGCAACCAGTGTGGATGAGTGCCCTCTTTGTTTAGATTGTCATCCAGTTCAGTCATCACTGGGATTTGAGGTCTGTGAGCATCCAGTTTGTACATTCTCAGCCCTTTTTTTTGCTCTTTTACACACACAAGTTCACAAATTACTCCATCTGCCAGCCAGGGCTTTTCTCATTTCCTTACTTTTTTGCTCGAGTTGGTCATGGAACTTCATTTGAATCTGTTTGCATCTGTTTCTCAGAACTCATGAGAACAAATACTCATGGAGTGGTGCAAATACTCCAACGGACTTTGGGAAGTCGGTTGGAGTATTTGAGGTAAGTGTTCTCCATTATTGTTTGAAACTTAACCTTTTTGACTGTGTGATTATTTGTAATTTGACAGGAAACTTTTCGGGTCACCTCAGACACAGAAGCAACTCTGATAGTTAGTATTACACAAGATCTGACTGAAGCTTTGAAGACTTTTTGTAAAAAGAAAGCAGCTGTAAGTAATTGGTCTGCCTCAATGCCTAGTTCCATATTGTGGTGTTCTGTTGCAAGGGTTTTCCCATTGGTTTACCCACTCCTCCCATTCATAATCATGTAACATCCCTGCAACAGTTATGACAGTTGGTGCAGAAATTAGGAAATAAATTGAAGCATAAGTAGCTGTCTTTTGGTATAAGTGTGCTTGGTTTTGAGAAGTTAATTGCACTGTTTTTTCTCTTTAATTGCTTTTGCACGTCCCATTTGTCCTGTTTTTCTCCCCTTTGCACGTGTGCCTCTGCAGTTGACCTCCTTTACCTCCTTCTGCACATGCTTATATGTTGCCTAGTTGTTCTCCCACCACATTGCTTTCCTGCCACTTATATATCCAAGATATAAGGGAACTAACTCAACCCCTTGGTGTTTTCCCCCAAATGACACTACGTGGCTGCTTCATTCTTTTCTCCCCTGGATATGTGGACAGTTCTCATTGGTGGCATACAGCGCTGTTCCTGCTTGAGGCTTTGAGCCATGAGAACAGCTCCTGTTTCTTCTTCTCATCTAGCAGCAGACTGTAGTAGAGACAACTAGGCTGGTTGCTCTTCTGTTTCTATCTGCTTATATATAGGGACCAGTGAAAATCATGGTTTCATGGAACTTGTGAAATTAGCCTAGTATTGCACCTTTCAGCAGCAGAGAGGCAGAAGCAGGCATCTCTGCTTTCTCCCTGTTGAGGCCGTGGCGGCTCGTGTGGGGTTAGAAGTCTGGCCCATTCTGGAGGGGGGCAGGAAGGTGATGGGTTGGTCCTATTCCTTGGGGGAGGAGATTGGCTGGAATTGGGATGTGTCTCATTATAAGGCTCCAGATGGTCTGGCCCAGCCAGGGGTAGAGATCAGGGCCTGGCTCCCGCCCAGGTTTCTGCTTCCTGTCTGGCTGATGGGAGCGGGGAAAGAGGGCCAGTTCTGGCAATGCAGTGGTTGGGAGCCTGGCCAGCCTACGCACAGTGGCTCCTGCAGGAGCTGAGACCAGGATCCATCCCTCCACCGTAGCCAACATCGTAGCCTGTGCTGCCACTGCTTGGAACAGGAGCAGGTGTGTGAGGGGTCCTGCCCTGGCAGGAGGATAGAATCGAAAATCCAGGTCAAATGGGAGGAAGTCACTGTGACCCATATTGATAGTTGTGAGCAAAATAGGGAGCAAACTTGAGCAGTACAAAAACATAGGATTCAATGCTTAAAAATATCATTGGCAATGAAAATGTATTGGCATGCTATGGGAAAAGTTGGTGTTTTTGAAATGTTGAAAATGAAATATGTGTGTTTAGAATAAGTACCATGAGGTGTGCTTTTCTCCCCCACAGGTCAATTATGCCAGCAGCCTGAGGCCATTGATGTCAATATCTCAAGATGAGCTTTCAGCAGGAAAAAACATCCAAAAACTATATAAGTCTTATGAAAATTACACAGGCAGTTCAGGTACTTTGCAGGGTGTCTTTGCCGAAACATTATTTATAAAGTGGATTTGAATTCACAGAACATGCTATATGAGGACTTAAACTTCTGCCCAGTCATGCTACTCTGCCACTAGAATGCCATGCTTTAGAAGTGCTCTGTGATTTCCATTTATTGTCTGGTGCAATTCAAGGAGTTTGGGGGTTTAATCTGTTAAATCCTTCCTGATTCTAGTACTGAGGACCTGCCCATCTCATTGGGTGGTACTAAAGTAGCTGAGATTAATGGGCGGTGCTAGAACTGTCATCTTCTGGCTTTGATAGGAGGGTTTCTTCAAGGAGGGGTTGGTCTGCCATATTCTGCAGTGAGCAGAAATAAATCTGCCGGCACCACTAAAGGTCACAGAGTAAGATGTATGCCTCCCAGCTCATGACCTGCTCTGAAGTATTATTAAAACCATTGTGGTAAAAAAATTTACATATGGGTCAGCCACTACATGAAACA